>CM062806.1:754782287-755382287 GCA_031772625.1 Pinus tabuliformis
AAACTTACTACTAAAAAAACAGGAAATTCAAGAATTAGTGAGCTAGCGAACCTATAAAATACTAACATGATCAAGTAAAAATGATATGGGGTAAATTTTGTTATTAAATTGAATTTTTTTATGAATCAATACAAGGGGAATGAGCTAAAAAGAGTCTCTTTAACATGTTGTAAAAAAATAGCAGAAAATTACTACTAGAAACTAGAAATTTCATAGCAATGAAAGTGTACACTGATCTAAGTGCCCAAATTCCTAGGCTAATCAAGTGAAAATGTTGTGGGGTAAATTTTTTTATTAATTTGTGATTTTTTAAGCTCCAATACAAGTGGAATCAACTTGAAATAATCTCATTAAAATGTGTTAAAAATCAACATAAAAATTACTACCATTTTGTTACACGATACTAACAGAAATTTTAAAATTGTGAACTAGTAAACCAATCCAAGTAGATTAACCATGGATATGAATTTTCAAGGTTGTTCTGAAGATGAATCATTATTGTGACTTCATAAATAACCTACAAAATAAATCACATCAATCATTTAACCAATATAACCTATAATAAATGAAACATGAATACTAAATGCAGAAATAGGAAAAACAAGAATAGAAGATGCAAGTGAAAACATTCAAAGAAGATAAAGAAATTGTATAGAAGGGATCTAAGGCTCTTGGGATTCCCAAGCCCAAGTGTAATCAGAGTCCTATGAAGGAAAAAAAATATTCAAAAGGTAAAAATCTTCATTATTTGAATTAATCCAAGTAAATCCCTGCTAGAATTGAAAGTAGAGCTGCTAAATAACAAGTTTTCTCCACAAGATGACTAGGAAAAACATGCCCCTAGAGGAAAACTCCAATTGGTACTCATACAAATAGATGTGGAAGAATCCTCCTTCAAATGAGGCAACTTTCTCCTCCAAAATCACTCAAAAAGTGGATCTGGTTCCCAACACTAGGATTCTTCATTAAATGATTGTGAGCACATTCCTAATTTTTCTCAATTATTGGAGCTATAAATTTGTGCAATAATTTCATAAATATATTGTTAATTTATTATCCGATCTTGGTCCATCCTATAGCAGGGCATACGTCCCTATATTATCTCAGTCTCCAAATCTTCAAAATATGCCCAATATTCTCACAATATTCTACAAAAATAAATAATATTAGGCACATAATATGCAATCATATTTAAACCTTCCTAATGAACATATTAAATCAATAAATATGTCATCCAATGCAAAAAGAGAGGTTTAATGTGTTGAAGAATGGTTACGGGCCTTAATTTGTGTCTAATTTGGAAGTCCATCACACCCCCTACTCAAAGTGTTGCTCATCATATGAACAACTTACTGACCTAATTATGCCTCATTCATGGCCGTGGTGGCCTCCTTTACATCCCAAGCTACCTCAAAAGAAATTTTGGCACATATTCTTGTTAGCATTATGAATAAAGTATTTTCCTTGATGGAAACCTACTTGATAAATATGCCAAAATGATGATTATATAGATCCCACAGGTAATATGAAAAAAGGAATATCAGTTTGGAGATAGTGAAATGGTAAAGGTGAAGTTTGGGAAAATATACATTGGTCCTGTGAAGAAAGGTCATGTACATACGGAAGTATGGTGAAGCAAATTCATGTACATATTCTGTACCATGGTAATTGAAATACCAAGGGTCTTTACCATGGCATTGGCTCATAGTATTGAGCATGAAAACATATATTTGATCTCGTCAAAGAATACAATTGGAATTACTAAGGGATTGGCCTAAGGTATTGGCTAAGGCTCATACTATATAAGGAGATGGAGATTAAAGTGTTATATGTGCAATTTGTGGGTTGTTAATGAGTAATCTAACCTAAAATAGGTGTGCACCAAGGAACATGGAAGATATTTAGATCTGATATATCTGAAAGACTAGTAATGAATATGATTGCTTGATCTACTTGTGATTATATCTAACAATGATAGATATGTGATGATAATAGTGTGATGGTATGAATATGTGATGGTAAAGTATGCAGAGTATGTGTTTGGTTGTAGTGAACGTTTGAATTAGTGATTTTAGATATGTACGATTATTTTCCTTTGAGATATCTCGTACATACATGGATCTTCTCCTGGGTAGTTGCGCATATATATTCTATAGTATGGACATATTTGTACATTGTTGTGGTGAATGGTAAGCACGTACTTATGCGGATGTGTTTTTTAAAAGACGCGTATATCTGATAGGGTTTTGTAGTATGAGCTAATGATGATGGTTGATCTATTATGTTATGCTTGTTGTTGTTTGTCGATGAAGTCTCTCTTATAATTATCCGTGTTTGACAGTACTAGTTGAGTTGATTTTGTTATGGAATGGAATTTCGATTAGTGACATTGTTGTTGTATGGTGATATGTGTTTGGTTCAGTGATTTATGATGGTTTCAGTATATGACTCAATGATTGATTGAGTGCTTCAGTGATTCAGATTCAGTTATCAACTTTTTGATATTTGTATGTAGTTTTTCTTGAAGAGAAGCACGTACATATGTGTATATGATTTAGAACAATAACGTATACAATATGATGTATGCTTGATCACGTTTTGCTATGGAAATAATTAGTTTCCGTGATGGGTAACGATGTTTAGATTGGTATATTAATGAGTGGATATGCATTTATATGATCTGACCTAGTTTAGTTTGATCTAGTTGCATTGGTTGAAATAGTTGATTGAGATTTAGTGATTGATTTGTTGATTCAGTTGGTTAAGTGATTAGGTGATTTGATACAGTGATTGGTTTCAAAATTGTTTTATGATATTGGGATTAAATGATGGAAGTGGGTCCAGTCTGAAAATATGATGAAAAGTGGCCTACAAGTTTGTTGTTAAGTCAGGTGGATCCAATATGAAACATTATGAAACATGGTCATAAAGGTGTTGAGGGTTGGATCCTTGAGTGAGGAAGTCGAAGCTTCCTTCCAGTGGTAGCTGGTAAATCTGATCAAGGGGTTTGAGCTCCATTCTGGTGGGTGCTGGTAAATGAGATTAGGGGGGTTAGAGCTCCCTTCTAATGGGTGTTGGAAAAAGAGAGAAGGTTGTAGCCTTTTGTAGGATGGTGCTTGCGTACTATTATGAGTCTACACCAGTACAATATTGTAAGATGTTTTCCTTTGTAATAAGAGATGAAGACAAGGACAACGACAACGATTTTTTTCTCCCACATTGGGTTTCCACCTAAAAATCCTAGCATTCTCATGTGTTTTTGTGTTTCTTATGTGTGATGGTTTATTCTGTTCTTACTTCTCATGGTTACTATTTTATTAAATGGTAATAAAGTAATAATACACTTGTTACAGTAGAGCATATGATGAAATATTTGAAAAGTTAGTTAACTGGATATACGTTGTTTTCCTTTACTAAATTTTTGTACATACGCTAGTTTATTGAATGATAATAGCATATAGAAATATGGATAAGAAATTGTAAATTTGAACTGAGTTTTAAAATACTGATTCAGCCCCCCCCCCCGCCCCCTCATTATTTTTCCCAACAATTGGTATAAGAGCATTTCACTTTAGTTTAAGCCTAACTGCTTGGAGTGGATCAAGGATGATAGGAAAGAAGAAGATAACTCAGTGGAAGGAGTTAGAAAACTATGGTATTGACAGTGATATATCAAATGCAGTGACAGTTATAAACATCAACAAATATTTAGCTTTGGGAGCACCCCTATTTCTATTGATCAAGAATGAAGAAGACAATAACATAGAATTTATGATGTATGGGTTTTCGTTCTAATTGTGTTCCATTTCCTTATCTATGTAATAATGATGATAGTGAATCAACTAAACTTTCTCTCATGGGGAAAAGTGAAAGTAAGCATACTAAAGAGAAATCAAATTCAAAGATGATGACCCTAGAAGCAGAAGAACAAGGAAAGTTAGAAACAATGGACAACAAAGGTATGTTTATGCTAAGTAATGATAACTATCAGGAATGGAGAGAAGAAAAATGAATTCTGACTTAATAAATGTAGGATCTGATGTTTGGAATTTAGTATGTAATGGTTGCACTAAAACTCCTCCATCAGGTGAAGAATTACGAAAGAATAATGTAGCATTAAATGAGATCTTTGGTAACATACCTGATTCAACATTAGGAAAGATTATGCACTATGAAACTACAAAGGAAGTATGGGATAATCTTCAAAAAATCCATGAAGGAAGAACAAAGGAATATTTTTCATCAGAGAACCAACATGTAACCTTATTTCTAAAGAAAATAATGATGCATCAAAAGATAAGTATGTTATGTTAGATGGAGTTACTGATTCAGAAGAAGACATGTTAGAGGAAGTTCTTAATCTTAGAAGAAAACTCAATCTTTCTTTGAAAAGGATTATTAATCTTAAGGATAAGCTACAAACATATGATAAAAAGGATCATGTTGCAATAGAATCTAAACAATATTGTGAAGGATTTGAAGTTGAGTTGTCTCTCTAAAATCATATCTATAAAAGTCAAACAAGAAAAATGAAGAGTTACTTCAAGTATTTTAAGAACAAGAAAATGGGATGAAGAAAGAGATTATCGAGTTAAAGGAGCAATTGGAAGAAGGAAGAAATGTTGAAGAAGGAATGAGGAAATAATATTAGGTAAAGGAAGAACAATACCAAAGAATGGAGGTTGAGGTAAAAATTCTCAAAGGAAAATTAGAAGAAAAGGATAAACACTTAAAAATATTTCAAGATAGTACTAAGATTTTAGATAACATTCTTATTAGTCAATGGTCTCCTACTATTAAACTATAAAAGGAGAATCTAGGTCACAAGCTTGTACAAGGATCTAGAAGAATAACAATATGAAATATGAAATACCTGTCAAAGAGATAAGAAGTCAACCAGATAAACAACTAAGAAAGATGGATTTTCAAACGAAATCATTTACTCCCAATAATAGAAACATTAATCGTTTCTCTCCTCTAATCTATAATGTTGAAAGTTTTATATGTCATAATTATGGACATGTTGCAGCCAATTGCAGAAGCATATTGTTTCAATCTCAAACAAATAACCATTTCACAGGAAAATCATTAGCTCCCAGGTACTCAGGTTTCTTTAAGGGATATTGGTTTGCTTGCAACATATTTGGTCACAAAGCTATTGATTGCAATAGAAGGAATATGAAACAAAAATATTATGATTCCTCTGCTCCCTTTTTTGGTCATATAAGATGTTATGCTTGTAACAAATTTGGGCATGTAGAAAAAAAATGCAGGAACAAATAAATGGATCGCCATAGACAACATGGCAAGCAATTAGATAAGAATATTAATGTAAAAATACCTAAGAAATATGGATCCACCAACATTTATCATAATGAAAAGAAAGAAAAAGAATAGATAAGGTTGTGGTTTTTCCCTCTGCTCATTCGAAGATGAAGATGAATGGTACATAGACAATAGATTCTCTCATCACATGACAGGAGATAAGAACAAGTTTGAGTCTCTCAAGAATAACAAAGATGGTAAGGTTATTCTTGGAAATAATGCTCCAAAAAAAGTTCTGGGAAAAGGTAGAGCCAAAATTAATAAGTATATAAGAGCAACTGATACTTTATTAGTTCAAGGGCTAAAGAAGAATATTCTAAGTGTAGGTCAAATGGCAAATAAAGAAAATTTAATTGTGTTTACTTCAACAAAATGTAAGGTGATAGATGAATAATTTGTAAATGTCACAGCAAGAGGATATAGAAATCTAGACAAACTATAAGTGTTTAAAGAAATGAATTCTTGCAGAAATGAGGAGGATAGTTCCTCTTCTTTAGACTCAGAGTAGAAGAAGATGATATCTACTGTAGTACATTGTTCTTAAATGAATACTTCTCACAATGACTGTATAAGTGATGTGAGGTACATGATGTCATGAAGAGCAGGAGAAGATTATCAGGATCAATGATGTAAGATCTCAGGGGGAGCTATACATATGTATATCTTGATGATGATTCCCATATTTTTTTGATATTCATGTTGCTTGTATTACTGATAGTGCATTTGATGTAGTAACAGTGAAACATGAACATACAATACAAGCTCAGGGGGAGCTGTGGCTATGAAATTTCAATGTTTTACTTTATCTACACAGATATTATAAAGTACAGTCGCATATATATGTGAGATTTGATCTAGACTGTCGCTTATGTTTCTATGAGATGAAGAAACTGTGGGACAGAATTAGGGAGAGGTTCTGATATGATTTAGACAATTATCATTTGGCTTTCTGGTTCTAACATTGGTTTCGGGGGAGAATTTTCTATACTTCTAGTAGTGCGTTGTTGGTATTCTAATTTCTTGAGAATTCCTTGTTGCATGATGATGTTCATGAAAAGTATATATCATTGTTGATATTGCTGGAGATACACAAGTTGCTGAAGTTTTGGATATATTGTTTAAGTTGCATTTAATGAAGATGATTATGCTATGCTATTGTGAGTATGTCTTCTATGATGCTTGAATTTCATATGGTGCAATTATGGATGGTGCATATATACATATATATATATATATATATATATATATATATATTTCTTCAGCCACAAGTGAAAAGTTGCTATGATGTTGGTCTTGGTTCTCACATATGTTACATGGTGATGATGCATGAATCTTATGGATGATTACTTGAGTTTCATATTAGTGAAGTTGTTTATGATATGATAATTCTTCTTGCATGAAGATAATGGGCCAAGAAAATGATATTGCTACCTATATGAGGAAAATGCAAGTTACATGAAGACAAGAGGATGATTATTGATATACTGTTGCTACAACTACTTGGTGATTACTGAAAGCATTACATATTTGGTCACATGTTGATGTTGATGAATATTGATGCTACATTATCCTATCTTACTTGATGATGACGATGTTCATATTGCAAGACCCCATATGGTGTATGATGATTGTTGATGAAACAATGTAAACTTTGAAACGAGAACTGATATGATTACCTATTTCGTTGAGGTAGAAAAAAGTCAACCGATTTTGAAAAGTGGTGATGCAGAATACAACGTTTCTTTTAAGCATGTTTTTGACACTTTACATTTTCTTATGTATCAAATATAAATATTTGTTTTTAAATTTAGTGATTTTCATGCTGATTTTGAAACATGTCGATGCAACATCAAGCTTGTTTTTTATAGGGATTATTCTTGAAACTTTAAATTTTCTAATGTATTAAGTGTGGATATTTTTTTAAATGTTACATTTTTTGGCACCTTAAATTTTTTATGTCTAATTTTTTTTGAAATCATGATTACTTAACAAATTTGCTAGTTGTTGTATTTCTCCTTTTTTAAATGTTGATTACTTAAAAAAACAAATATAAAAATATATAAAAAAGGAAAACAATGTGAAAAAAAATTATCCCATAAACCATAAAAAAATGATTTTTTTTTTTTTTAAACTATAAAAATAAGTAAATAAAAATAGAAAATTTTTAAAAACCATTAACAAAAAACTAAAAATATAAAAAAAATTAAAAAACAAACTAGATTAAAAAAAAAAAAACTAGAAAATTAACCCCAAAAAAAAAATGAAAAACTACTAAAATTACATTAAAAACATTTAAAAAAAACCTAAAAGAAACAAAAAATACTCAAATTAAAAAAAAAAAAAAACCATTAAAAGTTTATATATTATATATATATATATATATATATATATATATTCAAGCTTAAAAAAAAAATACACCCAAAGGCCTGTGGGGGCGTGGCCCTGGGCGGCAGTGCGGCCGAACTCCGGTTCCGAGAATCAAATTTCGGATGCCTTCCAGCCCGTGGGCGATGCGGTAGGGCGACCAGAGTCGATTCTAAGAATTGGACTTCAGCAGCCCGACTGACCGTGGGGGCTTGACCTTGGGCGGCGGAGCTATGTGTAGGGTTGATTCTTCGCCTCCCAGGGCCACGCCCCCATGTGTTGCCTGACGACCCGTGGGGTGTATTTTTTTTTTCAAAGCTTGAATATATATATATATATATATATATGGTTTTTTTTTGGGTTTTTTTGTTAATTTTCTAGTTTTTTTTTTTTTGCCAATGGTTTTTTAATTTTTATTTAATAAATTTTATAGTTTTTTTAAATTTTGTTTTTTGGTTTTTTTGTTTTTCCATTTATTTTAGATAATATATATATTTTTTATTTTTATTTTACATTTTTTTTTCTTTCTGAAAATATGTTTCTCCTATTATTTATTGCTTTATATTTTTTAATTTATTTTTTTAGTTTTTAAATTCTTATGTTTTATATGTTAATTTGTTTTTTTTTTTTTTACATTTTTATGATTGATTTTTTTTTTGTTAATTTTTTGTTTTGTCTTTTTATTTTATTTTTATGTTTGACTTTTTTTGAAATATATATATATATATATATATATATATATATATATATATAGATATATAGATATTACGTTTTGTTTTAAATATATATTTTTATTTACGTTTTGTCTTTTATGTCATGATTTCAAAATGTTGAAAATTTATCCTAGAAAAAAAAGTGTTATTCCAGCATCAACATTTTTTGTTTTCAAGGTGTTTTTTGCACAATTTTTGTACAAAAAATTGGTTTTCACCACCATTTTTAAAACATGTTGAAAACTTACCCTAGAAAAAAGAAGTGTTATTCCAGCATTGACACTTTTCAGTTTTAGCATTTTTTCATGTTTTTTTGGGTTTTTTTGGGTAGAGATCTGGTTTTGAGTTTATAGTTCCCGTTTCAAAGTTTACATTGTTATGAATATCATGGTCATACTATCTCACTATTGAGGTCTTTGGTTTTGGTTATAAATTTCTCTTGATTTAAATGTCATGTAAATACCCATGATGTAATAATTGTAATAGTCAGTCATGTTTGGACTATTGGGGTTAAGTCAATTATGTAAGTAATCCCATTATTTCGGGCATTTGATGTAATGTTGAGTCAAATATGTAACCCCAATATGTTGGGTGATTGATGTAAGCATGAGTCCTTTGTGATAGGAAAGACCATATTTGCCTGAGCCATAGAGTGATGTACTTCTCTGTATATATTCCAGAAGATTTAGCATATGCTCAGGGGAAGCATGGTCAGTATATAGAGTTCATAATCAACAAATCAAATCTAAAATTCTCATATCTACAAAGGGAGAGAGAAGTCTTCATTCAAAATTTGTCAGCCCTTTGCCCTTGATGTCAAAGGGGGAGAGTAGCTTGGTGTTTGGAGAAGAATTCTTGGAGAAATTATTGTTGTGCTTACAAATGTCTTTGCAGGTATTTGCAGGTCATGGTGACCAAACACCAAAATGGTTGCCATCAAGTCCAAGGGGGGAGATTTTTGGCATTATGACTAAAGTGTTGTTCTTGATGGAAACCTACATGATAAAAATGTCAACATGATGGTTATATAGATGCCACAAGTAAGATGAGCAAATGAATATCAGTTCAAAGACAATCGAATGGTAAAGGTGAAGTTTGTGAAAGTATATGTGGGTCTTGTGAACAAAGGTTGCGTACATACGTAGGTATGGTGAAGCAAAGTCGTGTGCATATTCTACACCATAGTAATTCGAATACCAGGGGTCTTTACCATGGTATTGGACCATATTATTGAGCATGACAATGAATATTTGATACCGCCAAAGCATACCATCGACATTACTAAGGCATTGGCGTAAGGTATTGGCTAAGCCTCATACTATATAAGGATATGGATATAAAAGTGTTCTGTGTGAAAATTATGGGTTGTTAATGAGTAATCTAATCTAAAACAGGTGTGCACCAAGGAACATGGAAGAGGATTAGATATGAAAGATATGAAAGAATAATAATGAATATGCATACTTGATCTATTTGTGATTATAGATAACAATGATAAATCTGTGATGATAATAGTGCTCTGATATGAATATATGATTGTAAAGTATGCACTGTATGTGTTGTGGTTGCAAATAAGGTTTGACTTAGTGATTTCAGATTTGTACACTAGTTTTCCTATGAGAGATTGTGTAGATATGCAGATCTTCTTTTGGGTAGTCACATATATATTCTGCAGTATGGGCATATCTGTACACTAGTGTGGTGGATGGTAAGCGCGTACATACACGAATTTGTTTTATAAAAGATGTGTATATCTTCTAGGGTTTTGTAGTATGAGCTAATGATGATGGTTGATCTATTCTGTTATGTTTGTTATTATCTGTCAATGAAGTCTCTCTTATGATAATTTGTGTTTGACAGTACCGGTTGAGTTGATCTGGTTATGGAATGTAATGTTGGTCAGTGACATTACTGTTGTATGGTGATCTATATTTGGTTCAATGATTTGTAATGGTTTCAATATATAACTCAATTATTGATTCAGTGAATCAAATTTAGTTATCAGTGTTTTGAGATTTGTACGCAACTTTTCTTGAAGAGAAGCATGTACATACATGAATATGATTCAAAATAATAACATATGCAATCTGATGTATGCTTGATCAGGGTTTGCAGTAGAATCAATTTGTTTATGTGATTGGTAACAATGTTTAGCTTGGTATATTGATGATTGGCTACGCATTGATATGATATGTACTGGTTTAGTTTGATCTAGTTGCATTGATTACAATAGTTGATTGAGATTTTGTGATTGATTTTTTTTATTCAATTGGTTTAATTATTAGGTGATTTGATACAGTGATTGATTTCATAATTGTTATTTGATATTGGGCTTAAATAATTTTAGTGGGTCTAGTCTAAAAATATGATGAAAAGTAGCCTACAGGTTTGATGTTGAGTCAAGGGGATCTGATATGAAACATTATGAAATTTGGTCCTCAAAGGTGCTGAGGGTTGGAGCCTTCAATGAGGAAGTCAAAGCTTCCTTCCAGTGGTAGATGGTAAATATAATGAGGGGGTTGGAGCTCTTTTTGGGTGGGTATCAGTAAATGAGATTAGGGGTTGGAGCTCCCTTCCAGTGGGTGCTAGAAAACGAGAGAATGTTGTAGCCTTCTGTAGGTGTGTGTTTGCATACTAGTATGAGTCTACAAAAGTACAAGATTGTAAGATGTTTTTCTTAATAATAAAATATGAAGACAAAGACGATGACAACTGTGGTTTTCTCCCACATTGGATTTCCACCTAAAACTCCTGGTGTCCTCATGTGTCATTGTGTTGCTTATGTGTGATGGTTTATTTTGTTCTTACTTCTCCTTGTTACTATTTAATTAAAGGCTAATGAAGTAATGATACATTTATTAAAGTAGAAAAAATAATGAAATATATGAAAAGTTAGTTAACTAGATATATTTTGTTTTGCTTTACTAAAGTTGCATACATATGCTAGTTTACTGAATGACAATAGGGTACAAAAATATGAATAAGAAATTGAAAAGTTCAACTCAATTTCAAAATGCTAATTCACCCCCCCCCCACCCCTTATCAGTATTTTTCCCAACACTTCCCTTGATTTGTCCTCTCCTCTTCCTCTTCTTCACTAGCCTCTTATTTTTCTTCTCCATCTTCTTCTTATGTAGATCCATCCTTTTCTCCAAGTTCTAATTAGGCTTGTGCTTGTGTCTTAAGAAAAGTCTCCCTATCCATGTCCACAAAATTTTCCCATGATACAAGTTTTCGAACATTCTCCACAACATATATGATAATTAGCATCCTTGATGATTATGTGGAGTTTATTTAATTGAAACCACCCTCCCATGATTGTCTCTGTATTTTCCAAAGTTTGGCAAAATACTACTCCCAATCTGCTACTAGTTTTAGACATTTTTTGAGCAATTACAATGGGGGTAAAAGAGCAGTTTATTCATACTGGTTAGAGGAAGGAAAAATTTAGGCTCAACTAAAAAACAATCCCATTTCCTTTCTTATTTTTCTTAACTCAAAAGAAACATTCAAATTCAAATTTTGTATTCCCAAACTACTATCAGAATTTTCTTACAGGATGCATTGTTGAAGGAATGAGAGGTTTTGAAAGTTTCTTGTCCATAGATGGTAGAGAAAATGTGTACTTACCCTTCTCTTATATTTCCCTCTTCAAATATGGGGTTTGGTGGATGGAATTGCTCAAAATATGGCTCTTTTATAATCTTTTAGACTTTCCTATAACATAATGTCTTATCTTGTAGCAGACTATCTGAATCCTATAACAATCTATTTTGATCATGTAAAAGTCCATTCTAATCCTGTAGCCCGTCTACAATGGTCTATGAAAGCAATAACTTTGACAATTTTTCCTCCAACACCAATGGTAGGTGCCTTAGCTTAAAATACAATTTTTTATGTGTCACATGAGGTTGTAGCCCACTTAAGTTAGTGGTGGTTTGGTGGGAGAGAAATAAAATTGCATTCCAATCTCAAGAACAACTCGTCTTCCTATTATAATGCTCATTTTCACATGAGAAAATTTTCACAATTCAATTTCTTTCATTTTCATGGTTCTATTATAGGATATGTAGTGGAGGATTTTTACAAAAATTCACAGACATGTTTACATTGCAATAGGTGAGGAGGATCAAGTACTTACCCCTTACTTGCATAACCCTTCAAAATTATAGGGTTTTGTGGCCAATAATTCTCAAGACATGGCCCCTTTTTACCTTTTGGGAAAATCCTGTAGTAGGAAAACTATCTACTATAGTACCTACTCTGTCTCCTATAGCACCTACTCTTTCTCCTGTAGCATGTACTCTGTCTCCTATAGCACCTACATTGTGTTTTGTAGCAGTTTATCTATGGTCTTGAAGATTCTCTATGGTAGCCTATGAGATTCCTAGTGTAGCTTATTCGACCTCCAACAATGGAAGTGGGCCCCTTTACCATTTTTGGAATGAAACTATTGGTACAAATAAACCTCAAGCCCACTTTATTCCCTTTTGTGGCTTGGTGGTGGGCTCAACATGTTGTATTAGTTAGCCCCACCTACCACCTTCACAACTTCCTCATTGACCCATTGGCCCACCTTTATACTCATCACCCTTTCTAAATTTGTATTTTATCCACATTTGATGAGGTAAAGGTAACTTCAACTCACGATTTGAGGGTGGCTAAGATTGCTAAATGATCCTTAGATAATAAAACCTTTTCATGCATTGATAACAAAATTTAAACCATAATATGCTCAAGAGGAGAGGTGAAGAACAATGCATACTTGTGCCTACCTAATGGTCTAGATGATGTGTTGATCATTTGATGGTTATATGAAATTTCTAGACTTGGGTGAGAATACTTTTGAGTGTATTTTTAGATGTATTTTCTTTTTCTTCATTTCTTCCTACAATTTCTTTGAGAAAATACATATTTTTTTAAATGTTATTTGCTGATTGAAACTTGATGATGCAAGTCCTCCTAGATGTAGGGGTTCTTCTTTGGATTATATATTGTTTTTTTTTGGATGAATGGGGATCCTGTAGTAGCTTGTAGAGAGACTTGTAGTTGCTAAAAACCATGGTTATGAATCCTCCAATGCTCCATCGTGATTGACTTCTATATATATTGCTTTAGTTTTGAACGTGAAGGAGATGTGTAGACTACTATAGGACTCTGTTTCATCCTATAGCAGTTACACAATCATTGCTAAGGCCTCTAATCTTTTTGAATATCACTTCAAAAAGCTCTGATAATTTATAGGAATTTTAAAGATGCATGTCAGAGAGATTTTTGGTGGTAAGAAAGATGGATGAAGGGGTGAAAGATATGGTTTTGATGGACACCAATGAATTTTTGGATGGAGAAGTGAATAAATGGTGCAGAGGATGGATGATGGTGGTGTGGTTAATTAATTTCTCATTCCCCAGGGTAAAACATAAGATTTGACCCCTCTCTCAATGTCGATCACAATCCTGTAGAAAATCAAGGACAATCCTGTAGCACTTTATGTTAGTCATGTAACACTTTGTGTTAGTTCTATAGTTTTTCTTCAGAACCGACAAAAATCAGGGACAATCCTGTAGCACTTTATGTTAGTCATGTAACACTCATGTGTCAGTTCTGTAGTTGTTTTCATGTAACACTCTAGATCTTCTTCTTTCAGATGTTGTTTTCCAACATGAGGAAGAGAATTTATTCTTTGAAATACACTTTTTGATCCAAGATGATCATCAATTGGATCAAGAGGATTTGTTTGGAGATTTTGTATCTCGACATAATAAGTGGGCCGAGTTAATTTATTGCTTGGGTTTGGAAATGGTTGTATAAGTAGTTGAGTGGGAGTGGGTCTTTGAAATTGTTATGGTTTAGGATGTGGTTGTGGTGGAGGTGGATGGGATGGATAACATTGATTTTGATATGGAGGATATTTAGGGACATATGGTTCAACCCATTGAGGAGCTTGGTGTGAACATCGGAATTGAGGATGTTGAGGGAAATATGGATCACCCCACTGAGGAGGCTAGTATGTATGTAAAGGTGTAATGGTAGGTTGGGGAAGATAAGACCATGAATATTGAGGAAAATATGGATTACCCTATTAGGTGGGTTGGTGTTGATATGGATGAAAACAAGGAATGACATAAGACCCCTGATATGATTGAAAATATGGGGAGGATAAGACCCCTACTAATATGGGTTGACATAGTAGAGTTGTGCCATGCCTCCTAACTTCTATACCACATATTATTCTTATACCTGCACATGATCAAGTGGAGGTTCTTGTTGTTGAAGAAATATTTTTTGTTTTTATTTTTTTTCCAATGAGAATGCTAATGCAATGCAACAAAAGATGCCTAATGCATTTTTTTGTTTTTACAGAAAAGAAAGAGGGAATCATTCAAATAATAAGAGAGTGATTACTATGAAACAAACCTTGAAAAGTGCACCAAAAAGTGATGAGCCCTAGTATTACAACAAGAATGCTGCAACTCCCAAGGCTATCAACTTAAATTATCAACTCGGGGTTCACTCAAAATTAAAAGGGGTTAACACTCTATGTGAAATAGACACATTCCCTTCCTAGCATGACTACCTTTAATGCAAGTGAAGAAAGGAAATGGAAAAAATTCAAATGAATAAAGATCTAGGTAAGCCTCCAATCCTATGTTGTAAAAGGTAAATAACAATAAGAAAACCTATTCTACTTTTGCTGCAATGTAAAGTGATAGAAAGGAAATCTATTCTATTTGGGAAAAATGTAAAGCACAATGACAACCAATAAAATATAATATATCTTGATGGAAAATAAATGGAATTAAAGAAAAAATATTCTATTTTGTAGGAAATGAAAGTCCTAGATTACTTTTGTAAGAAGGAAAGCATACTTTTCGTAAAGTACATTGTTGAAAGGAAATCTAGACTAATTGCAAAAATCAATCTTCAAGAAACGAAAAATGTAAGAGATAAATGGAAACATAACCAGGTCTTAGCTCAAACAAACTGGTGTCAGAGAATTAATAGGCTATAAATCCACTTCTACCTTGAATTTGGAGTGAATTTATGCAAGGAAGATCTCAAAAGCAAACTACTATAAGATTGCTACTTCTCGAGATAACCTGCAAAATTCCCAAGAAAATAAAATGAAAATGATATGGGAATTCTTTTTTATTAATAAGGATTACCTAGGACTCCAATATAAGTGGAATCAATCAAAATTACCCTTGTGTAACATGTGCTAAAAAATAGCAGAAAATTACTATTAAAAAAACCAGAAATTTAATAATTAGTGATCTAGTTAACTATCAAATGCCTAACTTGATCAAGTGAATATTATATGGGGTGAATTTTTTATTAAATTGAATTTTTTTATGAATAAATTCATTTGAAATCAACTCAAGAGAGCCTTGTTAACATGTTCTTAAAAATACCAGAAAATTACTACTTGAAACTAGAAATTTTAGAGCAATGAACTAGTAAGCTGATCTAAATGCCTGAATGCCTACGCTAATCGAGTGAAAATGTTGTGGGATAAATTTTGTTATTAATTTAGATTTTTTTTATCTCCAATCCAAGTAAAATTAGTGATAAAGATGCTCATTAACACATTATAAAAATTAGCAGAAAATTACTACTATTTTGTTACAAGATACTTCGAGGAATTCCAAAATTGTGAATTAGTAAACCAATCCAGGTAGACTAATCATGGATATGAATTTTCAAGGCTATTATAAAGATGAATCATGCTTGTGACTTCATAAATAGCCTTAAAATTAACTCACTTTAATCATTTAACGAATACAACCTACAACAAATAAAACATGAATACTAAATACATAAATAAGAAAAAAATTAATAAAAGATGCAAGTGAAAGCATTCAAAGAATATAAAGAAATTGTACAACAGGGCTATGAGGCTCCTGGGATGGCCAAGCCCAAGGATACTCAGAGTCCTATGAAGGAAGCCAGGCTTTAGAAGCTAGAAATGACACCAAACTTTATTATTTGAATAAATCCAAGTACATCCCTGCTAGAAATGAAAGTGGCACTGCAAAATAACAAGATTTGTCCACAAGAAGACTGAGAAAAACATGCCCCTGAAGGATAATTTGAATTTTACTTATAAAAGTAGATGGGGAGGGATCCTCCTTAAAAGGAGGAAATTTTATTGTCCAAAATACCTCAAAATGTGGATCTCATTCCCAACACTAGGAATTTTCATTAAATGATAAGGAGCACACTCCTAGATTTTTCTCAATCACTAGAGCTCCATAATTGGTGCAATAATTTCATAATATCTTGTTTATTTATTATCTAATCTTGTTACATCCTCAGCAAGGAGAATGTCCCTAGATTATCTCAGCCTCCAAATTGTTGAGCCTCATATTTGCTTCTTTTTGACACCCTTTTTCCACCTATTTTACTCCTTTTTGATCATCATAATCACTCAATGGGAAAAAAATCATAGAATCTATGGCATGGAAGGTATATAAAAGTATTGTATTTCATAAGTTAATAATGTTCTTTATTATTAGTCTAATATTTGTTTTAGCTACCAGATTGGGATGATTTTGCAGCTAATGTCTAATTCTGCAGCTAAGTCCATTGTTTCATAGGTTCTAAGGTGCCAGCTAGAGGGATAAATATATGGGAAGATAGAAATAAATGAACTCCATGATTCCTTCTTACCTTCATGAACCTGATCAATCAAGGGAGCTTCCAATTACATGGTCAAAGGAAAAAATCAACTCTGTTAGCAATACAGGCGAGTGAGGAACGATATATATGCCTACTGATTTGCTTTGTTAATAGAAAATCGTTAGCAAATTTCATTATTGTATATTTCAAAGTTAATTTTAGTATTTTTTTAAAGTGAAGCTAGGCATGAAGATCTGAACATTTAATGATATGGGCTTTATAAAAAGACTTCGTAAGCAAGCATAAACACAATGATTTTATTATGCGACAATGAGAATTAAAACTTTGTTTTCAATTTACTTACAAAGAATCCTTCTTATTCCGATGCACTGTTTATTGTTCAATTAGATCTCATGACCATCTTCTTGTGGAGGGCCCCCTTAATCAGTAAGGTTCTTTTATGTTTTTAAGTGAATTTCCTTATATCATTTCGTAAGTTTATTTTTCAGATGCATCCCTTAGAATTTCCTTACCGTTCTCCTTGTTGATTTTTGAGTTAAATAGTAGTAGTGTGATTGTCTTGTTAGCTAATTTTATTTATTGATTTAGGACTACATGAATTGACTTTAATGAGTAATGATAACAACACTTAGATTTTAGATTTAGATTAAAATTGTAATTCTTAAAAACAAAGGATTTGATTATAGGTTTTATTTCAAGCAAGAGTGATTTATAATTTTGGGCAAGTGAGAATACGTTTTTAATTCATTTTGGATTTTCATGCAAGAATGTGTTATTATGATAGATGATTTAATTCCTTTAGAGAATTGAGTTTCTTTCAAAGCATAATTCAGACATATAGCAGAGAGAGAGTGTGGGTCTTTTATTAAGGTAATCAATTGAGTGTAACATTGAATAACTATGAAATCCAAAAGTAAGAACTTATTAATTCTAGCTCCCTTTCTTTGGGAAAATCTTTAAAATTCCTATCACATCTATTTTTCCATAGGAAATAGAGGGAAATCATCTTTATTATCTTCCAGACACTCTAGACATATTTGTGGTAGTACCATGGGTTCTTGTGAAGAAACAAAAATGATTTATTAAAATCTTTTCTTGTCTTGACCTACAGTTATTTTCATTTGCATGTTTTCTTTTGTTCTGTTTTAGCGTGTTTAGTCATATGGATTGATTAGTAATAATTTTAAGCATGAGAGAGACATAAGTCTTCATTGCCTATGTTTGGGGAAAAATCTTAAGACAATGCTCCATCATTTGATCAAAAGTTGCAAAATATTTTATAGTAAAACTGTCTAGACAGTTTGATAATGTTCTTTTCTATCACCTATAATATGTATCAATAGATGAATATGATAAGGATTGGTTTAACTATAGTGTTTTGAGAGTTGTCTTTCTTCTATTGATGATTGTATCTTGATCTTGTGGAGGTTTGTTCCTTGGCATGTTCATTGTTTACGTTGCATATATGATATTATGCTTGTTCAATGTTGCTTGTTGTTGTTGAAATTTTTGTATGCACTATGTTGTCAAGGTTTTAGAATTCACCTTAATTTGAAATGTTTTAATGATTCCAGCTATTTCTAAGTAAATATTATTTTTCATCCTAGTCTTTGAGGATTATGAGGGTTATTAAATAAATTATGTCTTCTTCCCTACCATAGGGTTGTAGAACAATTATGCATTGATGAAAACTTAAAACTACTTTAACTCTAGAACCCCCATTGTAAATATGAGTCATTATTACTATAGTTTGCAATTTCACTTATGGAAATGAATTGTAAATGAAGATTCACTTTTTACTGATGCTAGTTATATTTTGTGTTTGAATGTGAAAACATCTATCTGTTGTGTTGTGGGAGGTGGTTTGAGCTAGGAAATTTCATTCTTTGTATCACAACATTGGTGCCAAAAATTTATAATCGTTCATATCGCGATATATTTACTTGTATAGCTATAGTTACTTGAAGAGATTTTACTTGAAACAAAGTAGGAACATGTATATGGGAACAAATGAAAATTTGGTTATAGTCACGGTAGCTAGAGCTTGCACAACTCTGATGACATAGGTAAAACGTCTTTTCTTCCTGTGTTGCCCTAGTGATTTGGATCTTCCAGCCAAATTTTGGTATAATTTGGACTTGCACATTTCTTGTGCAAATCTATACATCAACACTTTGTTATGTGCTAGTCACTCTTTTATTGATTCAATTTATCTCTATGTTAATATTTTTTTAATCAGTTGGTTCATATCCTTTGTTAGATTTTTATATTTAGACTTATGTTCTTTAAATATGTTCTTCTTTATCAATAGGTCATTGAAAATCATGGATTCTTAATTGTTTTACAATGTTTGTCTACCCCTTTGTGGAATTTTATAAAAGTCACTTTGCATTGGATTGCACACAAAATTCTTGTGGTGTTTTATTATTTGGATTACAATCAAGTACTTTGGTGACAAAGCTAATGAATTTGGTTGTAGGAATGCCTCTTCCACCTTATCTTTATGCAAATGATTTTATACAAGTTTTGAAGCATAAGCATGATGCTGGTTCTTATAGAGAAATGGTGAGTGAAGGAAGCTAAAGTGTTTTTTTAGTCTCTGTCATTTATGTATTACCATCTCTATGAAATCTTTCAGTGGATATAAAGTTTGAGTTTTGATATTTATGAATGAAATTAAATCTTGTAGGTTATTACTTTGATTCCATCCTGCATTATGAGCTTGATATGTGGTTCAAAGTAGGGACGGTCAGATTTCTAACAAAGGCTGTTGGGGATGTTAATAATAATGTTGTTTGAATGGTCAGGTAATATATATTGAAGCATGTGAAAGTGGAAGTATTTTTGAAGGTCTGTTGCAGCCAACAAACCTGAACATATATGCTACAATGACATCGAATGCTGAGGAGAAAAACTAGGGAACTTAATGTCCTAGAATGGACCCCCTCCTCTTCTAGAATATAACACTTGTCTAGGAGATCTCTATAGTGTTGCATGGATGGACGACAAGTTTGAATTTGCCTCCAGGCTCACTTCAAGAGTTTGATTCCATTTATAGAAAATCATTTATGGGCCTTTCTTGATTGCATTTACAATGAAATGAACATATTGAAAAAGGAAACCTTGTTGCAACAATATAACCTAGTAAGTATAAAGGCCTCCTCTCATGTCTTTAGTGGGTGTGAAACAGTGGAAAAAATCTCCAAGAAATTGGTATTTTTCCAATTTTTCTTGATTTATTCCCACTAGGGATTTTTTTTAGACTACTTTTTCCAATTTGTTCGTCCTGCATACTAATTTTTAACTATGTTATTTTGAATTTTCCTGATTTTCTGATTTGTTGACCTCAACTGCGATATTTCTGAGCCCCATTTTTTCAACATTGGTATGGAATGGAAATTTTATTAAATAGCCCACTAGTTGAATCATTAATCTAGCTTTTGTAATAGTTCCAACTTTCCCGATGAACATTGAATCATAAGCTTTTGTAAAGAAAAATGCAGGATATGTCTAAAATTTACATACAAGAAGACGAAGAAACATTTAAATAAACAACTTAAAGCAAGAAACATATAATCTAGCTAAGGGAATCTGGAATCTTAGCATTGTATATTCCATTAAAGTTGGCACAATTGACATGCACATAACAACACTAAGTGCTACAAGGATGAATTAGCAATGGTAAAATCCTAAATTGCTTTTGCAGTGTTCTAGTTTTCTTTAGCTTAATATATCTACATGATAATATGGCCGCAGTAGACATCTGGGCAAAGATAATGAATAAATGTGTATGCATGTGTGTGTGTGAAAGAGAGAGAGAGAGTGAGAGAATATGACCTCAATAATTTCTCTCTCTGAATTTCATGTTGATTAAACTAACAAACCTAATGATATTTAAATTAAACATTCACTTTTTGACTAAGTTACTAGGAAATAGAAGGATATGGATCTGGATACGGATCCACCATATTTTTGAAAAGTCAGGATCTAGATACATTGGGGAAATGTCATGTATGAAAAAATAATATATATATATATATATATATATATATATATATATATATATATATATATATATATATACATATATATATATATATATATATATACATATATATATATATATATATATATACATATATATATATATATATATATATATATATATATATATATAATTTTGAAAAACATACTCAAAGTTAAAAATCAAAATCATTCATGAATCCCAACATTAGAACTAAATCAAAAAATTAGAACTGAAATCATTGGATAACTAAAAGTTTGATAAGGTGTTTCAATTTCCATAAATGGGTGTACTCATACATGGAAAATTTTATATCTTCTACTAATTTACCTATAAATAGTGCATTGATGATACACCAGAGTTTTTACTTTCCGGACCCAAAAGAGAGGCTTTAAATTTTGGTGCATTGTACAAAGATATTCATAAATCTCCTATGATTTCACAGACCATACTTATATTTTTTGTTTTTCAAGGCAAATGTTTTTTCAAACATGTGTGCTTTTCTCAAATTCTCTAAAAAATGCAACAATGAATCTTATGAAATAAAGGATTGGAAATGATCTTAGTAGCTTTGTTAGTCTTCAAAAACTGGAAAAACTAGCATAGCATGTGAGAAGCTACCATTTTGACACCATTTTTTACAGTATGTATGTGCTTGTGAGAATATACCCTCATTCAAAAGCTTGTGGGATGCATTTATTGAGGAGGAAATGAGATTGGAGATGGTTTCAGTCAGTGATGAGGATGTACCATAGCTAGCCCTCATTAGGAGGGTGAGGAAAGGAGGAAATAAAATAGGATTTGTGAAGGGTTAGAAGAAGAAGAAGAAAGACTCAAGATCTTCTAACCAACAAAAGAAGTACTTGAGCCATATTAAGTGCAAGAAGCATGGCCAATATTCTTCTTAGTATCTTGAGAAGTAGGGGAAGGGTAAGCAACAGTAATAGTAAAATAGTTTGCAAGAAGTGTAGAAGCTTAAAGTATGGATGGCCACTATGCTTCTTAGTGTTCTAAGAAGAAGGGGAAGGGGTAAGCAACAACATCAATAGAAACAGTTTGGAGGAAGTCTAGAAGCTTCAGGTGCATACAAGTTTATTGACAGGTGTGGTACAACCTTTGCCATGGTGTCATGCCTTTCCACCAACACTGTTTCAAGTGTTGGTGGTATGTTGATAAGTGGAGCCTCAAGACATGACAATAAACAAATTAGCTTTTTTCAATTTAGAGGACAAGTTATTGGTATGCAGGGGTAGCTTAACTTTTGGTGTCTCTTATCTTTTTGTGCATTATATTTGTATAATTTCTTGATGACCAAATGAATGAAGTAATGTCTAAATGAAAAAATATATACACAATTATCATGTTAATAAATTCTATTACGATTTTTATTTCAGCAATGTATGAGAGCTAAGAACAAGGTCAAAATTTGTCTTTGAAATCTAGCCAAGCTTATGAAGGACGAATTCATTGGAAGCTGAGTTTGTAAGAAGACTCTTCTATGGTTGGAATCAAAGTTCATATTGAATAAAAATACCTATAACAAGTCTAAAATTATCTCTATTCTACTAGGGCCGAAATGTATCTGCTATAGGAGAAGGATCAAGGGTTTTAGTTTGTTACTGTAGGCCTAGATCAGATCGAGATTAGGAAAATCTCAATTCTGAGAACATTTTTGAATTTAATCCAATATGATCCAGGTTACTGTAAGTTGACTTATGATACAAGCTAATAACAACCTAACTCTCTACGATGATGATCCAAGTTCTCTTTGATGAAAAGTCAAGGAAGAAGCAAAAATTTCAAATTTTTTTTTTGTCCACTGAAGGAATATTACCATGGACTAAGCCTCATAAATCCAAAAAAAAAAAAAAATCTTACTTGATGGAGTTGACATAAGCACTAATAAGAAATTTTGGCAGAGGTCAAAATAAGGTATAATTTTCTTTTAAAGTACGTCTCAAATAAAGACCTTATTTCAAAGGGATGAAGGTATTGGAAGCTATGTCTAGTGGCTTTCCAAAACAAAATAAACCACCACATAACAAAGTGTTGATGTATAGATTTGCACAAGAAATGTACAAGTCAAAATACCAAAATTTGGCTAGAAAATCCAAATCACTGGGGCAACACAGGAAGAAAAGAAGTTTTACCTATGTCATCACGGTTGTGCAAGCTCTAGCTACCATGACTACAACAAAATTTTCCTTTGTTCCCATATACTTGTTCCTACTTTGTTTCAAGTAAAATCTCTTAAAGTAACTATAGCTATAAAAGTAAATATATTGAGATATGAATGATTGTAAATTTTTGGCACCAATGTCCTGATACAAAGAATGAAATTTCCTAGTTCAAACCACCTCCCACAACACAACAGATAGATGTTTTCACATTCAAACACAAAATATAACGAGCATCAGTCAAAAGTGAATCTTCATTTACAATTCATTTCCATAAGTGAAATTGCAGACTATAGTAATAATGACACATATTTACAATGGGGGTTCTAGAGTTATAGTAGTTTTAAGTTTTCATCGATGCATAATTGTTCTACAACCCTATGGTAGGGAAGAAGACGTAATTTATTTAATAACCCTCATAATCCTCAAAGACTAGGATGAAAAGTAATATTTACTTAGAATTAGCTGGAATCATTAAAACATTTCAAACTAAGGTGAATTCCAAAACCTTGACAACATAGTGTATAAAAAAATTTCAACAACAACAGGCAACATTGAGCAATCATAATATCATATATGCAATGTAAACAATGAACATGCCAAAGAACAAACCTCCACAAGATCAAGATGCAATCATCAATAGAAAAATGACAACCCTCAAAACACTATAGCTAAACCAATCCTTATCATATTCATCTATTGATACATATTATAGGTGATAGAAAAGAACGTTATCAGACTGTCTGAACAGTTTTACTATAAAATATTTTGCAACTTTTGATCAAATGGTGGAGCATTATCTTAAGATTTGTCCCCAAACATAGGCAATGAAGACTTATGTCTCTCATGCTGAAAATTACTACTAATCGATCCATATGACTAAACACACTAAAATAGAACAAAAGAAAACATGCAAATGGAAATAACTGCAGGTCAAGACAAACAAACAATGTTAATAAATCATTTTTGTTTCTTCACAAGAACCCATGGTACTACCACAAATATGTCTGGAGTGTCTGGAAGATAATCAAGACGGTTTCCCTCCATTTCCTATGGAAAAATAGATGTGACAGGAATTTTGAAGATTTGCCCAAAGAAAGGGGAGCTAGAATTAATAAGTTCTTTCTTTTGGATTCTGCAGTTATTCAATGTTCCACTCAATTGATTGCCTTGAGAAAAGACCACAACAAGCTAGACAGGTGAGCTAAATTTCATGGAGGCCACACTTGCATAGGGGTGATAGGGACAAAGCTATTTTGATGTAATGATATCTTAGCATGTAATCTTTGAAGAGATGACAATTATATCCCTTTTAGTGATATATAAGTATTGGGTTTTTTCCAAAATAGATAAATAACTAAATTATTATTTTATAAACCACTAACTTTGAAGAAAGCTTTGTACTCCTGAAAATTAAAAAATGATAACATCTGTTATTTATCCAAAATAGTAAAATACTATATACATTTTGTCCACCACAACTACTCTGAGCAATGAATTCACCTAGAAGGCACACTTGTGGATCTAAGACACTCAATTCCATGGTGAGACTATCTGTTGGATCTCTTTGGGGAGGGTAATTCAGTGAATTCTTAGAATCATGATGACCATTTTGAGCAAAATCCTAGGCAAATAAACCATGATTATCAAAACTTCATAAGCAACTAGCACAAGCTTCTTAAGACAACCTAACAATTTGGGTTCCTGATAAGCATGGGGCTACCTATAAGTCCAGACCTTTTGCCAACTTAGACTAAAATATAGTAGTCAAGGTGTTCAAGGACATAATTCCTAAAATAGATGCATCCTCTTCCACAATGAAAGTGTTTATTGAATCCTTTTAGAGAGGGAGATTTGGAAAGTAATATAGGTTACTATGACTATTATGGATAAAATGCTAAGCAGATAGTCTATGATGGTCAAAAACCTTTAAGAAAAGAGTGCAGTCCTCCAGAGAGGGTTATTGGGAAGGTAACATAGGTTACTATGACTATTATGGGTAAAATGCTAAGTAGATAAGCTATGATGGCCAAAAATCTTTAAGTAAATAGTGAATCCCTCTAAAACCATGGTGAGATGGTGATAATACAGATGCCTAATTAGCATGGAGTTACTTTTAATCCTTGCAAATTGACAACTCAAAAACAAAGTGTGGTGTATCCATGGACCTATTAATTTTTTACCAAAGCATAATGACTAGACAATTATTTTTCAGAATCAAAATCAAATGCAAATGCCAGATTGGGACAATAAATCCTAGATCAAGAACCATCCATAACGAAATATATAGGTTGCATGCATTTCAATCTTAGTCGAGCTTTAATCTTCAAAGAGGAATGAATGATTATTGGCACATAACCATCTAAACCAAGGTATTATTTTCACCTTGGGGTTGCAACTATTTCTAATATTTGAATGTCGACCATTTGTCTTAATTTGACATATGCAAGGTTTATATGGGTCAGTTTTAGTGTCCATCTTCAATGCACCCAATAGACCGTCTAGATACAACACATCCTTACAAAAGGATCAGCCCCACCAATTTTAAGCACACCAACCCAAGGATCCAGTGACCCAAATTGCAACCAGATACAAAAACCCATTTCAAAATACTCAACCCAGATGATTTCTAAGGAAATACATGTGTTAGATACTGAATTCTACAAAACCCATTCCAAAAAAGAAGAAACAATCCAGATTAATTCTAAGGAAAATATGCGCTGGAGCTACAAACCTGTATTTCTGTCGACCACCGGCATGAACCTCTACCTGGTATCTGGTACTTTGTCTTACATGTATCTAAGGGATACAATATGGTAGTGCTGATGAGCCCTCCTATGGCTCTTGAAGTTGCCTCTATCACAGATTCAAAATCAACCCCCATTGCATATAAATTCCACCAAATAAAATCTCTGATCTGTTATATATATGTCTACGGTGGGGGTATAAAATCAGGTATTCATAACCCAATTTGAAATTTACATTCCTAGTGCGAATATAGATAATTGATGATTGAAACTAAAGGTCCAAAAATAAGAAGTTGGGCTGCTCGCAACTGAGATTCCAAATCAAAACTAAAAATCCCCTGAGGGATTAGAACAGAGAAAAATTAGCATGTTTAATGAATCGAATGGGCTATCAGTTACGATGAAGGTCAGATTGCAGCCACAGTTGACGATTTTGACCGTGTGGTACATAGTAGCATTGGATATTTGGTGTCTCAATTAACTAAGTTGTGAAAGGTTCGTTTGCAATCCTGGTGCAGGTTTGGATCGAAATTAGATCTCCTGGATGCTAAGTTTAAAATTGGGTGAGGCTACTGGAATCGATTTGTAGTAGTCCCACCCGTGTTCTATGTAACTACATGTTGTGTGGTTCACAATGCTATTGAATGAGGTATTGTGCACTAGTCGAGTGGAATTGGAAATTGAACATTGTTATAAAATTTATTTTAAATTTTGATTATTCAAGTATGGATAGAGGTTAAATAATATAGTTAAATAATATTTCGATAGATTAAATTTTTATTTTTTTAATAAGAAAAAATCTATTTATTTTTTATTAATAAAAAGTAGATATATATTATAGTATTTCATTGCTCATGTCTTTGCATTAGTGAGTCACATATGAAATCTCAAAATAAAATGTCTAAATCTCTAAGTATATTACTACCCTAAATTGTAGTTCTTCTATCTGTGACAATTGTCTACTATATCAATCTTCACAACAGAAGATTTGTATGTGATCTTAAAGTTCTTCATGATGAAAAATATAACATATATAATTCAAACATGACAAAAACATATCATGATCTATGGAAACTGTCATGGACTAATGACAAATAAACCAGATGAAGGAAAAATTGTCAAGGGCATCCCTTTATAAGTTAAAACTCCCCGAGATGAAAAGGATTACTTTGTCAAAATCTTAGTAGAAAATCCTCCCTGGCACACAGTTGCATCCCTTCTTTGATAGGAGATATGCCACTTGATTTTTTTCTCTATAGACATGATTAAAGGCCAGTCTCTGGAAAGTCTTCATCAAAGATCTTATGCATTACATCCAAAAAGTAAAGGAAGGTGATCCAAATTTTGTTCTCAACTATACCCAATCCAAGATCACCTTGGAATCTCCAAACACAGCTAAATCTTTAATTGCAAGCTAGGTAGCACATAGAAGAGCCCCCCAAAGTGTGATTAGCTCAACTCTATTATTTGACCTTGTGCCACTATACCAATTGAAATGGAAGGTGTTGTCCATCTTCAAAACTAAATGTGCCCCACTTCTACAAACCCTGTTAGTGGATGCTCCATAAAAAAAACAATAGGAAAGTGTGACCATAGCTCCATGAGTCGAAAATGTCTCCTAGGTTGTTCCTCCTTCATTGGCCCTATCTCCATAAAATATGCATAGATATTTAAATAGGTGCCTCTAGTATTTGGTTATGTTTGTTCAAAAATATTCTCATTCCTGCTTCTCCATATGCCCCACAAAATATAGAAATGTGGGGAACAATATGTCTTGAAACCTTCAAACCACTGAGCAAGACATCTCTCAATGGAAACCATGTTCTAGACTGCATGTATTTTAAGGACCCCACTCCATACCAAGATCGCAAAAGGACATGTCATAAATAGATGTTCCATGTCTTCTAAATCTTCTTTGCATAAAGAGAATCTATGAGGACCCTGAAAAGCCCATTTTATGGAGATTATCCCAAGTTAAAATCCTATTGTGGACCACCAGCCACATAAAACATTTTAATTTGAGAGGTATATCCCATTTCCACATCTTATGAAACCAAAAAGCATTATCGTCTGGGTCGCGTCTCTGAGAAATATGTTTATAAATCTCTTTAACTGAGATTTTCTCTTTATACATAACGCCTTCACATGATATCTTATCTTCCTTCTCAGTCGGTTCTAAACCTACTAGACTTAATTGTGTTGTGAAACATGCCCATTCCATTGATAAATCCTTTGGAAATCCAAGTTCAAATGCATTAAGTCAATAACATGTAACAAAAGAGGATCCTTGGTCATAAGAGATTTGGTTCATAAAGTAAAGCCTTTTGTTATGTAAATGCTCAAGGATGGGAACATAAATATTATGTATTCCCTCCACTCCTTTGATAGCATCCAGTCCAATTTCTATCTTATTACCCCTTCCAACCTCCCATCTCAGATTTCCTAGTAGCCAGTGTTTGTTTCTCATCATGCTTCTCCATATATAAGATGCCACCTTCTTCACCGGAGCCCCCTCTTTAATCCATTCCTCAAGCTTCCTATTTTTTAGATATTTTTCTTTAATAACCTATTGCCAAATACCTTTTCCCTGAAAATATCTTCATAAGTTCTTGAAAATTAAATACTTATCGAAACATTTTGTGTCCTTTATACCCCACCCTCCATCCTTCTCATGTCTCACAAGCACCTCTAAACAAACCAAATGTATCTTCTTTATGGATCCATGCCCAACCCAAAGGTACCTAGCTATAATAGCATTAGCTCTTTTAATTATACCTTTAGATAGTAAAAGAGATGAATCCAATATATAGAAATATTTTGAAGGACCGCTTTGATCATAACCAAAATCCCTCCCAATGATAGCCACTTATTCAACCATTGAAACATCTTACACTCAAATTTTCTTATCAACCATTCCTAATCCCTTATTTCATATTTATTAGGTTCAAACAGAACCCCAGATATTTGAATCCTCCCTCCATAGGAATCATGTCCACCTCATAGATTTGAGTTATCTCCTTAATCACCTCCTTGTTTGCTGAGATAAGTGTAGATTTACCTTTGTTCATAAAGAGACCTGGAGCTTCTCTAAAGCTATTAAGAATATTATGGAAGGCTTTCCACTCTGAAATAGATACTTACCCAATGAAAAGCACATCATCTACAAACAAAGTGTGTGATATACTAATATTCATGGTGATCCTACACCCAATTATATTGCCCTTTAATCGTGCTTTGTTAATTATGTTCAGGCCATCAATGACCAAAAGAAATAGTAAAGGTGACAGAGCACATCCCTCTCTTAAACCTCTAGATGCCTCGAAAAAACCTGTTGGAATCCCATTAATGATGACAGACATAGTTCATAGAAGAAATTCAGGCCATAATCCATCCAACAACAATGGCTCTGAGACCAATCTTATGGAGAATCAACCGCAAGAACTCATAGTCCACCCTGTCATAAGCTCTTACTAGGTTGATCCTCATAAGGAACACCTTGAATTTGTGGGTTTTAATAAAACACAAAAATACCTGAGTTATTTCCATTGCATCTTGGATTCGTTTTTTATCTAACAAATGTGTGTTTTGTGTTGGTTCTGGTCAATTTCTCGGATTTGTAGTGTCTAGAGAATGGATTCAACTCGATCCATTAAAGGTTCATGCAATTCTAGATTTGCCTCCACCTTCAAGTCTTTTACAGTTATAGAGACTCCAAGGGAAAGAATTTTTTTTGACAAGGTTCATTCCAAATTACGCTGAGATGGCTAAAGGTTTTACACGTCTTTTGAAAAAGGAGATACCCTTTCATTGGGATCAAGTTGTACAAGCTTCCTTTGATGCTATTAAAGATATGTTGATTAGAGCTTCATTAATGTATTCTCCAAATTACCAAAATGACTATTACTTGTATCTCGTTGCTACATATACAACCATTGGAATGGTTTTAGTCCAGAAAGAGAATGGGATTGAACATCTAATTTATTACCTAAGCCATAATCTCAGCGATACAAAAAGTAAGTACTCTTATGTCGAAAAACTAGTTTTGGCAGGTGTGCAAGCTGTTCAAAGATTTCGCCATTACATCCTACTACAGAAAGCAACTGTCATTTCATATTGCAACCCTATGACATACATTTTGTCACGTCAATTGCTGGGGGGAAATACTCAAAATGGATAGATATTTGACAGGAATTTGATTTGAAATTCATCAAGTCGAAATCAAAGAAATCTCTAGTTTTTGTAGAGTTACTTTGTCATCTTCCCTCAACCTCCATTCATTCGACATCTGAACCATCAATTTTGGATGAGTCTCTGTTTCTAATATCATCATTTGACACGTGGTATGGAGATATACTGATCTATCTCTGGACCCAAAATTTCCAGCATGATACCTCTCAATTGCAACAAAAATGTATTCGTTACTAAGCCAAAGATTATCTGATCATTGGCGAAGCTTTTTACCATTGTGGTATCGATACAGTTTTATGGAGGTGCCTCACGCATGAGGAAGCTGAGAAAGCATTGATTGATTGCCATTCAGGTGCCTGTGGTGGACACTTATCTGGATATGTAACCACACAGAGAATTCTCCGTGCTAGTTACTTCTGGCCAACTATATTCAAAGATTGTATTATTGCTGTCAGAAGCTGCCACACATGCTAGATATATGACCAAAAAACCAGATTACCACCTGCACCATTGCATCTAGTCATTATTGTTGGCCCATTCGCGAAATGGGGCATTGACATTATGACATATAACCCCACCTCGGTCGGGGGGAATGGGTATATTATAGTCATCGTTGACTATTTTACTAGATGGGCCGAGGCGATGCAAACATTGAACAACAATGGTGAAATGATTGCTCTTTTCTTTTTTAACCATGTGGTTGCCTGGTTCGGTGTACCACAAGCCATAGTTATAGATCATTGGTCGCATTTTTGCAATCACATGATGGCTGAGTTGACTGCTATGTTAGGACTATCACATGATAGTTATACTCCTTATTACCTGCAAGAAAATGGACAGGTTGAGGCCATTAACAAAGTCCTAAAGTGGATGTTGCAGAGAATGATAAGGGTTCATAAGAGAAACTGGCACTTAATCCTATACTCTGCCTTGTGGGCATATCGAACCTTGGTGAGAAATGCAACTGGATTAACACCCTTTCAGTTGGTGTATGGTTTGGAAGCAATCTTACCGATACAATGTGAAATTTCATCGCTCAAACTTGTGATTGGACTGATACTCGACACTTCTTAAGAAGAAGCGCATTTCTTGGAATCAATTCATCTGGATGAAACCTGTCGTGATGACGGATTGGCTAACAAAGCACATAAGAAATGTATTAAGGCACAATATGATAGAAATATCAAGCCTCATATCTTCTCAGAAGGAGACCTAGTATTGATTTATGATCAGGAAGCTGATAAAATTGAAGCAGGGAAATTCGAATCAATGTGGATCGGTCCTTACATTGTCAAGCGTGTTTTGGCAAAAGGTGCCTAGAGTTAGTAGATTATGATGGGATTCCATTATTGCAGCCCTAAAATAGGCTGTACGTCAAATGTTACTATGCTTGATTAAGTGTGTGTGTGTGTGTATCTTTTAGAGATTTTTATCTAGTTAGTGATCTTCTTTTCATTTTTTGTAGATGTTGGAGTCTTCGAAACCTTTTGTTGGTTACGCCGATGGTGCTAGTTGTAGTCAGCAGAACTTGTCTTCTATAGCATGGGCTATTTTCGGTCCAAGTGGTGAGTTAGTGAGTTTCCAAGGGATATGTATCGGTTGATCGATGAACAACATCGATGAATATGGTGCGTTGATTGAACTACTTTCTGATGCCATTTCACTTGGCATTCGCGGAATCATCGTTAGGCTAGACTCGCAATTCGGTGTACTGCAACTAATAAACATTCATACTATTCGAAGTCCAACAATTTCTCATATGTTCCTTAAAGTTCGTATTTTGGAAAGACATTTTGAACACATTAAATATAAACATATTTCCAGAAATATTAACACATTGATTGATTCTATAGCAAATTATGTGTTAAATAGACATTTGTGACACATGTGAAAGTAATATTTTCGATTCACACCATTAGTTGAACAGTATTGCATATAACCGTAGAAAAATGTGAAAGTAAAATAGATAGGTGGTTTAAATTTTTTTACAAAATTTGTGTCCAAGGCACGTTTGGTCATTTGACCTAAAAACTCAAAATGTATGCAAAAAATCCTAAGTAGATCTAGTGGTTCTCATGGTAACAGGTCACAACCTTTGCTATCATGTGCAAAAGCCTCGCCCAGCAGCTAGGAACACCAATAGTGTGGCATTGCAGCCTCATAGGTAACTCCTCGATCTAGACATCTGGAATACCAAGGGTTAATCCCTCTATGTGATCATGCGTCTCTGCTAAGGTCTCGGCCAAATCCAAGTCCTTGAGAACTGCTCTCTCAATGTTTCTCCACGTTGGCCCACCTGCGACCTATTGGTGTCCCATAGGTCGAACAGTACCCACATCTGCATGTATAAGAGTAATTTTAGTTTAGTCTTGGAAAAATTTAAAAAACGCAAAAAACATGTAGAAACTTGAAAGAAAAAAAAAAAACACATTGAATCAAACAACTTACCCATAGCACCCCATTGTGCTTCAACTGGTAGAATTAAATCTGTATCTCCACAGAAATCCATCCCTGAGTATGGATGCTCCTCGATGATGAGATGTTGCCGCTCAAGCCAACTGAAGAATGCAGTGGAAAAAATTATTGTTGATTGACCTGCATGTCGAGCCATCAATTCAACTAGCCTCTGCATACGTGGATCTCTAGGACCAGCTACACCCAGTGATACATGTTGTGGTTGCATCTATGGGATTCTCTCTAAGGTAAAAGTAATTAAGATCGAATCATAGTAGAAATTTTTCGTCTTACCACTTTTTACCTTAGTCAATTGTTCTTTCAATGAAGAAAGCACAACCTCACACCAGTTGAAAACTTTTGGCTCTAGACACTCCAGTGCATACTACATATAAGATCTGTTCACCAAATGTAGTGTCACACTGCTAGCCAATTTTGCGATTGTGAAGAGGATTGTTCTCAAAGGCAAATCACCTACATCCCTGATGTTTATTTTCCATTCCTTGTTAGGTTGTGTACCTGGCTGACAAAACTGTCTAATATAATCTCACACTGATTCACCTCCACAGGCAAATCGAGAAAGTGAGATGGGGTCACCTCACCTTGATAGTCTGGTAAGAAAGTAAATATCATTAATGGTAATAGGGACCATCTTGTCCCTAATTTGAAAAGTCTGATCTATCGAATCCCATGCATAGACAAGGAACTGTAGTAGTTCAGGTTTTTGCCTCATTTCGAATAACTTAAAGTACTTGAGTAACCCAGAGTTTTTTAGGGCCTCAATTATACCTGGATTGTTTAGGGCAGCCATGTCTTGTTCTTCGTGCTCTCTTTCTCGCCATGTAATTGACATTCTGATCTGATGAAAGCCTGAAACACAATCATAAGCTTAATTAGGATCCTTTCCAGGCAAAAAATAGGACAAATTTTAGAGCAAACTGTTAAAATGAACTTGGGAAACTTGCCCAGCACATCCCATGCATAGAGACAGTGCATTGCAAAGCATGCATCCCTCTATCTAGGTGCTCTTCAGCACAATTTTCGATGTGAAAGCTTACACTGATAGGAAAAAAATGAAAACCCAAGGGCCCCAAAAAACCCTAAAACTTGCATGAAATGACAAAAGAATGACTTGAAAAGAAAGTAGAGAGGTTTAGCTCGTACCTGGTTTGGACGGCTTGAGAAATTGTCTACAGAATCTCTCGCAATCAGCTGGTGACGATCGAGTTAAAAACTAAGCTTAGAGCACAAAACTGAATGATAAGTTCCAAATGGTAAAAATTTCATCGTAAAAACTTGTTTTATGTTTATTTCATGTTCATTAATTGAGTAAACATTAGTATTTACCTATTTTTTCCTATGAAATGGATATTTTTAATCCATTTGGTGGTTTTTTAAGCAGGTTTTGCAACTAGCTTACAGAATTCAATGTGTTAGACTGTAAATTGTAATCTTGACCACAGAGCACACTTTTATCTCTTTTTCAATCTCTATTAAAAACGAAAAAGGAACCCCCTTGGAGTCCTATTTAAGCTCTTTGCAGACTCTCTAAACATGAAAATATTGTCGAGCGCTTGTCCTTTCCAGCTCGTTAATGGATTGGAAATGATATCTCTCTTGTATTATTTTATGCTTTTTTGGCCTTGAGAGATTAATTTATGAAAAATAACTTGTGGATTTTTCTTTTTGTCCCTTTTCAAACTCTCTAAAAATGAAAAGGACAGAGCTATCTTTGTCGTTGAACTCGTTAAAACATCAAATAGTGACAAACTTGTCCATCTAGAGAGGACCGAGTTTCACCTTCGATAGACTCATTAAAACATCAAATATCAATAGATTGGCTTGAAGGATGAAATTATAAAACAAGCATATATTATCCTCCTCAAGATTGATAAAAATAAAGAGGTATTGGTCAACAATGACTGGGGAAAATGGGAAAAAGGGGAAAAACCACTTTATGGTAGCAGGTCGCTCTTGAACATGACACTTTCACTCCATCACCATGAATATCTGGGTCGGGTTATTAGCTTGATGGTTATCACACTGTTGGTCTATCATACCATCTGTCACTTTGTTTTGAGTCAATGCTACCAATTTATTTCAGTGTCGCCGACATGTTCAAGAGAAGTCATTCAGTGAAAATTCATCCTTTGCAATACCATAAACCTTCATTTTCATGATCGTCATTCCTGAACCTTGTGTCATCAGTCAAATTCCATCTCTAAAATCACTACACTCATTTTGTGTCGTTGATGTTGGGTACATCAAGGCCCTCTTGCGATGAGTCACTTCTTGTCGACATCAACACATTATCCAAGAATTTCACTTAGAAACACCCTTCCAGTACCTTGAGGATTGCATGCATCAATGCCAGGTTTCTCGCTTCCAGCAATAGGCATACATCAATGGCCTTCAACTGGAAGACTTTGTATGGTGTTCGACATCAAATCATCCATTCACACCATGCAGAATGTACTGTAGTTCCTTGAGGATCATTATCATTATCAATGATTTCTCTCGCATCTATTAACAACTTACATCATTAGCTGGTAATTAGATGGTGTCTTCCCATGTTTGACTTCAGATCACAAATTCACATGGTTAGACTCATACTTGAGCGAATGATTGAATGAGATAGAAGACCCCGGATCTAGTTTCATCCATCTAGGCTGCGATTTTAGGAGGACTAAATCATATGTACAATGGCTTTACATTGATGGTCATTCCGATCATGGGTCTATATCTGTAGGTGACTGTTTATGTACATGTAATGAAAGTTTATAAGCTAAGCATGGGTATGCCTTCCCTTAAAAATTCATGTAAAATAAAATATCATGATATATGTATTGTAATTGATGCAGGTCACCTTCCACTTTGATACCTCCTCATCGCATAGTAAAGCATTTCATTTGACATTGGCATTTTTCCGACTTCGTGCTTTAGGGGGTAGCTGTTACGGATCCGTTTGGGCACATCAAATCCCAACATCCATAACAGTGTTTTAGGGCTCATAAAACCCTAATTTCAATTGCTTCATGCCCTTAAAAAGTCACCCCTTTGAATGCCTCCTTCCTATACAGTTTCATGACTTGAAGAAATCCAGAAATATCCTCTAGAGGGACCAGTGCAGGTAAAGCCTTTGTAAAGGTGTGCTGCAGAGTAGTTGAGTCCACTACCAGGGTGCTTTGTAGAGAACTTAGGTTTCCTTTCACCTACGCTAGGTGAGAATGAGCGAAATTCACATAGGGTTTGTGGAATTTCTTATCTTTTGGAGTCATCTAGAAGGTTCCCTCACTTATCAACTCCTATGAGCTTGAAAATGGATGAGGAATGAGTTAAGGTGCATCCTATCCTCTCATCCCTTCCCCCATGGAACTAATTCTATGTATGGAAGACCATTCAATGCAACCATTTATGACAAAAACTCCTTCATCTTCCTATAAATTGACCATTCATCTAAGTGATCAAGGGCTGGATTATGTTGAATTGTAAGGAGATAATGCTGCTATGAGATTTGGATTTGAAGCAAGTATTGTAATGCTACAAGTTTGTCATGCTTCTGATGTGATGTGGATGGGATCCAATCTGGAGGAATGGCTTTGAATCAGACAGCAATGGTTGTAATTCCTTCTTCTATCTAATAAAGTGTTTGAACCTTTTTCCCATATGTTTGTATTGTTTCATAATTCTTATATGTGTGAATTGTATCTGTTTCCTTTCACTTATATTTAATAGATTTTATGCTTTGATCAGTTCTTTTTTTTCTTTTATGTTTGCAGGGTACTTCTCAAGCATATTAAGTACAGGAAGGAGCGACATGATTGATACAAGGGAGATGAGAGGAAAGCAGAGCTACAATTAGGTCTTTTTATCTTCTCATCTTACCTATTACTTATAGGAAAAGTATAAAACACTTTAAACTGTTGTTCTAGATAAAACTACTTATCTAGGGAATTAGTATATATCCATAGATACCAAATTCTCCACAACAAAAACACCTACAAGATTTTTACAGTGCTACAAAAATATTTTTCAGCACCTACAACCAACAAATTTTCAAGGTTGGATATGAGATTTTGGAATCCTGTTTTGGCCTTCCTGTTGTGCCGTTGATAAGTGGAATCCTATGGAGTTGGATGAGGTTAAAGAATAAGGATTGGGAGGCATGAAGATATTTCTCATAACATTTGTGAAGGAAATATGCATTCCTATTGTGACTGCATATTTTAAATTAAATTCCAAATTTCCATAATTCGATTCTATAGCAAAAAATTTTACTTGTCGGTTGGAGTATACAAGGTTAAGGGTAGTTGGGGTTGCCTAGTCTATACCCTTCAAGTGGTATGAGAACTCAACTATATTTTTGGAGAATGTTAGAGCCAGGAAAGCTTTCAGCTTTATAGATCTTGGATTAAGATATAGAAAACTGTTGGAGGAAGCAAATTTTACAACAGGTTGAGGTAAATCTATGTTTAATTGATATTTTTTGAGTGTGGGGTGTTGTGTAGACATGGTGGAGAGTTTCTACCTTGAAGTATAATATATTACTCTTTGGTAATGCAATAAGGATAAAATTTTAGTACAACTTGAAGTGAAACAAAGGGATGGTAGAGATGCCTGAATGTTTGAAGACAAGTTGACAGTGAAAAGAGGATAAAGAGAAAAGGAACCTTACAGCAGTATGTGAGATGATTGTTGGGGAGTGAAGAGTTGATATTCTCTTAGAAAAGAATAAGTGCATTGGTTGGAGAAGAATTGGTTCACCAAGTGGTGGAAGATGAGATCTTTTTATAGATATTATAAAATTGAATGTGATGTTTTGGCCATTAAAAGGATTGTGTTTGTAGGGATGAAGTTGTAGAAACTAGCATAGAAAGTAAGCTAGGTCAAAGGAGAAGAAGAAGGAAAAACACTTGCATGAAAAAATGGTGGCAAAACTCAAAATTTGAACTAAGAAGAGTGAGTGGTTAAAGATGCAAAAAGAGATGATTTTGAGAGTAGAGGAGAAAGATTACTCAATAAGAGGTTTGAATGCATAGAATCTATAGAAGAGAATATATAAGGAAGATAACTTTGTATGGGTGCTAAGTAGAAAACTTGTTACAGAGAAAAGAAGGGCTCATTGAAACTCATTAATAGAGAAGGAGATTTCACAAGAGGAAGAGATGAAGATGATTATTATTGGTCATATAAGGGGTTCAAAAGAAAAGTCACAAGAAGAAGAGGACAAGTTTGAAAGAAGTTAATAATGAAGAATTTGAGAAGGATATGGTTTAGTGAGAGCAAAACTCAATCATGTGAAACAATTGCTACAAGAATGTGAAGATGACTAAGGTGATGAGTAGGAAGAATGGTGTTGAACAGGGAGGTCTACTACAACGAAGGGATGAAATTAGTAAGAAGAGTTTTGAAACAACAATTGTGTGGAGATTGAAGACAGAGGTAATGATCTTCTATTTTATTTATTTGATGATTACAGGTAGTCATGATGAATGTTGCAGTTGAGGATGACCATAAGGAACCTTGTATTAAAAAGTGAGGAAGAATAGTATAGTTCTTAGAGAAAGAAGGTGAGTAAATTGCATGCAAAAGCTAGGAGAGCAAAGAGTGCTTAGATGGATATTCGAGAGGAAGGATTCTACAGAAATACCAGGAGAAGAATAGGAATGGAATAGCTTAATATGGTATTTACAAATGAGTTGATGGACTCATCTTATGTGCAACTCACAGTGAGCAGGAAGAAGATCATGGATGAAGGATATTTTTAACTATTGGCATTCATAGTAAAGGTTAAAAGAGAATCCATAACATATCAAGTCAGGAAAAACTTGATAGAGAAGTAGCTAAAATCAAATGACAACTAGAGAGGATAAGAGGACTACTATAAAAAGATGGGAAGGAAGAGGGTTACATATGGACCCTCCTAAAGAAGGTGAAGTGGATTTTTGGTAGGTAAAGATAAGATAGATATTAAATGCTTAGTTGGAGGAAAAGATTGAAGGAGTTGAGTTGCAGTCATGGAAGAACAACTTAAGGGTGATGAACACATGTGGTGGAGTAGACGGAGATTTGATGAGTAGCTTGAAGACAAAAAATTTTGGCCAAGGACTAGATTGGAAGATGAAATTGAAAAAATGAAAGCATGAAGGAATAGTTGCTTGTATGAAGAGACAACCTATGATTCTGAAGATATTTTTGAGAAATGTATTGGAAAGTTAGAATAGTTCAGTAGCAAGTAAAATTACAGAGTTTGCTACAGAAATGGTAGAAGAAGGTACAAGTTGATTAAGGATCTGGTAACATATTTGTTTCACTGTGCACATGACAATGGAGGAAGGTGAGGATATTTGTAGCATATTAGAGATAGAAGTGCTTTCAACATTCTAGAGAAGAGAACTAGAAAGTTTTGAAAAATGCAAACTCAGGAGAAATTTTGGTGAGGTATCATGTACCAATGTGGAGACTTGTTATTGCAGAGCTATGTTAGAGGTTACGAGTTGAGGTTGTTATGAGAAGACCATATGCATATGACAAAAACGTCTTATATTTTAATACCTTGGGAGTCTGATGTAGGTGAATAGATGGAGCAAAAGAGTCGATGAAGACTAGACTCAGGCTTGCCAATGTGATGGGATGGTCACTTGATGAAGCTGGGAGATATTTAAATATTTTGTAGATATTTACATTTGGGAATGTTTTTTTATTTAGAAGAAATATTTCCTAATGTAAATGTAGCTTCAGTTTCCTTATTTTATGAGAAGGGGAAAAAAATCATCACTTGTGACTCTTGGTTATCCATGTTAGCTTTCTTTATAAAAAATGAGTGTTTGAGAAGAAGAGTGTGTGCAATAGAGGAAAAAGTGTAGCAAATGTACAGAGGAGAAGATCCACCACTAGGAGGAGAGGTAGAGGAAGAGAGGCCTAGTCTACAATGCCCACATTGTAGATATGGCCAGTTTAATGTATGTTGAATGTGATTAATGAGAAAATGTGTTTATGTGCCTCTGTGTTTGTATTTTCCTCTGTCTGTCTATTATTAATGAGGTTGTTTTTCTGCACTTATTAAGAATCTAAGTATGCTATGAAATGTGGTAGTTGTCAATTTTAGGGACAAGATCGATCCCTTGTTCAAGTGTAGTTTGGGCGAAATACATTTACCTATGCAAATGTGTCAAAGGTTGTGTTATGAAGAATTTGATTCATCATTGTCTTCTTATGGGATGTGTGTAATTGTGGGTTAATTTCATTACTGTGTATCGTATACCTTTGATAGTGTTTTCTTATTCCATTCTGTTATATTAAGAAATAACATATTAAAGCCATAAATTGTTGTAATTTGTTGGAATGCTTCAAAACCCATGAAGGAGTACTTATTGTATTTTGGTAGGTGAGTGTGTGATGACTGGGCGCATGGGTTTTGTGAGATGATTCCCATCAGAAAAACAGAGTACCCCTATTAGGGTGCATTTGTTGGGCACCAAATTGGGCTATCTCTCTGTTGCATTTCCATCCCTCTTTTTGTCCTATTTTCACTTATTCATCTATATTTAGTATGCTAAATCCACAAGGTAATTACGCCTTTTCTGTCTATTGGAATATTTTATTAATGAATTAAAGTCACAGTGTTTTTCCTATTCACAGCACTAAAACTCATGTTTGACAGTAGCTTCTGGAGAATAGGTATCGATCTTTCAGTGTCCCAAAACAGATCTGCAATTCACAACAATGACCAGCCATAAGGAAGCCATGTAGCTGGAGTTGCAGATGTCCCTAAACCATTCTTGGACCATTCTATGATCTTTTTCATCTGGTGTTGGTGCCATTCTGAACTAATGTATACTTCTCAGTATACAGTTACCATGTTTTGGGGAAGGATGTTGTTCTCCTTCGCTTTGTATAAAAGACAAGTTATTCCTGTAAAAAGGGCAGGAGAGGCTCCCCATTGATATTGTAATATTTTTCTTCCAGCTAATGATATACCATTCCTTTTGTTGGTTCACTCTTTGCTGTGATTAACGAAACCCTGATCAGAGAGCTGGGCCTACTCTTCTAATTAGGTGCTGCTTAGTTCCTGTTATGTGTCATTTATCAATTTATGGTTGTTGTTGCAGATTGTTATTTCTTATAATTTCTTTTCTTGAGTATTGTAGTTAATTTCAGTTTTACGATAATGCTTTGAGTATTAATCATGAACCCTTGGTTGGTAGCGGATGGTAACCTTGCCCCTGCATATACTTTGCATGTTTCCTTGAAAAGGATACGCACCCAGATTGATAGATTAATGTAGGAAAAAGGGTGAATAGATTGTTCATACATGGACTCCAACATTTTGGCGTCATTTTCGGGGAGGCTAACAAGGTGCAAGACATGATCCAGACCAACCAGAGGGTCAATCTCTAGTCTTGGGGAGAGAACGAGTTCTCTCACTCTGCTCTAGGTCATGAGCGTAGGTGTTTCTTTCTGCTTGTTTCTATTTGCTTTCCTATTTTCATAGGGCCGACCTCTTGTCATAGGGAGGGAGGAGTCTTTTGACGCCCTAAACCAGGCCCCTAGTTAGATTTGTTTTTCAAACCCTTTTGTGTTTTAATTTCAGGAAACCCTAGCTTCTACCCTGGGGGGGAGGAGTCTTTTGATGCCCTACTTCAGGTTTGGAAGTATTAGGTCTTCTCATAGGTGTGCTTTTGTTTTTATTTCTTGTCCTGGGGAGGGAGGAGTCCTTTGGTGCCCTACTCCAGGTCCTGAACCTTAGATCCTTGTTTTTTTCTGTTATTTGTCTCTCTTTTCATAAGCTCTTTTGCCTTGGGGAAGGAATGGTTTTTTGACACCTTACTTCAAGTCTAGAGCGTCGTAAGTCGACACCAAGACCTTTTGTCTTATCAATATTTGTATGAATAGAGAACAAAATAAGAGGGGCAGAGGGAGAGCCCCAAAGAGGGGAGGACCAGACTTGGGAATAAAGACTTACATCCAGCAAATTATAGCAAAAGATGAATCAGAAGCATCCTCTCGCACAACCGTGAGACCGGGTGCACAGAGGACAAAATCTGAGGGACAATCGGTAGATAAACTAGGGTCGTCCACAGTATTCCTGGGCAATTCGACACAACATCACCCTCCAGCAGTTGAGGAGACATCTAGCAGTATACTTGACCAGGAGAACCCTACACTGGTAATAGAAAGGGAAGAGGTTGCAAGCAAAACATCGATAGGGTTAGGCCACTCCAGCAAGGGAAAGGATGTCGTAGCTGAGGGATCAAGTCATCAGGATGTAGGAGAAGGAATTACAGGGGCACTCACATCACCAAGGGACCAGGGAAGTGCCGTCAAAGTGTCTCGAACCCGAGTGGTAAGGAACTCTCGACCATATTCTACAAAGCCTGTTGAAATACCCAATGGTTATTGGAGGATATTTATGGCATCTACAACCTCCACTATCGATTTACCGATCGAGGATATGGTGGCTAGCGTGCCCATGAATCCCATTCCATTAGCAGCCCTACCAAGCTTTCATGGGCTTGTTTCAAAAGACCTGACACATTTTTGTTTGAGTTTGACATAGTGTGTTGGGGATATGACTACATGACGGACGCCCAGAAGTTAAAAAATTTCCCTACAACACTAAAAGAGGCAGCTCTGTGATGGTTTATGGGCCTTGGAGGAAGGTCTATTTCCACATGGGAAGATATGCGAACAACTTTCCTAGAAAAATACCAAGATTACTACAAATCTCGGAACATCAAAGAGGAGATTCTTAAGTTCACACAAAAAGAAGATGAGAGCTTGGAAGACTATGGGGAATGATTCAAGTACACATTACAGAGGTCAAGTCACTCCAAACTAGATAGGGACATTTTGAAAATTATCCTCCTCCGAGCTTTTCATGAAGACTCTTTGGAATTGTTAAACATCGTAGGAAAGGGAGATATATCGAAGGAAAGCTTCAATGTTATTTGTGAACTATGCATCCAGTGCTCAAGGGGACTCGCAAAAAACAGACAAGGGATTTTCTCAGAAAGGGTATCTGGCAGGGGTGTTATGAAGGCAGAAATTGGAAATCTACTGGAAAACTTGAGAACTGATATCCTGAGTACTCTATCGGCACAGATGGACACGCTACAAGTGAAACAAAAGCAGCTGGAATTAGACAAGACCATGGCTATATTCTGCCCAAAGTGTAGAAAGAAGCATCCAAGAGGGAATTTCCATTGAACTCCATAGAGGAATGCACAATCTATGAATTAAATCATGCAACAAGCTCATGCCCCTCCTTTCCAGGCATGAAAGCAGTGTTTCAAGGGACAGGAGAAGACATGGAGTAGTTGTACCTCATGGGGTTTAAAATGCCATGGTAGCCTTGACCACCAATGGGAAATCAAAGTATGTACTCGGACCCATCTCAATATTTCAATAATTTCAATACGAATACTTAGTCCATGCCCTATCCACGCATGTGGCAATAATACCAATTATCACCTTGACAGTAGTGGAACCCTCAAGTTGGTTCGAGCTCCCCATGGGCTCCAACTTGCGAGGACATTCTCCTGGGTAGTTTCCTCAGCCGATGCCACAATAGCAACTCCAAATACCCTCTAATGTGCCTCTTAGTAGTCAACCCATTCATCCCCAACCTCCCATCCAACCTAATACGAATCCTAATAATAAAGGAGTTCGTCAAACTGACAATCTCAACCTACCTTTGTATAGCATTTCCATCAAAGAATTGTATGAAATGAATTTGCGATCAGGGCGGACAGTCAATGCTCAACCTCCACCTATTATCATTGAACAACTTGATAGTGCGGGTAAAGAACCAGAATTAATTAATAAGGAACCAAAACAAATTAGTAGAAATCAAGTGCCTCTTGCAAAACAACATCAAGGTGAACCACCCTATCCAGAAAAATTAACTTTGAGTAAATCAAGCCCTCAGGCTGAATTTGACTTATTAAGTGAATTACAAAATTTATTTGTCAAAATTCCCCTGTTACAAGCTATGAAGAATGTACTGATATATGCAAAGACTCTTATGGAATACTGTTCGAGGAAGCCAACAAAGAAATCTAAAGACCCCCTTATTATTCACGTCATGGGAAAATTATCAGATTTTATGATGGGAAAGTCAATGCCTATAAAGTATGGAGATCCAGGGAACCCAATTCTAACAGTGCAAATTAATGGGATAGAAATTTCGAATGTGCTCGTAGATTTGGGTGCTGCGATCAACGTTATCACCACTGAAACCATGCATACATTAGGTCTTCATAACTTTAAGCACATAACTATAGTGTTAGAACTGGTAGATTGGTCTACAGTAAAACTAATAGGAAAGTTAGAAGATGTAACAATTTCGGTGGATTCATGGCACTTTCACATAGATTTCATAGTATTACACACGCAATCTTTGATCGGCGACCATCCCCTGAGTTTAGGTAGGCCATGGTTGGCTACTGTAGATGCTTACATTGGGTGCCGTTTAGGGCACATGGTCATTTCAAATGGGTATAATACTAAGAAATTAGAGTTATACCTGCTTGTAGAATGAAACCCATGCACAAAACCAGCACGTAGCAAGAAAATCTTATCCAGGAAGGAACCTGAATCAGAAAATGAGGAATTAAGACCAATCCTTACTATTGGATAGACTCTCTAGTTAAAAATGGAATCGGAGGATGATGCAATCACTGCCTTTATGAATGATCCTTGCTCCATTTCAGAACCAAATCAACAAATCATAGAATCCATCTTAAGTTGTGAAACAAATGAAACTATTGAAACGACAGAGGGATCTGAGGAGCTACTCGTAGTTGCACCCCATGGAAGTATCCTAGTGGAATTAAAACCAGGAAAGACCCTGAACATTAACCCAAACCTATTAGAATCCCAGAAGAAACAACTTTTGGATGTCCTTTAGAAACATAAAGAAGCCTTCGCCTGGGATTACTAAGACATAATGGGGATTCCTGCTAATTTATGCACCCACCATACATATATTAAGGAAGATTGTCGTCATGTGGGACATCCTCAGAGAAGGATGAACCCTGCATTGAAAAACGTTGTTAAAGAAGAACTTAAAAAATTACTGGATGTAGGTTTTATTTACCCCATTTCAGATAGCCAATGGGTTTCTCCATTAGTAATGGTCCCTAAGAAAAATGGTAAATGGTGGATATGCATGGATTATAGAGAATTAAATAAGGCAACAAAGAAAGACCAATTTCCTTGACCATTTATTGACCAATTTCTGAACACATTGGATGGCAAAATGTTTTTCTCCTTCCTAGATGGATTTAGTGGGTATAACCAGATCTAGATAGCTCCTGAATATCAGGACAAAACTACTTTCACCTACCCTTGGGGAACATTCGCATACCGGGTCCTTCCTTTTGGCCTGTGTAATGCACCTACAACATTGCGGAGGGAAATTTTAGGGATCTTCTCTGGTTTGGTGGACGATAGTGTTGAAATTTAGATGGACGACTTTACTCCATATAGGGATTCATTCATAGAAGGGTTGAGAAATTTTTAGAAAGTTCTTGAAAGGTCCGTACAAGTGCAGGTCTCCTTAAGTACAGTAAAGTGCCATATGATGATGAATGAGGGAATTGTTCTGGGACATTTGCTTTTGGCTGAAGGACTTCAGCTGGACCCAGCTAAAATAAAGGTAATTCTACACTTTCCGATACCCAAAACACCCATGTAGGTACGCAGCTTTATTGGTTGTGCCAGTTATTATAGGCACTTTATAGAAAATTTTACTAAAGTGGCACATCCACTTTTTCAATTGCTGACAAAAGAGGCGGATTTTGTGTGGACAGATGATTGTGATGTAGCCTTCACGAAAATCAAGGAATTGGTCAGTAGCACTCCAATCCTTAGAGGGCCAGACGGGGCATTACCATTCCATATTCATATAGATTCTTCCCAAATAGCAGTTGGTGCAGTATTGGGACATCAAGAGGACAGGGTACCATATGCAGTTTACTATGTTAGTAAGAATTTGGCCCCTGCTGAATTAAATTACACAGTGACCAAAAAAGAGTTCATCATTGTCATCTATGCCATCAACAAATTTCGACATTACATTACTGGGTATCCCACCTTTGTACATACTAATCATGCAGCTATAAGGTATTTAAGGAATAAACCTATTACCCCTGGTCGCATTACAAGATGGATTTTGATGCTAAAAGAATTTCACATTACTATAGTAGATAAACCAAGGAAGGACAATGTGGTTGCTAATTTTCCTATCCAGGATAGAAAATGATGGTAAGAATACACCCATTGAAGATAATTTTCCAGAGGAACATCTTTTTGTAGTTTCTGCTAACACTCCCTAGTATGCGGATATTGCTAACTATCTTGCTACAGGGAAGGTGACTCGTCGTTTGTCATATAAGGATCAGAGGAAGATTATTCATCATAGCACCTGATATTCATGGATGGCAAGGCATCTCTTTCATACAGGGGTTGATCAATAGATTCGACGTTGTGTGGCAAAGGATGACATCTATGAGATATTAAAGGCCGCCCATGATGGACCTTGTGGAATACATTTTGGAGATAAGATAACATGCCACAAAGTGCTGCAGATGGGACACTACTAGCCTTCCATATGTCATGATGCTCGGGATTATGTTTGTAGATGTGATAGTTTCCAACAGATGGGACAACCTGGGAAAGTAGATGAAATGCCTCTACAACCCCAGATAGTCATCAAACCTTTCAAGAAATGAGCCATTTATTTTTTTGGACCTTTCAACCCAACTTCTCATCAGAAAGCTCACATCTTGGTTTGCACTGATTATGTGACTAAATGGGTAGAAGCCAGAGCAATCACAAGAGCAACAGAGAAGTAGTGGCAGACTTTCTTTTTGAAGAAATATTTGCTCGATATGGTACTCCAAGAGAAATTGTGTCAGATGGAGGGGCGTAGTTCACATCTCACATGATAGGGAAGCTGATGTAGAAATACGGGGTTAAACACAAAGTGACAACCCCTTATCATCCCCAGGTGAATGGACAGGTAGAAAGTACAAACAAAATATTGGAAAATATCTTGACAAAAATAGTAGCAAGTCATCAGTGGGACTGGTCACATAAACTTCAAGAAGCTTTATGGGCATATAGAAAAACATGGCAGAACATAACTGAGTTTTATCCATTTGAGTTAGTCTACGGGAAATCCCCCTTGTTTCCAGTAGAATTCGAGATCAGCACGCTCAGAACAGCTTTAGAAGCAGGCTTAGACTTATTAGAAGCACAGAAAAACTGACTGGAACAACTCAATGAGTTAGACGAGATTCGATCGGTAGTTTTCCAGAAAACCACTGATGTTCAACAACAGAGAATGAAGTGGCATGATAAATTTATCAAGAGTAAGGTGTTTCATGCAGGGGATTGGGCATTACTTTACAACTCCTAGTTTAAAGATTTCAAAGGCAAGCTTCGCACTTGTTGGATGGGACCATATGAAGTGGACATAGTGTTTGACAATGGAACAGTTAGACTAATTACAATATATGGGAATCATACCTCTTTCTTAGTAAATGGACACCATTTAAAGCTATAGCACCATCCAGCCTCTAGAGATCCCTTCGTCAAACATCTTTCTGATTCATTTGGTTTAATGGTTGTTGGTATAAAGGACACTCTTACTCTGTTCTTAAAAAAAGGCATTGTTATTACTTACGTGTTTGTATTTTGTAGGAATAAAAAAGGAATATAGCCAGGAGAAATGTAACATTTGGCGTTGTTAGTCAGCTGTTGCTATTACTCTGTTGGTGATGTTACTCCGCTGGTGCTGCTACTCAACCCCTGTTGTTACTCTGTTGTTGCTGTTACTCTGCCGCTGCTGTTACTGGGCCTTTGCTGCTACTTAGCCGTTGTTGTTACTTCGCCATTGTTGTTACTTCGCCATTGTTGTTACTCCACTAGTGTTGTTACTCTGCCATTACTATTACTCTGCTGTTGTTGTTACTCCGCTGGTGCTATTACTCAATTGTTGCCATTACTCTGCTGCTATTGTTACTCCACCACTGCTGTTACACCAATGGCATTGTTACTCCACTAGTGTCGTTACTCCATCACTGCTGTTACTCTGTGTTGTTGTTACTTCGTCAGTCATTTTACTGTTACTCCACCACAAGGTATGTCCCTGGGTATGTCTCCGCTGACTTTTATAGATTTAATTAAAATATCCCAAAAGACACCAATACGTGCTGCAGATGGCCGTAATTAAGTTCGGGGGGGCGGTCCCGTCATAATAAGCGATGGCATATCAACAAAAATGCATTCATATCACATGATTCAAACCAAACTAAATCTAATGATTACGGCAATTTTGTAATCACGACCCCGATGCATTGGAATTCGTATTCATATGCAAAAAGTTACAACCGATCACTTCCCCAACACGCCGCATTGAACCATTGAAAACATCCAACTATACTGCCATAACTCACCATCATTCTCTGAGATTTCTTCAGATGTACCAGTATTGTTACCATCCTTTTTCCCAAGGTGACCATGACGTTATTACTATTACCAACGGTTTGGGTCCCTGTCATTTTCCCCTACCAACTAACTGTATTTTTCATGCTAATCCCGCCTCTACAATGATGGGTGGACGGTCTGTGCCGCATGAGCCAGAAGACACAATAAGAGTTTGAAACAGTCGCGAAGTATGGCAGGTCTTCAAAAGTGTATGTTGGGATGTCTACTTTGACAGGTTGAGGGGCTCCAATGAGGAAATTGTGGTGGAATTTGTACTCAATTTGGAAGAAGAAAGTTCTCGGGTCCACAGGATAGAAGTACCTATTATGGAGGAAGCCATTATAGAGGTTAGTGGGCTCCCTCAATTTGGACAGAAAAGGTTTTCAAGGAAAACTTCCCTCCCAGAGTTTCCTGAAGCCTTTTTGCAGGCAGGAGAAAGCATTTCTTAGAAGGGGCGAGGATACAACCAAAACTCATTACTGCATCCATGGGGAGAGGTAGCAGATTTTGTAATAAAGTATATAACCTTCGAGGGTAGGTACTCCACTGTGTTTAAATATCATCTCTAGATATTAGCTCACCTCTGATTTCCCCAAGAAGAGGCCTTCTCATTAAATGTTCCTTATTTCCTACTAAGGAGTCTTAAGCTAATGGCACAGTCTGCTCAACAGTCGCGACACGTGATGGTGGTCATTACCCACCATAGGCTGGTCCAACTACTGGTGATGAACGCAACTAGTCAGATTCCAATTCTGTGGGAGCTATTTCAGGATTCCATGGAGGAAGAGATAACAACCGCTATGGCCACCAGAGAAGAAGAACTAGAGGCAATGGAGGAAGAATATGGAGAAGGAGATTACCATGTTGACCAAGGGGAGCCAGAGGAGATGGAAATGGGTCCGAAGAACTTGAAGAAGAGGCTACTCCTCAAGAGGAAGTTGCAACTACAGAACTAATGGAAGTTGGAGGAGTCGACATAGAAAGGCCCATTAGTACCACGGCCAAGGTTGTTCCACAAGAACCAACCATGACTGTGGAGCTAGTAGAGAAAGTCAACAACACGACAACAATAGAAGAAGTACCACAATAGGCAAGGATGAGAGAATTGGTTGATATTGTGGTTGAAGAAACCCCACAAGAACTTCCCACCACCGTGGAACCAATGGAGGAAGACACCTCGAATGAAGAAGAGGTCGTGGTTGCCCTGACCATAGAACTAATGGAGGAGGACGAACCAGGATGAGAAGAGCTCAGAGTTGGAAGAACCATAGAAACTATGGAGGTAGTTCTAAGAGAACTAGGGCATGAGACTGGCGCTGCTCCATAAGAACCAGCATAAACCTCAGGACCAAACGCTGTACAGGCAAGGAACATGACCCAGAACAGAATTAGCGAAGGCTAGAATGAATATCCCTGCTAGTTTTCCTTTTTCTCTTCTATTCTAAGAGGAGCGAGGGTATCTTGTTCCTCCCGGCCCACAAAAGAAGATATCACCATTTCCCCTGCTTTGAAATTTGACGAGTCAACTAGAAGAAGAGATACCCGAGGATTGTTGACTGTGGACTCCCAACAGGACCCTTTTGAAGGGCAACTCAGAGAAAAGAAGCTTGAAAAATCACAAAGACCACAAGTGGGTGGGATAGATGTTGCCCAGACGAAAACATCTCATAGCCTAAAAGAGAAGAACAGGTAGATATCCCTGAGGTAGGGGAACCTGGAGGGGTTCCAGTAGAAATATTAACGAGTTACCATCTCACAAGGGCACCACCGGTTGTAGTGATCACACAACAAAAGGAAGTAGTCGTTAGCGAAGAGGAGGAACCAAGCGAAGTGGTCCCGACGAATGAGCCAGTGGTAAGGCCGGGCAAGAAGGTCATAAAACAAGAAATAATTGAGGAAGAACGAGCAATGGAAGGAAACTCGGCTATTGGCGTAGCAGAAGCTTTCCCAGGGAATTTACATCCATTTGAACCAGTTTCACAAGCTGAAGAGGTTTTAGTTAAGCAAGAATGGGTGGAGATGTGTGAACAAAGACTACCTGTCAGACAAAAATACCAGCTGCAATTCATAGAAACAATGCAGCTCAAGATAAAGGTTAGGAAGTTGAGAAAAAAGGTACATAAATTACAAAAGCAGGTGAAGAAATACAAGCGGTAGGCCAAAAATTCCCAAGCCATAGTAGTTGAAGCAGGGACTCAGGTGGACCAGATAGCCACAACTTCTGCTACCACTCAAAAAGACCCAGTCGAGCAACTGTTTGAATAACATGAATATGCCCTAATAGCCGAAGTGCAGACTTGGAAATCCACTGTAGCACAGTATCAAAGTGAGGTAAAAAGAACTTAGGAACAAGCCTCCACAACCATTTTTTAATATGTGGAGTGTATAGATGTAAAGAGGTTGAGTCATGTGAAGCAACAGCTCATGATGGAGTAGCTGGAAGGGCGAGTGGCAGAATTAAAGGCTGATAAGGAGTATATGTTTAACTTAGCATAAGAGGTGATGGCATGTCATTCCCCTGCTTCTTGTTATTCTCTATTCTTGCATGAACATTTTCCTTTCTTCTGCATGGAGAGCATCAAGAATGAAATTAGTTATGAAATAGAGGACAGTATAAAATTCCTCCACATATTGAGGAGCCATGATTTTCCAACTCAACATTTGATGTGTGAGTTTTACATGCATGGGTATCTACTACGCATGGACAAAGAATTCAACCCGGTCCCATATGTGGGAGACATTCATGTAAGGGCTTTCACCTCTTACACTTTTAATCAGATCAGTTGGCAGAAGGATTTTAATACATATGAGTCCAATCAAGTTACAAAGCCCTTTATAATAAGAGGGGAACATGACAGGTCAATAACCATGTTCAATAAACAGAACACCCTTTTGGGAATTGTGGGTAACAAGGAAAGAATGATAAGAACACAAAAATGGTTCCTTGATCTTTGTGTCAAACAATTAATCATGTTTCAAGATGAATCCCTTCATTGCTATCAGAAAAGATGGATGATGTTACCAATAGCTATTCGGAATAGGGAACCATTTGGAGCACCGAATTTAGCACAAGCACTCAGCAGGGTGCCAAGTTATATGGTGTGCGTCTGAACATGCAGGGTTCGGTGGATGGGGATTTGGTTCCAGTTCCCCACCATCTAGTTGCCAGTGGAAAATTAACCCCAGCATATAATGTTCTGGCTAATTGGTGGAAGGAAATCCTCCTCTCAGAAGGTCTTAAGGTTCAAGTGATAGAGATGGCCAAAGAGTATGATCTCGCTCAGCTCCAGGAAGCTAACAGTCTACATAACCCAGACCTGCAGAGGCAATAAAAAGCATGAGTATATGCAGAAGGCTAGTTAGGGGGAGATGTTGGGTACCAAATTGGGCTATCTTTCTATTTCATTTCCATCCCTCTCTTTGTCCTCTTTGCACTTATTCATCTCTATTTACTATGCAAAATCCGCAAGGTAATTACTCCTTTTCTGTCTATTGGAATATTTTATTAATGAAGTAAAGTCACATGATTTTTCCCATTCACAACACTAAAACTCATGTTTAACCACAGATACTGGAGAACAAGTACCAATCTTTCAGTGTCCCACAGCAGATCCACGATTCACAGCAATGACCAACCATAAAGAAGCCTTGTAGCTACAGTCACACGTGTCCCTGAACTATTCTTGGACCATTCTATGATCTTGTTCATCTTATGTTGGTGCCATTTTGAATTGATGTATATTTCTGGGTATACAGTTGCCAGGTTTTGGGGAAGGGTGTTGTTCTCCTTCGGTTTGTATAAAATACAGGTTATTCCTGTAAAAATGGGAGGAGAGGCTCCCCATCGATATTGTAATAGTTTTCTTCCAATTAATAATATACCATTCCTTTTGCTGCTCCACTCTTCGCTGTGATTAATGCATCCTTGATCAGAGAGCTGGGCCCACTCTTCTGATCAGATGCTGCATAGTTCCTGTTGTGTGTCATTTAACAATTTATGGTTGTTGTTGCAGATTGTTATTTCTTATAATTGCTTTTCTTGAGTACTGCAGTTAATTTCAGTTTTACGGTAATGATTTGAGTATTAATCATGAACCCTTGGTCGATAGTGGATGGTAACCTTGCCCCTACATATACTTTGTGTGTTGCCTTGAAAAGGATACACACCCAGATTGATAGATTAATGTAGGAAAAAGGGTGAATAGATTGTTCATACCTGGACCCCAACAATAGTCATGCCATTTTTTATATGTTTCAAACCTGTGAGGATTTTTCCTTACATGCTGGAGTAATGATTGTCTATAAATCACTGCGAATAGAGCACTACCATAGGAAAACCAAGCTCCTTATTGTGTAAATGTTTTTAAAACCCATTTTGTGACTAGTTTGGAGGGGAAAATGTGTTAGCATTGCAAACCTAGTGATGAAGGGCATAATAATTCGATGGTCATGTTAAGGAGTAGGATAAGACCATGGAGAGTTGATCTTGTAGAGGATTAAGTCATTTTAGCTTCCTTGGAATGCTAAAAGGTAGTTTTTAGGGCACTATAAAAATATTTCATACTGTCTATATGAGTTTTATAGTGCTGCGAAAATATTTTTGCAGTGCCTAAAACCAACAATTTTTCAGGGCTACGTATGAGCTTTTGGAAGCCTGTTTTGGCCTGCCTATTGTGCCAATCATATGTGACATCATATGGATCTTGATGATGTTAAATAATAAGTAGTGGAAGGCATGTGAGAGAACTCTCATATAATTTTTGAAGGAACTCTCCATTCCTATTGTGATTGCATATTTTAAGTTAAATTCTAAAATTTTCAGAATTGGATTGTACAACATAGAGTTGTGCTTGTGGGTTGGAGTATCATGGGTTATGGGAAGATGGGGCCTCCCGGTTTGTCCCCATCATATGTGCTAACATAAAGAGAAGAGCCATCAAAATAATTGATTGATAATGGGTTAAATATGGGTGGTGGGTATATGTTGGCATATCAAAAAGTAATTGTGGAGTTTATACGTATCTTTGTTGTTTTAATTCTTTGAATTTATAATTAATAGAACCAAAAATTCCTTTATATTAAATCTATGATTTATTATGGGGTATAAAATTTATAGGAAACAAAGTATTAAACTACACCAACATAAGAGTTGTTGAAAGAAGGCATGAGATTTGGTTTTGAAAGAATGTGCATAATTTAGGACTCTCTTCTTGCTATGATACATTACTTTTTGATTTACATTGATGTGTATTATTTATTTCAATTTTTGTTATTCTCACCAATGTAAATACACTCATTACAATTTATTTCTTTAGTTATTTTTTTTTTTTATGTTTTATGTTTGTAGATGGAGCTTGAAGAAGAAGGAAACAATTGATGCAATCAACAAAACATTCATCAAAATAAGCCAAGTCACTGAAGTAGCTCGAACATTGACAATAGTTCTAGTTATGAATGATGATATATTTGGATATAAATGCAAACTATTATATTTTTTGAAATAATTATCTGAAAAAAATTGGAATTTTGTTTAATGTAATGGATATAATGTCTCAATTCAAAGACAAGGGATTACCAATAACTATCCCATTTTGTATGATAAAATTCCTTTTATTCATATATAATAAAATACACTTTAATTTACTATATTGTGTTCTCTAATGTACCGTGATTAAGTATATCAATCATTAAATATTATAGTGAAGAAATGAAAAATATAATGATATAACAAATTAATCCAAAAATCATATACAAATGCACTAACCAAAATTTAATTTATATGAATATTGTTATAATATATATGTTTATTTTCTGATAAATAATAGATTTAAAGAATCACATTAATTGTGGTGTCATAGGTCAACGTTTCTAAAAAAGAGAAAATGTATATCGAGACATTGTATATTAACATGGACCGTTGTGAATAGAAGTTTTTCAACGACGATATTTAAAATAATAGAAAATGGTATCCCAAGGTGTTTGTAAAATAAATATGCACCAGGAATATATACATTTCATGCACCAATGTGATTCACCTTTAATCCATAAACACATCATTACCTTTAACGTATCGGTGCATTAGATTACGTAAAAGAAATGGTACTACAATATTGTTTTTCCTTGCCCCATTGTATTTTCTGTAAAGTACATCACCGAAGATTTTGCAATCACATAAGCATAGGAGAGTTATAATTTCCAAGCATCGATGTTATTTATACATCTAATCAGCACCCACACATTGTTATGCATAATTACTAGGTGTGTTAGAGAAGATAAAAGCACCATGCCTAAAATATTTTTTTGCCTATCCCGGTGCCTTTCCTAAAAGGTACTACTCGGGGCCTTTTTCGAAGACATGAGTACTAGGGTGGTATACTTTTCAGGAAGTTGTGTTGTTTTCATTCAATGCCCTAGTGCATGGTATCATAGATTGCATGGACCGGTGCACTTTTATTATTAAGGCACCGATTCTTTTATAAATTTAACATGCCCATTCTCCAAACGCTTGTTTCCAATCTCGGTGCTTTTAATTAAATTTACAACACATGTGCTTTTATATTAGTAGCACACTAGTGTGATTTGTCCACTAAGCATACTGCTAAGAAAAAATTCGCTAAAACCTCTAGCTACACAGATTCTTGTAGTTATGATGAAGTTCTGTCATGAGCTCGACTAAAACATTTGCTACCACAAATAAATGTTCTAACGGAGGTTTCTTTGACATTTTTTTTCCAATTTTATAACACTAAAAACATCCATTATAACCTCTGTTAGAACATATTTTTATTTTAGTGTCATGTGTTTTATGGGAGCATGTTGATGTAACAGTTTTTGTGAGGTGATCATGGGAAACCTTGACCAAGTGGAGCATAATTTGATATCTCCTTATAAGGGTTTAATATTCTCTCACTTAGCGGTAATGAACCATTTAGTAAAGGTTGTCACACCCACCTTAGAAATGGCTAGGGGGTTTTTCCTGTCTTTGATGGAGTGGCATGGAGAAAGTTCCATTCCCTAGTTGGGGTTCTTATTTTATCGACTTTAAGCTTGTTGTTTTATGTTTCAATAGTTTCACATGTGAAACACTCTTCTACTCCATGACATTTCGCACAAGGTGTTTTTTTGGGTGGTGTTCTTCCTTGGTCCCACCCATGCCTAGATCTAGTTTGATGGGGTTCTTTGGGTCATTTTGAACTATTTTTCTTGATTTGGGAGTCCCTTTTTTGTCTTTTAGTGGTAGTCTGTCATCATTTCTAGTTTGCATCATCTCAAGAATTATTCCTATTGTGTTAGAGGCTTATTCGAATGCTCACATACAATACCCTTACATCTAGCATGAAATCCTTCTCTTAATTATCCTAGTTCTCAAGAGCATATTTATCATGTTGAAGATGAGTCATGCCTAATGGCTTAGGAGGTGGGTTAAAATAGTCCTTGTCTTCTTCATTTAAAGGAAGAATTATTAATCTAAAAAAAATAAGTTGATCATTCTAAACAAGGATTCTTATATGGATCCCCACAATTTATGCCTCTAGGATGATGTGGAAATTCCCTAGATATAGATATTGCATCAAAATTTTTGGTGGGTTGGGCCCGTGGGAGAAAATTTTGCAAATAAGTTGTCATCAAGTGGCAGGATCAATTTGTATATGTGAGGCTCTCTAAGGTCCTAGTGATTTTCATGTTGGAAAAAGGGTGGATACAACTTATTTTCAAGATACATGATTTGGTTGAATCTATGGTGAAGCATGTTGAGTCCATAGACTCTAGCCCTAGTATCCTTAAAATGTGGTCTCCTGCCTTTGATGGAAGGAGGGAATGTCTTGATGTTGTACCAGTCTCAGTAATATTTTGAGACTTTCTTACGACATGTGACATCCCTAGAGATTTGCAAACTTGGGAAATAATTTCAGTTTTTTTTTGGAGGTCGATTACTCATTTTAGGAGTCATGGGATCCATTAGTGGCCCAAATTTTTGTTAGTCTGTACCTCATAAATAAATTTCATGATACAATGAGCATTGGTATTAACGAGATTTGACTTCAAAATCTGGGTATGAAGGGCTATATTTCCATTTTTGATGGTGTCATAAGTATGGAGATTTGGTCCAAAGTTGCAGGCTTCCCTTCGAAAATGGTTCGAGCTCTAAAACAACTTCCAGAAGGAAAGGAAGGGGGCAGTGGTGGTAGATGTTAATGGGGGTGGTTATGATGAAGGGTTGGTGGAGGATCTTCCAACATTGTTAGGCTCTGTGATTCACAACTCAATGTTCACTGGTCCATTGGTTTCATGCAGAGGCTCCTATATCACCTTCTCACATATTGACATCACAATCCCCTACTCCAGGTACCACTGATGCTCTTCCTCCTATCTCTTTACTTGTTAATTAATTTTCAAATATTGGTATGAATAAATATTAGTCTTTTTTTTCGTGTGTGTGGTTTTTTCTACAGATTTTTTTAGTATTATTTCCCATGTAAAAGATGCTTGTATTATCTCCTATAGGTCCCTAGGATACCCTTCTCCTAGGATGTTAGTTTCATTTTGGTTTTCTAGCATTTTAGACAACAATGATATCCTTCATAACCTCAAGTCAAGGATTATTCTATTTGTGCCAGAGGGTTTCTTGGATGGCTGGGTCACATTCTAGGTTATGTCAATTAGTCTAAGGGTGGGGTGGGTGAGGGGGGTATTGCGTATCTTAAAGGGAAAAGAAAATTCTTATGAAGAAATGGGTATGGGTAGAGAATCTTCAATTTATGGGGCACTTAGAGCATTGTGTCCCCTCTGTAGGGTGCATAAATGAATGTGTTATCCTTTAATTGTAGGGTTTGGCCAATACACCCAAGAAAATTTATTTATGTCATTTGTTACATATTGAACAACCTACTATTATTTTCCTATAAGAAACACTTGGGGATGCTATGTCCATCTTAAGATTTATAGAACCATTTCTTCCTTCTTAGAAAGTTTGTTCAGTAAATTTTTGTGATTGCTCGAGTAATTATTTCTTGGAGGGACATTAAAAATTTCTTGGTGGAAATTTTTTAGAGTTTTGTGAAGGGTTTTTCTATTTATTTGTATTTTATCCCCACTGTAGTTAATATTTCTGGGCCACATGAGGTTTGGATGGGGTTTTGGAATGGAATTTTCAACAAATCATTACCTTATATGGACGACCTCATCATGGGAGGTGACTTGAAATTTTTTATTGGGACGGTGGAATATTGGGGAAAAAATGTGAAATATTACCCATTCACTAATTATTTCTCAAATGATATTGACACAAAGAACCTTTTTAATTTATTTCCATGGCGTATTTCACCTAGTTGGTGGAACATGCGAGTGGTGGATGAAAATATTGCACAAAGGTTGGATTGATTTTCACTCTCTAAGCCTTTGATACATTGATTTCCTCTACTTTGACAATGGTGGGATCAAGGGGAGTTTGTAATTATCCCCATATTTTATTATAAATCAAGCGAAACTCACAAAATCCACCCAACCCCTTCAAGATCAAATATCACTAGTTTTTTGTTTAGAGTTTTTTGAGTTGATTGGTGCTCTTATGTTGATGGATCAGGCCTTTTAGTGACCTCTTATTTTATGTAAAACCTGAAACTCATGAAATCATTGTCAAATGATTGGGAGGAAAATATTATAAGAGAGGAGGAAGAGCTGCTCATAGACATTTCACATCAGATTGAGGCATTCAATGTCATAAACGAGGAGGCTCCTTACTCCATAAATATTTTCATTGATGATATAACTATCTTTTGAAATGGGGAGGTTTGATATCATTCAAAACTTCAAGAAATTCTCCTATTTTTCAGCAAGGCCATGGGAATGGTTATAAATGAGTGCATGTCCATGATATATACTTGAAATTTAAATGTATGGGAAATATTAAACATTAGTTTGAAATCCACCTTTGAGGTATCGGATCTTGAGGGTGGCCTCAAATATCTTGGTTTCCATCTAATGTCGAAAGATTATAAGAAGGATGAATAATAGTGGTTGATGTAAATCTAGAGAAAAGATTAAGATGTTGGAGCTTTCGATGACTCTCTAGGAAGGCAGGTCAGTTTTAGTCAAGTTTATTATAGAATCCATTCGAGTATATCGTATGTCACTGGAATGGATTCCCAAAGGTTTTTTGGACCATTCTAGGAGTATTTGCTTTGATTTTTTTTTTCTAAGTAATACTATTCTATTGATGAAAAAAAATTTAAAATATAGCGAGGCTCCGACCTCTGCGGTGTTGAACAGAGTTATGTCAAAATTTAATCAAGAAGACAAAACTCGACTGCCCATCGAGGTGAAACCAGTCCAAGTGAACCCATTGTTAAAAGCCCACGCAGGGGTCTCAATTCTTAACCTAAAAAGGCCCACGCAGGGGTCCTAAATCAAAACCAATCAAAACGAGCCACATGGTTTGAAAAAAACAGTATAGAAAAACCCCATGAAACAACAAGAGAGCGACGAATAGAAACCTAGCGATTTGACCCGCAGTCTATTTGGACCCCCTAGATGTCGTTTGATGGAGGCTCCTCTGCAATGCGACACGTGTACTCATGCCAGTCATCATCCTCTACTGACGTGCCTTGCGGGATGCCATCGACTGCATGCATGCTAGCCGAACTGCCCTCGACTGCCTGCTTACCTAACGTGCCACTTGGGATGCCACCAACTGCTTGCATGCCACCCAAACTACCTTCGATTGCATGCTTGCCTCCAGCCATATCCTTGCCATGCAGGATGTTGTTATGACCAGCCTTGCTTGTCTTCTCTTATGTCTACTGCTTACTATTGTTTCCTTTCTCTGGTTCATGACCATCCTTTTTCATCTTATCGGCCTTTTGTTGCTTGCTGTTATTCCTTTTCTCTGGTTGAGGTTCATGGGTTTGAGCATCCTGCTCATCCTGCGGACTTATTTCCTCACTAAAGGTCATTGTGACAATGGAAAGGATATCAGGATGATGCAACGTATTGTGGAAGTCAAATTGGGTCGTGTGGTGATAGGAGTGAGGGGGGGTAGGGGGTTGGCTGTTTGGGTATCATCATTCATTCTTCTGGCACCATGGGCCTGTGCTCGACCACTACCGCTATGCATGTCAGGATACCTGCTAGAGAAATGACCTCTGGAATGAATAGTAGAGGGGGATGAGGAAGGGGTTGCTAGTTCAGGGGTGGGTGTTGAGGGGAGGTGAATGCTTCTGATGTGACTACCACCTCTTCTACTACCCATTCGATGATGAGTACGCGGCATGGCTGGTTGACGGTTGATGGTATGGGCCAAAATGATTGTGTTGTTATCAGTGATTGCTATAGGGGAGGCAGAGTTTACGGTGGAATTGATGAGGATATTCAAAAGAGATGTAGAGGAATTCTGAGTGGAATTCAATGCACAATGAGTGGTTTGGGAGAAATGGAAGCCATTCCCGAAATCTACACAGCTGAGAATCCAACAATGCCTCCTTGTAATTGTGCGTGAGCTCGGGTCTGCGGCATGAGGGGGGCAAGAGTAGTTTAGTGGGGAAGGGATGAATGGATTATGGCTTGTGGAAGCCATGGCCTTATGCCTGCTATGAATTCCTTGACTTGAGCACCAGAGTAATGGTGCCTGCAGGCCAACTGTGGCTTGCCATAAATTGGCATGGAAGGGGACACGGATGGCCCTGTGGCCTGTCTGCCTACTGTCCTTCTATCTAATATGCATTAATATCAAATTAATCACCTACATCCGGGTTGCTTTGATTTTCTTTGGGTAGCTTCACAAGAATAATTTATTCTTCATTTGGGTCAAATGCTTTCGTCTTGTAGTGCAAAAAATATCTTCATGTTTTCAATGGCTTTGGCTAAAAAATGTGGGTGGTGCCTCTAGTCTACTAACAGTTTGTGGAGCCAAGTTATAAAAAAAATATGTTGATCCAAATTCATTAGATGACTAGATTTACCTCTCACACAAGTTGAGACAAAATATTTTGATGGTGTGAAGAGCAGTTTTTAAATCTCTTCACTTAATATCCTCTTAATCGACATAGAAGATTAGAAATGGGAATAAGGTTCAATTGTGCATAGATCCATGTCCTAGATGTGGTAGCAGTCACTTGCTATATCAAGAACTAATTAATTAGCTCAGATACTTGAGGTTTTCAATATTTGCTCACATCCACAATCTTGCTTGGGCTACTCTTTGGTGACACAGTTGGTTTCTTTTGGAAAATATAAATTTAAATGGTGTTTTGAGAAGGAAGTGGGCTCACTTCATAAATTCATTGTATACGTGTCATATTCGACTCAGTGATTTTGAGGAGGAACTTGTTTGTCCCATGACTTTAAATGGTTACTAAACATTAAATGTTGGAGATATTCAATTAAATCTGTTGGCTCATAATTTTGATTTTCTTTAGTGGTGGCACGTCCTTTGGGAAATGAAATGTCCATCAAAATCCCAACCTTTTACATGGTGTGTCATCAAAGGCACTATCTCAACTTAGCATGTGATGCACTTTCGTCACAAAATTGGCCTGGGCTAGTGCATTTTCTATAGGGGTAGCTCTAAATCCATTTCTCATTTAGTTGTTCATTTTTCCCTTACCAGACATATTTGTGGGGCCTGTAACGTTGTCCTAGGTGGTGCATGCATATGGGAAGTAGCCTCCTTCTTGGAAATATGGAAGGTAACCACGAAATCATTCCACACTCTTCCACTTATTCTCTATTGGGTAATTTTGTTGGATTTCAACAAATTTATATTTCAAGATATTTTCTCTAATTTGGTTAGGGTTTTTTCTGAACGTATTGTTATTTTTTCTCACTATCCACCAGCAAAACCTCTTTCTTTAGGTAGGAACATGTTGGGTGAATCTCCATATGTAAATTCTCCCTCGAAATATTTTGGTAGGGCTTCACAAGATGAGGATTATTTCTATGGTGGGGGTTTTGTTTTTCATTTATCAGAACTACATTTATTTCATGTCATTATGGGGTTGGGGAGGGGTTCCAACCACTGGGAAAAATTATCAACTTGCACATTCTTAATTTCCTTTGATCTCAAAAAGGGTTTTGAACAACTACAAATCTTCAATGACTCATCACTAGTGGTGAATTCAGTTTATGAAACCCAAGTGTGTCATTCCATTTTCCTTGCACTCATTTTTTTGTATATTATGCATCTTCAATTTGCTTGTATTTCTTTATCATGTAACCATATTTTCAAGGAATGAAATTGACTTGCTCCTTTCTAAAGAAGGCCTACACTTAAATAGGGGGATTTGCTAGGTGACAAAGTACCATGGGCCAATCATTACTATTGGGTTGTGTTATATTATTTCCGCGACTAGCCCACGTAGTTAACCGGGGGGTTAGAAGGGGGGCCGGAGCACCATTTCATTGCACTGATTGTGTAGTAGGAGGGGGGGTCACAGGGGGTTTGAGGTGTACCCGTAACCCCACTTTATGGAGTCCGGGGTAGTGCCCTAGAAAATTTTGGTTTTAGACACTATGTTAGGTTGGGCAGACCCACCTATGGCTTTGTGCATGATTTTTGCACATGTTTTTGGACGCGATGGTTTTCGGTCCATGGTATTGGATGCTTCGGAATGTATAAATATGTATTATAACATTGAAAGGAACATAATGAGAAATCAAGCTGGTAGTCTCGATTTTGGGATCCAGGGGAAAATCTTTGTGTATATGTGTTTTATGTGTTATGCTCTTCCATTGTTTATTTTCTGTGTTTTAGAATTCGTATGTGGGTAATTTCTGTATGGGGTTAAAACCTACAATTACCAGTTTTCTCACCACCCTTTCATGGAGGAAACTATTGCGAAGGTTCTAGATTGATATAGAGATCCATTTTCATTTCCTATGTATATTTTGTGTATATTTATGGACTCTCCTACATATATATTAGATTACCTTTAGTTTTATTTTTTTATGCTTTCACCATACTTGGTGCTTAATTGCACAATCACTGTTTTAATGCATTTCTATTCCAACAAATATCACCATGTTTTGATGCTAAAAATGTTTGTAGATACCTACTAGATTTTTATTTTTGGACATTTTTACCACTTATAAGATCATGGTAGATCCTAGAGAATAGGTGCATATACAAAATGTGTATTTTTTATGAATATGAAAAATAGATTTTTTCAAAATGTGTATTCTTCTATGAATATGAATGAACACACGTTTTTTTTGGAAAAATATGGTCAAAGAATTTTTATTTGTCACTTTCTATTAGTGTTATTTGAAAATTCTTGCATACATATTTGGACCTCTTAGAAATTATACTAGAGGTGTTTATTTTGAAATTCTAGAGGTAAGGATTTAACCTTCACATAATATTTTTGAATATTCTTAATAATAGTCACACATTAAAGGCTTAAATTATTTAGAAAAATAATTATTTCTTGTATTTTTAGTTAATTTGATTATATACAAATATTCCATATAAATATAAGTTATATGAATCAGATTAAAAATCTCCATAATAAAACAAGATTAATTCTTTAGATATTTAGATATTATATTACTGACTTAATTATTCATACTCACAAAATCCATAATTAGAAATGGTTCATTTTGATTTGGTTATATCGAAATATTCTTTTATAAAATTGGAAACATTCCTTCCCACGCTGCAACAGGATGGTTACCTTTAGGTTAGAAAAACGATTTCGGAAGGTTACCTTTAGGGTTTCCTAAAAACGAAATCGAGCGAGTTTAAATTGTTAAGATAGTGAACAGAACTATAATAAGTAAAGAGTCTGAATTGATGGAATTATTGAGACATTTACTGTAAAATTGGAAATATTCTTTCCAATGTACGAAAGAATCTGATACTTACTAGTGGAAAGATTCATACCTAGACACTCAAACTGGAAACACCCACGATCAATCTTACCTAGAGGGAAACGATATCAAATTGGCAACAACGCAGTCCATTCAAAAAGAGATTAAATCCATATGCATTACCATTAATTCATTATGGAAAGAAAGGAACAACGGTGTTGTGTTATGGCATTGAAATTGGCCTCTTCCTCTCTGATTATAACTTTCTTTACATAAAGTATGTAAAACTTTTACACTTGTAGTCTCTCGAGCAATTAGTGTAGCACATCAATAGCTGAAACAATATTGATACTGCAGGTGAAGGTCACCCAATCTTGAGATTGAGTTCATCTGGACGTTGATTTCTCGAATATTCAGTAATTAGATGGCGGTGTCTATGTCTGTCTGATTACTGTTACCAAATATTCAAAGAAAATCGACCATCAAGATAATGGAGAAAACAATGGACCCTTTCAAACAGACCCTCAAGGATTCAGGTATTTGTGTTATATGGCAATGTACATGTTGTTATACTACAATATTCAATTTAGTTCTTTCATGTATTTTTTATATACTTCTCTTCCTTTCATCTATTTTTTATTACTCTTATGTTCTTTTCCTTCTTAATAAAATTTGTGTCAAAACTTATGCTATTATTGTGTTATTATTTGGTCGTAGTTTTAAACAACTACCATCTTTTCCAAACTGGCAAATCTCTATGCTTTTCACAGAACTGCAAATACTAATACTAGCCTTAACTTTGTTAATGTTAAAATTGTACCGGAGGTAGGAGTAGAATAGAATAGGTATCCTTATTGTTACTGCCAAAGTTATCTTTTAAATCTTCAAAACAATAGTTACGGGTTGTTTTTGTACTCTTACTCTTCATACGAAAACTAGACTTACTCTTCATGCAATTTGATCCTTCAAAACAATGCACTGCAGTCGCTCAAAATGTTTGAAAATTCGTTAGTTTTAAAGCGACATGAGTTATTAACATGTCTTGAAATTTATCCAAGAGACCACATGTGGCTGAAACAGAATCAGTAGGCTTCAGATAGCTTCATTGAGTATATGGTAGTCCGATCAAACAGAAATAGAGCTTAGGGCTAGATTTATATGTTATGTTTTATCATGTATTAAATTAGAAATAATTAATATTATAAGATATGAGACAAGTTTTATGCAATGCCATTTAATGAACATTTTCAAATTGTTTAGAGCTTGTATATTACAATAAGCGTAATATTATTATGGAGAATAAATACTATATATTTATATTTATTTTATTTTATATTATATATTATTATTATGGTTGGGAGTAAATAATATATGGTTTATATTTATATAAATTTGAATTTTTTATATATAAATAGTTACATCTTTAATTTGGTTATGTATAATATTTTTATTTTTCTTATATATAATTTTTTATTTTTTATTTTTATTTAAGAAAAGCATAACAATAAGTATATATGGAAAAAAGTATTTTAAATATTATAATTTTTTATTTAATTTTAGTATTTATATTAAACATATATTTCACATTGCTTTGGATTGACGGTGAATGGGTGTGTTGTTAAGGCACTCTTTGTGATAGGTCACCGGTTCAAATCCCTCGTGGGTACTCATGTTAGTTTTAACTAGAAAAAAAAAACATATATTTCACATTTAAATATTTAAAAGTATTTTTTATTATGAATATTGTGTTTATTAAATACTTATTTTAAATTTTTGTATATTAACTTAACATTTAAGAATGTCTTAACAACATACCCAATCACCATTTATCCCAAATCTACTAAACTTTGATATAAAAAATTAAATTGAACTATATATTGCAACTATGTTATATATATATATATATATATATATATATATATATATAATTATAATTTTATTGCATTAATAAACTCTAATATAAGAAATTGAATTGAATTATGTATTATATAGTCATTACATTTTGTAAGACAGCTTTGACACATCTTTATAAATGTCACTTCAATTTAATTTTTGGAGAAAATAAATTTTATTGAGGGGTAACTTAAAATAAAGTTAGCACATATTCTTCGTGCATGTTTCAATGACATTGATTGCCTTGACTGCAATCAACAATTATAAATCAATTATGGGACCCATCGCACTCTCGACGTTTAATGGGGGATTTCCGTAATCTTGTTGGGGAGAAACCAATCGGGATTATGTGTTGGGTGGTCTTTCATTGCATCAAGCGTTAAATTCATTAATGGGTATCCAAAAGCATTTTCTAAAATAAACTATCCTCAATCAAACGTATCATTTTCCTTTATTCTAGAAGTATTTGCATAGGTGACTAGTTCAAAAAAGCTTCTAAATTTTGTAGTGGACCACATCAAGTGACAAATAGATAATCAGGTAGTTGTAATTTCTTATTATCCTCTTAATCTATAATAAGTAGTCAAAAGGGAAAAAGTAAAATACATGTTGAAAACCCAATTTTTCCTTGTTGCTGAATTTAGATGAATTCTTTCAAAATTGTAGAGACCAAATGTGAGTTTGATTTGTATGGATTGCACAATTGGGCCTTCCAAAAATTTGAATATGTTAGTGATGAATTCAACTTTTAGGAATCTATGTTACCCCAATTTGTTTTTCCTCAAACCCATCAATTCTGAATTTGTTTCTTGTTGTGATAATTGTTATCTACTGAGTTAGAGAGCAATTAGCTAGAAATGTTGAAGCCTTATCCTCTATAACTCCAGAATCCATTTGCTAGGCTTTACAAATCAATCCCCAAGCACCCTCCACATTTTTAGTTGATTCCTTCATGGAAATCTATCAAAAGATTACTTTCAACAAAGAACCAATATTTTTGAGACTTTGATTCTAGAAGGTTTTGAATTACATCATTATAATCCACCATATTATTTAATAACAATTCCCAAAATGTGTAGAAAAGTAATTCTATGGCTTGATATCTTTCAGGCTATCAATGTGCTGAACGGGTTGATGAGGTCATCCTCGCGTTTGTGTTTGTCTGTTTATCTAGGAAAAAGCCCTTTGTTCTTTTCAATTTGGGTCATTTTTATTTCAGATTCTATTCATGAACAATTCTTGAAATTTAGTGTAGGAGAGGTTTTAAACATTAGTATGCATTAGTGTACTTATTCTTATATCATCAGTTTGGGAGATTCAAAATTCCACTTCAAAAGTTAGACTCACAAAGAAGGCCACAATGTCTCATTCATTGTACTTCATTAATTAAAAGGAATTCATAAGATTAGACCTTTAGTAACTTTGTAGATAAATTTGTATATTTATCATTATGTATTCGTAGCAGTGATGCAGCCCCAAGAATATAAAAAGGAATTAAGATAATTTTTTATCTAAATGGTTTTTAAAAAGTGGGAGATTGGTATTTATATTAGAAGTTTACAAAAATCAGGGTTTATGGTTATGAGTTGCATCCCTACAAGCTATCGGTTCTTGTTCCTATGAGCATTTTTTCTATACAATTCATAAGGAAAAGCATGAATATGGATGAAATTCATTTTGTGTTCAAAAATAAAATAGCTGAATTCAAACTAAAAACTCAGGCTGGTCCATTCATAGTAAATACCAAAGCAACTCATAAGGAGTTGAATAATAGGTTTCTAGTCAAACAACCTTGGAAACTCCTACATCTAAAGAGAGGGAGTTAAAAAGACCAAGTGTTAGAATTTCTTAAGCTTTTGTGGGTTCCAAATCAATCGAGTTCAAAGTTTTCAAAAGAGGAAGGATAGAATACAGAGGAGGAACCATTAGAAGGCAGAAATATAGAGATATCTACTACAATACTATTATCAAATGATCATGTTTTAGATTATAAGAAATTGAAGAAACAATCCTTGATGCATCTGCTTCCCCCTCTTCTAGTGGAAAAATTATATTTTCTCTATTTAAAGTAATGAAAAAGAAGAATGAGTTACTTAAAACTACTACATCTTCTGAGTTTTAGAAATAGACTTCGACTACCTAGAACAAGATATTGTGTACACTAGACCTCATAGAGGATAATTTCAATTTGACATTTCTAGAGCTAAAGGTCCAATTTACAAAATTTTTAGAGGATTACATGAATTTAGTGTTTTCTTTTGATACAAATCTTATTCATCACATAGATCAGATTTATCTACATAAACAGCCTAGTGAAAGATACCAATTTTTCTATTAAAAAGATAAGCTAGATTTCAGAAGAGAACCTTTACATATTTCATCCAAATCCATGATCATTCTATCTTCATATGTCCAAAACATATGGATCATGTTCTTGGGCATTTTTTTTCTTACAATGCTAAGGAGATTCTAGGTATATTCTCTATAAACGATTGCTTGAAACAAACAAAAATTACATAACATCAATAAACTTAAACAAAAAGGTTCAAAAAATAGTTGTCTAGTGTGCATCTCCAATCTCTTTTACAAAGATAATTCCATTATTCAAACATCTCACTCACACCTCAAACCTACTTTCATATCTTCTATGGTAATATTTGACTGGCTTTGGCCGTTATTTCCACCCTGTGTGCTGTAGTCACATAATTCTCTTCCATATCAGCCAATTCGAAATTCACGACAGCTAAATTAATTGAAATTTCACTTTAAAAGCATTCCATTTTACTTTGTGTCAATCAATTTAGTATTAGTAATTTCCTTAAAGAGTTTTTATGGCTTATCCTTTGTCTTGTTTTGTTAGTTGAAAGTGCTTACAAGGCCTAACATAGCTTATAAAATCTTTTCTAGGAGAATATTCACATCCACTTTATCATTATCATGGGTTCAAAAGTACACATATTCGCCATGAGGATAATTCACCTTGTTGAAACTTTCCTCTAGTATGGAGGCACTCTTCTTGGTGCATAGAGGTTCGCTCTAGTCACCAAGTTTCTTTTGGTTGTTATACTTGGAATTGTTGAATATTGTTTTCTTACAATTATATAGGCCTTAGGGAGCTTGGATCCAAGCCTCTAACATCCTCCTCAATTTATCTACATTCTCCTTTAAGCAATTAATTGCATGGCAAAATTTCCCATTCCTAAATTTCTTTGATATTCTTTCAGAGAGAGAAAATAGATATGGAGAAAGAAAATAATTATTGATGATCTAATGAAAAATGAATGATGTCAAAGAGTTACTAATCTAGTCCCTTTTAAAAATCCATATGCCGATGTTGTTCATGAGGATATTTGGACACCTACGCACTTGTCGAGTAGGGATCATGTGTTATTTTTGAAGGGTTTGAATAGGTAAAAGTTGGACAATGAAGGTACAATTTACATTGTTGAAGTTTCTATGAACTTATGTAATAAATTCAGGTCTATTTAATAATGCAAGTTAGACATTGTGCTTGTATAGAAAGTTTACAATGTCATGTTTGCCTGGTGTAGTGGTTGTAGAGAATTTTGGAGTATGTTTTTGGTGTCTATATGGACATGTTTCTATGTACCTTAGTGAAAGATAATGTAAGCCTAAGTAGGAATGTGTACCCATTCTAAAACATTGTAATCTGAGGTAATTTGAAAACTACCTTGTAGTGAAAGTTTGTGGTAAGCGGAAACCACTTGTATGTCTAGCCTGTGGTAAGCGAAAACTACTTGTATGTCTAGTTTTTGGTTCATTAGAAATCAATTACTATGATGACTTATTGTCATCCAAAAGTGCTTGTTGTATTTCTTGTGATGAGTAAAAACAGAATGAGGATATGATGAAGTTGTTGAGAAAGAGGAAAAATATGTACATGGATTTTGATATACTGTTATTTTTTCTTGATAGTATGATATAAAAGAATCTAGAGCACGGTTGTAGATAAACCAGAAAAACCCAGACATTATTTATTGGTAGGCCAAGAAAAATAATGGTGATGTGGGGGTTAAAGTTTTAGATACAATTGTGATCATACAAATGTTTAATAAACCATGTGTATAGAGAACATCCTAGTAGATTACTAATCATAGTAGTTAGGCACCCATGCATTATAGTGAATGACTGTTATTTTATATCGATATCAACATTTTAACAATGTTTATTAATTTTAGGTCGGAGAATATATATAATTTTTTGATGAAAATCAAGACAAGTAGTAGTTAAGGGGGAGCGTTGGAGTATATAAGTCCTACTTGTCTTAGGAGTGAGCACTAGTTTAAGGAGGAGTTTCTTCATATTCTTTTGGAGGTTCTTAGATCTAGTTAATTTGAGATATATTCTCCAACTATAAAGTCACTATATTGATATTTGGTTGAGATATTTTCTCAAATAGTTTTTTGTGTGACTTTCTAATTTGAATCTATATCTTAAAAGGAAAAATAAGTCCCATTTTCTTAGTATAAAGTTTGTCTAAACAAGTATTCATTATAAATTTAAATATTCACACGATTAATGAAATTGAATATATTTATAACATGCTATATATGGTAATTATTAATATCATGCAACTTTTAAGATGATATCATATATTTATATTGATTAAGATGATGGTGATTAAATCCACTAAGACCCATATAGTCTATTGGACCTCAAGAAGGTACGAGATTAATTGATATCCTTTTGCATTTGATTTGTATGATTAAAAACAAATGAGAGTGTTTTGAGAGCACCATATTTATGTTGACTTAACATGTCAAGAAGGTTTCTAGTATGAAAAATAATTTAAATTTTAGAATAGATGTAAGTAAAAGCTAGACAATTGAAGAGAGTTCTTTACATCTTCAAGATTCTTGGTATCACATAGCCAATATACTCTTTCATCCCATGATATTTTTAGAATTGAAAGCCCCTAGTTTCACTTTAAGCCTGATAAGAATTAGTTCTTATCTTAGCACTCTTCATTTTCATTCTAACACTACAGATATATAATTATTTTCAAAGTTGAGGCTGGACACCTCCTTATGCTCTCTTAGTTTTCTCATATAATTTTTTTATTATATATAATAATATTTTTTTATTATATATAATAATAATATTTTTGTGTAGTTTGACTTTTGATTTTATGTGGGATGAAATACAAGCTGTAGTTCGTATTGCTACTGGCCTACCAATCGAGAAACCATACCAATAGCATAGGTTAAGTAACTTAATATTACAAATATTGTACTTGAAGATTTCAATTGATAAAAAGTGAACTCTGCCCAAGTCCTTCTAGCCACAAAATTAAGTGATGTAAACCACAAAGCCACCTTTACTTGAAAAGAAAACTCCCATACTTAAGTAGACATAAAGACACTATGAATGTAGCTCAAACTAGAATTGTCTTGGCATAGTGATCTCGTTAAAGCATGCATTGGGTCAGGAGTAATGATCCATCTAACAAATACACCCACATTGGCCATGATTATCTTTAGCAATCCTTTAATAGCACTAATGAATCTCAAGTAAAGCTATGCAACAAATAATAGCCATCCATGAACAAAAATAAGCCAAGAGTTTCAATCTTTGAGCAGGTTACTTGTATCAACTATTTGGGAGCTTAGTAGAGACCAATTGCAAGGAACATGCCTTAGGAGGAATGACAAAAAATATAACACTACAAGTGAGCCTCTAGGAATAATGAGACCCAGATGGATAATGTTGATACTGTAATTACCTTCGTAAAATGAGGAGAGAAGTCAATTACTTTCCTTAAGGGAGTGGAAGAAAATTGAAAATCCACTTAGAGAAGTCTGTGTATCAATAATAAGGATAATACCTAATGGGAGAGGTGTGGCTTGAGCGTGATTAGGACGGCTAGTGGGATCCTATGAGCCACCAAGAAAAGACAAGAAATGGAGTTGTTCCTAATGCTAAGTGGATGGAAATACAAATGCTCCATCTTTCGAAGAACCAATACAAACCTAAGGTCAAGCTGACAAGGTTATGCGTTGCAATGAGGAGAGAAGGCATGATAGCAACAAAGGAGAATTGTATTTGATGTAGAGTGAATTTGATAGTAGCTTGTAGAGGTTAAAGCGGTACCTAAAAGAGGAAGCCCACATACTATGAAACCACTCTCTACCATTTTAATAAGCATCTTATCTCAGTTATGAGTTCGGGAGAGAGTAATGCAACAAGAATAGTAGATCATAATGTAGTGAGAGTGGGAGGAAGCCATAATGTGTGATAACAAACGATGCATAAAGGCTTATATCACCTAAGGATTTAAGCCAAGATGACCAAATTATGCTTGAAGTGTGTGGGCCTAACCAGGTCATTATTCATTTTCGATGCTTAATCATTTATAATCGTCAAAATAATTCACTCAACTTGGGAGATAAAAATATTTATTAAAGTTAAATGTCAAATATTTAAAAAATAAAATAAATCACACTGGTCGTGAATATGAATCACATTGGCTGGTTCAAAACGCTTGGACCAAATATTCTCAATGTAATTTTTTTTGATTTTTTTTCTTTAACAAGATAAAATATATGAAATATTTAAAAATTAAAATAAAAATACAATAATTTAATTTTTAATTCAATTATATGATGCTTTTTATTTTTCATACTATTATTATGTGATAACAAATATATATATATATATATATATATATATATATATATATATATATATATATATATATATAATATTTTTTGTGAAATTTTAGCATATTATATTCATTGCAATGGCTAAAATCTCTCTCGTAATGGAAGGGGATTGAATATGTTTTGAACACCTTAGGGTAATTGGCCTATATATATTGATTGGGCATTCATCAGATGTTTTCTAGCAAAGGTTGGATTAAGAGCTAACATGATAAATAGAAAAGGTGAATTATGCAGTCATTGTAAATGGGATCCCATCTGCTTTCTTCCTAGCATCTAGAGGTCTTCGCCAAGGCTGCCCCCTGTCCCCGCTTTTATTTATTTTGGCTATGAATTCCCTCAGTCTTCATATCAACAAGGCTGTAAAAGAAAATAGGTGTCTCCCGATGAAAATATGCAGGAACATTTCAATCTCTCACAATATTTTCGTCGATGATGTTATAATGTTTGGCATTTTATGCAGATTAACATGGTTGTGTTACTATGAAATTCTTCAAAATTTCCAAAAGGCATCTGGTTTGCAAATAAATAGCTCGAAGTCTATTATATATCACAGTGATATAAACCAGGAAGAGTTGGCCTGGTTATCTGATCTCTTTGGTATTGAGGCGCATTCCATCAGTAATGGAATCAAGTACCTGGGTTTTATGTTAAAAGCAAATAGATACTCAAAGATGGATTGGCAATGGATACCTGAGAGATACTTCAAGAAGATATCAGCTTGGGAGTATAGATGCCTTTCTTTGGCGGGGAGAGTTGTATTGGTGCAATCGGTTCTAAATCAGTTGGCAGTTTACTGGGCACATCTATTTTTCCTCCCTACAAGCATAATTCAATCAACGAACAAGCTCACCGCAAACTTTATGGCAGTTTATTGGGCACATCTATTTTTCCTCCCTGCAAGCATAATTCAATCAACGAACAAGCTCACCGCAAACTTTATTTGGGGTGGTCAGGTGGGAAAAAGGAAATATCACCTCTCGAAGCTATCCTATATTTCTTTGCCAAAAAGCATGGGTGGATGGGGTCTGTTAGACTTGAGGACTTTTGGGAAGGCCCTTCTATGCAAGACTATGTGGAGGGGGATATATGAGGAAGGGATTTGGAGCAACACAATTCAGGAAAAGTATCTCGGCAGAAAGAACATATCCTTTTGGTTCAGAAAAGGAAGGATAGGATCCTCTCATGGATCTTCAATTTGGTTAAGCCTCCGTAAAATTGAAAGACTGTTCCTGAAGAATTTAATATGGAGCTTTCAATCTAGAAAAAAGATTCTTATAGGAAAAGACATTTTTCTGAGTGGCTCAGAGGAGATCATCATTCCTGAATCCTTACTGACTTTTCTTCATAGGAAAGGCATCTTCTTTTGGGACGGTCTGATCACAAGATGTCAAGGCCCTATCCCTATCTGGTGTGATGCCGAAAGTTTACAAATGCCAGTTGAAATCGCTCTGATATGGGATCATATCGGGACAAGGCTCCGGAACTGTGGCATATTCTTCTCGTCCAAACATGACTGTCTTATTTGGAGAAACTCAAATGGGATGGATTCCATTTGGGTAAAAGACATATATCAAAATTTGATTAGTCGTAATCAGTCCAAATACAATATCTCCTTCCTGTGTATCTTATGGAAATGTAGGTGTCCATCCAAAATGGTCTTTTTTGCATGGTTGTCCTTCCATAATAAGAATCTCTTGTGGGAGAATCTAAATAAGCGTGGATGGCAGGGTCCGGGTATTTGCCCCATTTGTAGATCAGCAGAGGAAGATAACTTTCACTTATTTCTAAATCGCAAGGGCTCTCGTCAATTATGGCTGCTCTTGGAGAAATGTTTTGGTATCCAGCACATGTCTCATGCTTTGATAAATGAAGCATTTCTATGGTGCAGCAAACAAAATGTCTCATGGAGATCAATTTTTATCATTACTTTCTGGTGCATTTGGAAGTGGCGGAACAACTATATCTTCAATGACAATAGGGTCCCTTTTATGGAAATCTTTTTCATCACTAATGCTCACTATGAGGAAATTCTGCATTCCTCTCCCAAGCAGAAGGAGCAGGTTGGTAAAAATATCTCACAGGGATATTCTTCTTTGCCTAGGGCGTTTTTCGATGGTGTTGAGCAAAAGGGATTATGTGGTTGTGGTTTTCATATTTTAGCAAACGAAGACAATCTTTTCTTCTCTATTCATTGGAATGGGGGGAGGGGTACAAATATGTTGGCTGAGGTGATGGCTCTCGCAGGTCTCTTGAGATTCTATCTCTTTTTAAATCTTCAAGATGTTTCTATTTCTGGAGACTCAAAAGTCTTGGTGGATTATGTCTCGGGGAAAAATTCCATCTCTAGGCCTCATCTCGTGGGGTGGCTAGATCAGATCAGTTTTTTTTGGAACTCTTTAAAAGGTGGCTCAGTCAATTACATCTGCAGGGAACAAAATCAAAAGGCTAACTCCTTATCTAAAAAGGGTCTCCATGCAGCTCCGGGGTTTTGGCATCTTCAGGTTTCCTCTAGTGGAAACACTTTTCCCATACAGGAATTCTTCCCTCCTTCTCTATTGCAGATCATTGGTTTCTCTTGGGTCTTCTCTTTTGTTTCATATTTCTTCTTGTCTTTTCTACTTTTGCCATATATGATGTTGTTTTCTATGTTTCGTGTTTCGGTTGAACAGGCTTCATCTCAATCTCTCGGCGCATCCTGGTTGCATGTGTTTCTCATCGAAAGTAGGTTGCGGGCTATTTTGTTTAGATCTTGTTTTTGTATAATGTTTTCTCTTGATATGGTCTCATCATGGTGTGAATGTTTTTTTGCTCTATCTCCGCAGTTATTAAAGGCCTGATCTTGATCTTTTAAAATATGGCTCTGGTTATGTGCACTTTCAGATTTTTGGGACATATTCTATGTTCGGATGAATGTACATTTTGACTCTTTTATATTTCTTATATAAATACAATTATGCTTTTTCTGTCCTGAAAAAAAATGAGCCCATATATTGGAGTATTTTGAATATTGATTAAGTTATCTATAAAAATTACCATACTATACCATGATTCCCAAAACTTCGTTTCATAAATCGAAAATTCTGTGTAACTTCCCTAACTTAGTTGCGTAATTCGAAAATGAAATCTATATAATTCAATATTTGGAACGGAATAGCGCCGAGCAATAACAGGCTATTGAATCCATTCTAGAGTTGTGTCTACTTACAATTATATATATGGGGTTATGAGTAATTTCAATTGACAAAAGAATTTGTGTCTCTCCGTGAAAAACCATACTTGTGTGAACATATCAGCAATTATATGAAAAATGTTATCATATCATTAAGTATGTTTATTTTGAAATTATGGAAGCTTAATTTAATATATAATTAAATGTATATTAGTTAATTAATTTTATAATATTTTAGATTTTTTTTATAATAATCATAGAACAAAAGTTTAAATTATTTTAAAAATAGTTATTTCTTGTTTATTTAGCTAAATTGATTATATAAAAATATGTCATACAATATGGAATATATAAATAAATTAAGAATTTGTATAATAACTTTAGACAAAATTTTTATGGTTAAAAATTTATAAGATATTTTTTAAAATGTATTTATATTATATATATCAAATAAAATTATAATTTAATAAATAATATATAACATATCCTAAAATAAATATTTTAATACATATCAATATTTGCTAATTATTTAATTTATATTACTATATTAATTATTGATACTAACAAAATGCTTAATTATACATCTTTAATGTGATATAGTTATATCAAAATATATTTTTATAAAATTGGAAACATCACTTTAGAAAAATCCTTAATAAAATTGGAAACATTCCTTCCCACTCTGGAACGGGATGAGGTTCTTGTTAAAAAAACAGTTTAAATTGGAAACATTCCTTCCAGAGGGATGAGGTTCTTGTTATAAAGAATAACAGGTTAAAGAACGGGATGAGGTTTTTGATAAAAAAAATTCAATTTAAAGAATGTTAATTTTAGGATTTTTATATAAATTAAATTGTTTTTTTTGGACCTTTTTGTTTCAGAATTTGGTTGGAGACTTTCTTGTTTTAAAATTTGGTTGGAAATTTTGAGGTAAAAATTTTGGGTTGTTTAAACTGGTTTTTTGATTGTATATATGAATTTAATAGTCTGGAAAACCTTAAGGCACTTCTATTCTGTAAGGGTTACCCATCAAATTTGTGATTTCAATAAATTCTCATATAATTTTAGAAAAATTAGAAATAACAAACCCACCAAAAAACTTCCCAAAAACTCACTAAAAACAACTTGTTAATTATACACCATTAATTTGATATAACTGTATCTAAATATTCTTTCATAAAATTATTAAAATCACCTTAACAAAATCCTTGATAAAATTAAAAACATTGTTTTAACAAAATCTTTAATTATACACAATTAACTCACTAGAGTTATATTGAGACATTCTATTATAAAATTGGAAACATTCATTCCCTCTGCAACGGGATGAGGTTCTTGTTTAAAAAAAAACAGTTTAAAGAACTGGATGAGGTTCTTGTTAAAAAAAAGCAGTTTAAAGAATGTTAACTTTAGGATTTCCTATAAACGAAATCGAACGAGTTTAAATTGATAGGACACTGAGCAGAAAAGCAAGAGTCTATATTCATGGAATTATATAGACAATTGGAAATATTCTACAAAAGAATCTGGTACTTCCTAATTTAAAGATTTATACCCTGGACACTAAATCTGGAAACACCTACGATAATTCCTACCTTGGAGGAAACGATATCAAATTGCCAACGCAGTGCATTGAAAAAGAGATTAAATACGCATGCATAAGCATTAATCCATTATCCAAAGAAGGGAACAACTGTGTTGTGTTATGGGATTGAAAATGGCTTCGTCCTCTCTGTTTGTAACTTTCTTTGTAGTATGTATGGCTTTTACACTGGTACTCTCTCGAGCGGCAGAATTCAAGAATGATGTAGCAGGTATTTTAAAAATTATTGTAGAACAATTAACTGGTTCCTCATCAATAGCTGAAAGATGAATGTAATGATATTGAGAATACTGCTTTTGCCCATCCATATATATATGGCTGAAGTATGTTACATCATCAATATCTGAAAGACCAATATAATGGTATTGATACTACAGGTGAAGGTCACCCATTGCTCAAGCCTACGAAGATACAGGAGAAGACAATGGACCATTCCAAACAGAGCAAACTCCATTACTGTACTATATGCAAAGGTATTTAATATGGCATCGAGATAAATCAATGGATGATTTTAGTTGTATTAATGGATGGTAATTAACATTTATAAATAATTTGATTTTGAATTTTCCTGATATATATTTATTGTTGTAGTTAGCTTTCCCATAAATCATAGTGGTAGTGTTTGAGGGTAGAAATTTAAAATTTATTAATAAGGTTTATTTAATTTTATTGAGTGATTGGTTTTTTTCATCTTAATTTTAAAGATGAACTTTATTAGTAAGTTCCAAAAGTTGACCATCAAACATATATTAAATTTTGTAACCTCATTAGTAAATTAGAAAAATGAACCATCAAACCTACATTAAATTTTGCTATCATACAAATCATTTAACTAGAAAGATTCAGTGAATCTGTTTTAATGTGTTAGTTTTTTTGTTTCGATGTTCTTCGATTCCAGTTTTAAATAGCTACCATCTTTCCTAAACCTAGATTGTACCTGAGGAAGGAATCCCAGGCGCTTTCCCTTGCTCTGAAAATGAGCAATGGGAAAATGCATTATTGTTGGAGAAAACTAATTTTTACTTGTTCAAAGGAAAAATAGAAATTAGGGGTTAGATTTATACTGTCGTGGTTTTATCATGCATGCATTTCTGGCGTATGGAATGGAAATAATTATAAATATAGGAAAAATAGAAATTAGGGGTTAGATTTATACTGTCGTGGTTTTATCATGCATGCATCTCTGGCGTATGATATGGAAATAATTATAAATATAAGAAATGAGGAAAAATTATACATATAAATAATAAATATGAGTAACGGGAAAAGTTTTATACAATGTGAATCAAAGAAAGTTTTCTGATGATTTAGAATTTGTATATGACAACCCAACAATGTCATAAATAAAATATAAATAATATCATTAGGAACGAGTATTATATTATATAACATAATATATTTATATATTATATAACATAATATATTTAAATTTTATATATGTAACATAAATTATTATAAATATTACATTTTTATATATTTAATATTAAAAATGATTGTACAACAATTAACTGTTAATAATGATATTGATACTACAGGTGAAGGTCACCCACTGCTCAAGCCTCCCAAGTTACATGAGAAGACAATGGGTTATAGAAACCCTAGTTATAACTAATTTTTGACCCCTCATTGATTTATATCTTATTGTTAAATAAGGCTTTGTAATTTAATCAATATTATTATCCATTATGAATATTTAAGATAATTTTGTTTTTTATCTTTTATTTTATAATTAAAATTTTGATTTTTTAATAAATTATTTTTTATTGTCAGTTTTGGAATTTTCTGGATTAATTTATCACCAATGGCTAATTTTTAATAGCTAACTCTGGGCAATGATGCACCTATGTTATTATTCTCGAAGATTCACTGATTTTCTCATTTTGTCCTCATGATAGACTGCATTAATCAGTTTGACAAGTCAACGCAATCTTAATGATGTAATTAGTCCTAAAAGCATTTATCTAGGATTTGAATTAATTTATTATTATTATATTTAATTTAATATTTCATTTTATAAATAGTACATGGTCTTTTCTGTATTAAAAATTTAAAAATTATACATCTCTTTTCTACTTATAAATGATTCAGGGGTATAATTTGAGAGGACAATCTTACCGTGATTAAGTGGTATATTATCAAATTAGGAACACAGTCCATTGAAAAGGAGATTAATCCACAATCTTGCCGTGATCAAGGGTTATATTATCAAATTAGGAACACAGTCCATTCAAAAGGAGGTTAATCCACATGCATAAGCATTAGTCAATTAGCCAAAGAGAGGAATAACGTTCTTTTGTTATGGGATTGAAAATGACTTTTCCTCTGATTCTGTGTAGTATGTATAACTTTTACACAGGTACTCTCTCAGAGAAGTCCAGAATGATGTATCAGATATGTTAAAATTATCGTTGAAGAATTAATTGGTAGGTCATCAATAACTGAAACATGAATGTAATGATATTGATACTGCAGGTGAAGGTCATCCAAAGCTCAATCCTCTGAAGTCAGTGGACCATTCCAAACGGACCATGAAGGGAGTGAATAATTGTTATACATGTTATAAGACAAGTTGCAAAGAAGTTAACTGCTGCCATGATTGCGGGGTGTTATGTTGTAATGTAAACTCGCCACCATCACCACAACATTAAGTCCTTGTTTTCTTTCCTGCTGTTACGATGCACAGCCCAAGTCACCATTTTGTTTAACTTGATTACAAATCCAAGTTTTTTAAATGAAGTCCACAAATTTTGTCCGTGAAGACGATGCATATTCTTATGACTACGTTCAATTATAAATCATTTTCTAAATGTTGTTGTTCTTCATTCAGCCACACAACATGCACAGTTCTGATCAGTGTGAAAATCTCTACTTATTTTAATGTATTAATTACCTAAATAGAAATACAAATACTACATATGATCATCTTCAAAATTTGTTTTCATGTACTCATTATCCACACATGATTGCTGCATTTTTGGTGTACCAGTTATGCATACGAATGCTGCACAAAGGATCTGTGAAAATTATTGCTGTACCGATTACCTAAATATGGATGATATATAATGAAAATGAACTTTTAAATAATGACACTACTGTATCAATCTTTGAGGTGTGTATGTCGATGGAAAATATTTAGCCTATCATTCGTTTCCTTCTTTTTCATCTTAGGTTTTTATTATGCAGAAAAGCAATAAATCAATGGTCGATTTTAATCGTCTTACTACATGGTACTTTTAACATTAGAGAATATTGTCAGTTTACTTCTTTTTCATATTAGGTATTTATTATGTAGAAAAGCAATAAATCAATGGTCGATTTTAATCGTCTTACTCCATGGTACTTTTAACATTAGAGAATTATGACAATATTAAGAGGTTTTGTTATATGTAAATTGTAACTCACATAGATCGAGAATATTTGTTCCTAACTGAAAGAACAACTCAACAAATATATTATATTTTTCTTTTTATATTATATTAATAATATAATAATATAGTGATATGAGTCTAATGTGTTTTATTGTGTGATATTCTTTCTGAGAGTTATTTTCATTTTCTTTGGTTCCAGTTTTAAATGGTTATCATCATTTTTAAATTGACAAAATTTTATGCTTTTCATATAAATGTATATAATAATTTTTGAGCTTATCTTGATTGTTGATTGGCAGAATATTAAGCAATCAAACTGACATGAGCACGATCAAATAATTGAGTGCACCTGTCTGTATGATTATCTAATATTAGGTGAATCCTCAATCAAGATAAAGATGCTCAGTAATACTAGCCTAAACTTTGTCAATGAAATAAATTGCACCCATGTCTCATGTCTATCTGATTATCAAATATTGAGTGAATTTAAATTGACAAAACTCTATGCTTTTCACAGAAATGTATATAGTAATAGTTTTGAGCTTATCTTGATTGCTGATTCCCCAAATATTAAGCAATCAAATGGACATGAGCATGATCAAATAATTAACTGCACCTATGTCTATCTGCTTATCCAATATTGAGTAAATCCTCAATCAAAATAAATATGCCCAGTAATACTAACCTCAACTCTGTCAATGAAATAAACTGCACCCATGTCTCATGTCTATCTAATTATCAAATATTTGTCAATGAAATAAACTCCACCCATATCTCATGTATGTCTGATTCTCAAATATTTGTCAATGAAATAAACTGCACCCATATCTCATGTCCATCCGATTATCCAATATGGAGTGAATCCGCAATCAAGATAAAGATGTCCAGTAATACTAGCCTTGCTTTGTCAATGGAATCAACTGTAACGGAGGAAGGAATATAATGGGGATCTTCGTTTTAGTTTAGCGTACTTTTTCAGTTGATCTCAAAAAGGAATAATGACAAAATTACTTACCATTACTGATAGTTGTATTTTAAATCTTTCAAACAATACTAACAGGTTGTTTTTAGAACATCTGTATGGAAACTAACAGATAATGCACTTTGAAATTTCAAAACAATGGACGGAAATTGCTCTAAATATTTGAAATCTTGTTAGCTTTGAAGCGACATGACTTATTAACCCGTTTATTTATGACTTTTTTGCCTTCAATTTGAACATTTTTTGTTTGATTGAGTTATTCGGCTCTTACAGTCTGTTACTATAGTTACATGTCTAGAAATTTATTCAAGAAACCAGGTGTGACTGAAACATAAGGTTTGGGATAGCTTCATTGCTGTTCCACTTGAAAGGGCCCCACATGTTACATCACACATGGGAGTAGTGGTGGTTTAGAATATGGTAGTCGGAACCAACTATGACATAAAACATCGTCGTAGTGGTGATTTAGGATATGGTAGTCAGAGCAAATTAGTATAAGTGGCTAAAACAAATACGGAGGTTAGGGCGAGATTTATATTTTATGATTTTATCATATATAAATTGGAAGTAATTATAAATATTATAAGATAGCATAAATATTTTATCTAAGGGAAAAAAACTTGTAGAAATATATTTATTTTTATTTTTATTAAAATTATATTTATGTTATATTTATTTGTATATTTTCTTCACATTTATATATTTCAAATGGTTATTATGAATAATGGGTTTATTGAATAAATATTTTGAGTTTTTAAATATCTATTAATTATGTTTTATTAATCATTATTATTTAAATTTATTTTAATATGATTTGAATATTATGTTTTTTATTTGTTTTTTTTTGTAGTTTATTAGTACAAAATATAATATAATAAATTTATTTATTTTTTAAAGAGGTGTAAATATTTTCTCTTCAAAAAATAAGTTAGATTTTGAGCCAAAGCCTTCATATATTCCATCTAAATCCATGAAGATTTTATCTTCACATGCCCAAAACATATGGAACATGCTCCTGTGGCATTTTTTTGTACTTACAATGCTAAGAATATGCCTACTATATTCTTTGTAAAAAGATTGAATCAAACAAAATTTACATTAGTCAAATTTAAAAAAACAAAAAGCTTTCAACAAAAAGATGACTAGCCTACGACTCCAATCTCTTTTCTTGGAATAATTACATTATTCAAACATGCCACTCGGGCCTCAAACTTGCTTTCCTTCCTTTGACATTGAGCTTTCATTGACTTTTGTGATTGAAACCACCAAGAGCACTCCATCACATAAGTCTCTTCCAATTCAACCAATTCACAATTCTCTCTTCCATCTCAATTAGTTTGCAATTCATGATAGGCATTCCATTTTACTTCTCATCATTTCCAATATAGTATCATAAGTTCTTGAAAAAAAATCTTTGTATCCTTTATAAGAGAATATTCATGTCCAGCTGTTTGAGAAGATTCACCTGATTGTTTCCTCTACAACTTGTGTTTTCCATCATAAGGTTGCACCTCAATCAAACTTAATCATGAGGCATGTGTACCCCATGTAGTTTGTTGTAATATGAGGTAATTTGAAAACCACTTCGTAGTGCAATTTTGTGGTTAAAGCCAAAACTACCTGTATATGTAGTTTGTGGATAGCTAGAAATAAATTAGTGTAATGGAATATGGTCATCTAGAAGTGCTTGATGTGTTTCTTGTGGTAAGTAAAAACAACATGAGGATATGATGATGTTTGTGAGAGAGGTAAAATATGGACATGGAAACCTGTAGATTATTGTTGTTCCTTGGGAGTGTGATGCAAGAGAATCCAAAGCATGGTTGAATATAAGCCAAAATAAACCAAGCCTGTTAAAAATTGGAAACAAGAAATTCCAATTTAATTTCTCCTTGAATTAAATTGTGAATTAAAATCAAATTCTATTCTCATAGAAACTTGTAAATAGTTAATTAAGCTTAAATGACTTAGGAATTTCGAGTTGGAAGTTTATATGTAGTGATGTATGTGTGATCCCTAAATTTTAGATGTCCAAATTGAGTTTATTGGAGTTTTAATTAGATAACTCAGTTCAACTGAGTTATAACTGAGTTATAGTCAGTTAAGCTAGTTCTAATTGTTGGAGGAACTAGTAGAGGTATAGTAGTGAGTTGGTGCATTAGTGCATCTTCAGTGCTACACAATCTAACTGAAGATTCACTCGAGAATAATGCATGCATGTTATAGTTCAGAGGAAGAACCAGTTGAGATTAGAGAGCACGGACAATGTACTATTAGTTGTATGATTTTCTGAGTTGTACAGATCATGCATACAATTAGTTGAGTACCTAAGTTTGGATTGTGCAATTTTGGAAGAAGGATTTTTTAATTAAATATCCGTTAATTCCTCTAGGAAGTGCGCAAGGAAATAGGGTTTGGTAGGCAAAAGAATGACTATGCGTTGGATAGAGTGGGCTTGTGAGGTAGAGAGTTGATCATATTTGTGCAGGGATTGTTACAGTGACAGCATTGGATAGAGTGGGCTTGTGAGGCAGAGAGTTGATCATATTTGTGCAGGGATTGTTATAGTGACAGCAAGCATTCTATTTTCTTCTCATATCTCTAATTAATCCAATATGGATAGTCGGGGTTTTGAACAATTGTTTTCCCAAGAGAAATATCTAGTTATGTGAGATTGATATTATTCCTCTTGTTGATTATTGTTTACATTAGTCATTATTGGTTTCCACTGTTGAGATAGAATAGATTCTTGTCTTATGTTTTAGTACATTACATGAGCTGTTGAATCTATAGAAAAGTCTAAAGAGCCATGTGAACCTAGGAGGACAAATATGGTGATGTGTGTGTTGGGGGTGGGGGGATGGGGATAAAGGTTCAGATATGGTTTTGAAGATGGAAGGGTTGAATGAACCATGTATATGAAGGTAATCCCAGTAAATTGACAATCAAAGTAGTTAGGGACCCATGCATTTCACCAAATGGTTTCTCTTTTATATTAATATAATCATTCTAGTAATGTTTATAAATGGTAGGTTGGAGCATAGATAGACTTTGTTGATTAAGATCTAGACAAGAAGTAGTTAAGGGGGAGTATTGGATTATGTAACTCTAATTCTGTTAGGTGTGACCATTAGCTCAAGGAGAAGTTTGTTTATATTCTTTTGGAGCTGAAGTTTAGAGATATTCTCCAACTATATACTCACCAAAATTGTATTTGGTTGAGAGATTTACTCAAATAGTTGTTTGCACAATCCTTTCTAGTTTGAATCTATATCTTAAAACATAAAATAATTTTATTTTCGTATAATAAATTTTATATAAACGATTATTAATTATAAATTTAAATATTCACAACATATATGAAAGTGAATATATTTATACCATGCCATATACACTAGTACAGAATGAGAGATTAGTGACTACACAACTAAAAAAGTTAGTGACCACAATTATTTGAAGTGAATTACTACTAAATTTGAGCAATTTTAAGTGGACCAACTAAAAATGTCTAATTTATTCTAGGGATAAAATATATGACTAGATAAGAAGTAACCCAACTAAAATTGACTAACTTAAATGACTAATTTAGTCCATGACTAAAATATATGACTAGATAATAAGTAAGAATTAAAAATTAATAACGTAAATGAATAACATAGTCCAAGAATAAAAATACAACCAACTAACAAGTACAACAAGTATACGAATTAGTCATTTATGTTATTCATTTTTAATCATGTCACTCCGGAAATGGAAAATTGCAATTTTGATACTGAAGTGCAGTGCAAGCCAAAGAAGTTTCATTTTGGGGTTGATGCCATTTTTTTCATCCCTTTGCAATGGTACAAGCATAAGACCCATTCTTACTATGTAAACATACTAATGACACTAAAGATCGCCCATAGAGGCCTAATATCCCCTATAGAGGTCATGTGTAGTTCTTTGAAAACTACTTCGCAAAGCTTATTCATCAAATATTCAAATAAGGTCTCAGACCCTAATATTTTTATTTTGACCAAGCCTACACTTGTAATCACCATAGGCGATTTGAAAGCCTCCTAATTTCATTAAGGTCGAATGATGAGGCTTGACCCAATCATGGTGTGCAACACTTTTTGAATGGTAGACACATACATCTTAGAGGCTAAATAATACCCATTAGAGTGTGGTCGTTCGAATAATTTTTAATAGCCAAGGATTATTTAGAACTTAATTTCGTTTTTTAAATTTACTTCCTTGGTAATAGTAAAGGTCATGAGACCCATTCTTATTATGCAAAACATAGTAAATTCCCATACTCCTAGGTAGAGGACTTCTTCAAGGAAATTGAGCACTTGAAAGACTAATTTAGGGACTAAGGAAATTTTTTTCCTCTCCTAACCTTAACATAGATACTAACTCCCATATGTGGTTAGAAATACCCCTATGGTGCCCATATTTAGACTTAAGACCAAAGATCCATTATGTGGATTGACCCCATCTTTTCTTGTGTGAGTGACTTTTAGTCAAAATAAAATCTTGCAAAATGAGTCCTTTGCACTTGAAGAAGAATTCAATGTTGATGCAACTTTTGTTTGGGTTTAATTTCCTTTCCTTTCATTTTCTTTGTCACGAGAGGCTTGTAGAAGCCACATCATTGATAACAAAAGCATGGGTTTTGATGGTTCTTCACTCTTTTCTCAAAAAAGAGGGCAAAGAAGATTTGTTGTATCGAAGGTGAGTAGAGTAAAGCTTACAGTTACTACATAGAGTATATAGATTGGGTATTGTTTTCCATGTATGCTTCATCCCCACCAATGCTTGCAGGCAGTTATGCCTCTTCTTTCAATTTTCTCTCATACCCAATCATGTCTTTTTTTACTTCAATTTCTTTGTGCCAATTCACTCCAACCCTAGGTTTATTGCGCAAATATTTTCCATCCTTTTTTTCAGTTTTTATCAATTTGATAAAAATGAATTTTGTTGGGAGAAATTTCCATCGAAAAATATCTATGGTTGGAATACTCTTTATATACTTGCCTTGGATTTCTAGTTTTCCTGTCACCTAGAAAATCCATTCACTTCTTACTAGTGCATAGTTATTAGGGTTAATTTATGGCTAGAAAACAAGATTACAACTTGTTGAGGGAATATTTGGCATAATATTATTTCCATTCATTAACTTGTCACAAATTTATATGATTTTTCTACTTTTATTTTTTTGAACTACTAGAAATTTTGGTGCTGCACATCCTAAGCATTGTCTGTAATGCTACATCCCCCACTTTAGCAACTTGAAATCATTTCCAATAAAACCCTTGGATAAGACATTACCTCTTTTTTAATTTTACTTATGATTTACTACTTCAACTGAGATCCCGTGATTAGGGTACCTATTATGCCATATTTTCCTAGGTGTTGTATCATGTTGCATCCACATGGAAGTTGGAGAAACTTGCTTATGCAGGTGAGAAAACTAGCTTCTATGGGAAAGATGGTACATAATGGGTGAATATGTTGCTAGACTGAGACCTTGTAATTGGGGTATCTATTCTGCCATATTTCCATAGGAGTTGTATCCGGTTTCATCCACATGGAATAACTTGCTTGTGCAGGTGGGATAGCCTGGTTGCATGAATAAGATGGTGCAACAGGGGTGAACATGTTTCTAAGGGATTTGAACCCTTTTTAGGTTAATGAAATGCTATCACTCTACATGTTGAGGAAATCAAGCGTACTATACAATGGTATTATTCCAAGTTCCAATTTGATTTTATCTCTAGTTATGGTATACAAGTACAAAACACGTGACTTTGATGAAGAGACGTTAAAAAATGTATACACTTATCATGTTATCCCCATCTATATGGGGTTTTAGATGATGAAATTAAGCATGTATCCATTATTTCATGAGGAACTTTATTTATAATTTTCATTATGAGATCAATAAATCTTTATGATGAGAAATAAATTGACGAAATGACTTGTAATTACTATCTACATGTTTATTATAATACTTAACTATGTGTTTTTTTATTCTAACCAGTTGTACACAATGTCAGGTGTTTATGAGAGATCCACTACATCCATCTGGGATGGGATTGCCAGGATATAAAGTAAATCTTCTTGGACACCCCTTATATTTTTGGGATGGCTTGAGAGATTCCCAAGACATGTCTTACTAAAAGTGGATGCCCATAACATGGCCATCCCATGTACTTGGATGGACGATTTGTATTTCCCTAACAAGTCTAGCTTCCTACACAGAGACATGGACACTTCTAACAATCTCCTATTGGCCCTTGGCAACATGTGTGTTCTAATTTAATTTTTTTTGTAAGTTTGGTAGGACTACATCTTCATCATGTATAATATATCACCCCGATCAGGGCGGAGAATTGAACTGATGAATTCACATTAAGGAGTGCCTTAACAAAGCACCCGATCACTGTGTATCCAAGGCCCCATGGACGTGTTTGTTTTAACATTAAATTCTATTAACTTCTTCTTTTTATCAAACTCAAATCTCCTTTATTAACCTAATGTAACTTACTAACAAATCTACAGCTCAAGAAAAACCCTAAAATTAAAAGTCACTTATAAATAAAAAGTTTCCAACTGAATAAAGGGGTTGCTTGTGGTATTGATGAGCCTTGGTAAAGGAATAGTGAAAATAATGGGTGACTTATTAGATTACGTGGATGTAGAAGATCAAGATGTTCTATCTAAGCTAGGTTAATAATACACCCTTACACCATTTTGTTGGCATTATGATGCATGTGTTGTAATTGATGGCAACCTACTCGTAGAAGAACAACTCACTTATATATAACTAGATGAGTCTACACAAGAGATATCAGATGTGATAGAATACATGGGATGCAGGATAGCTTAAAGGAATTAGTTCAAATGTAATAAACAATGACAACTCATTAAGATGACAGATCTTAGTATGACAGGTTAGCTTTGCCATCAAGTCCAAAGGGGGAAATTGTTGGCATTATGATACAGGTATTGTCCTTGATGGAAACTTACTAAGATGACAGGTCACAGTTCAGGCTCACAGAATGAAGAAAAAGAGATATACGTAGGTTACCCTTGATAAAGTTGTGTATACATGCAGTCTATCCGACCAAAAGGTGCGTATATGTATACACGCACTTTCATGCAAGGGAATGCACGTACATTGGGTTTTGGTCCATGGTATTTAGTCCTTGGTATTTGGACCTATGGTTTTGGACCATGGTATCTCGTCTAAATTGTTGAACCCAAGATTTGGTCCAAGGTATTGATTACTTATGGTTTTGTACCATGTTATTGAGTAAGGCGTAAGACTATAAAAGGAGGAGAAGATCATTAGGCAAAGGCACTGAGAAAGTCTTAAATATCTGATGAAGTATGAGATATAGTATGCAGGTTATGGGTTCATGATGCTTTGCTTGATCTGAGCTAAGGGGGAATCTCACTAGTTGATGGAGAACAAGATCTAAGGATAGATCAAGCTCAAATGGTTTGAAATGAATCATCTCTATATGGCTTGATTATGCTTATTCTAGTTCTGTATACTGATGCATGTAATGTTCTAATCTGGGTATAACTTAAGTTTGAAATAGCTGCAACTCATGAATCAATATTTACATATGTATACGCTGGTTGACTTTGACTAAAGTGCATACATACACAGGCTATATACATCTAAGTAGTGTATACCATATACACTATGATATTTGAAGTTACAGATGGTTTTGGTAGTTGATGCAAAGTCCGAGTTCTGGTGACTATTTACTGGTGTCATTATTCTGCATATTCAGATTGGTTGATTATGTTTAGCTTCAATGTGGATGGATGACATCTATAATGGATCAAGATCATAATGACTTATCTTTATGTGATTTGATGGACTAGACTGGTTGCTAACATGTGTATTATCCTTGTATATGTAATGAGTTGGTTATGTGTGAAGTCAAGAAGTGCAACGAAGACATAAGTAAGTAATTAATGACATATACGCTGGTTCGCTTTAGTGAAGTTGCGTATACACGCCGGTTCCACTCTTCCAAGTAGCGTATGCAGTCTGATGCATGATTTTTGATGATACAGTTAGATCTGAACATTGTTGCAGAGTTCTGTGTTCTTCTTTGTGTTCTAGTGACTGCAGTTTGTTGATAGGGTTTCAGTGATTCAGTACTAGGTGATTCAGAAATTGATGATGCTAGTGTTGATTGATTGTGTGCTTCAATGATATTGATGGGTCTAGTATGAAAATTGGATGAAACATGGCCTTTAGATTATGATGTTGTGTTCCATGAGTATCCAGTCTGAAAATTTATGAAATGTGGTACCTGGAGGAAGAAAGAGAAGGTTGTAGCCTTCTGTAGGTCGGCACCTACATACTAGTACATCAGCTAGTACAAGAGATAAGGGGGTGGTAGCTTCCTTCCAGTAGCAGCTAGAAAACGAGTGAAGGTTGGAGCATTCAGTAGGCCAGCACCTACATACCAGTAAAAGGATCGGCTAGTACAAGAGCTAAGGGGGTTGCAGCTCCCTTCCAAGAGAAGCTGGAGAACGAGAGAAGGTTGTAGCCTTCTGCAGGTAGAAGCCTGTTTACTGGTATAAGACTTCACCAGTATAGAAATATTGTAAAAACAAGTTTCTTACTAAAAGAAGATAGAGATGGCTTGCAACAGGTGGTTTTCACCCACATTGGGTTTCCACCTTATATCGTGGTGTTCATGTGTGCTTCTTGTGTGTGATGATCTATTCTATTTTACTACTCCTATTTACTGTTCATACGGTTAATAATGTTCTGATGCACTCATTAAGGATCAACTAACCGAATCACAAGTTTACTGGATATACGCTTGTTGCATTAAACACAGTTGCGTATACACGCGGTCTTCCTTAACTAAAGTAGTGTATATGAATCTGAATATGGAAATGAAAAAATTATATTGATTTGATAATACTGATTCACCCTCCCCCCCTCTTAGTATTATTTCCAACACTTTTTTCTTTTTTAATATTTTCTTTAGATTATGGTGATAATTTACTATTGTATGCTCAATTTTCCTTTGAAGGAAAGGTAATTGATTCACCAATTTTAAAAATTATTTAATCTTGTGCTTGCAATGTGCATATTTACTTCATTGTATCTAAATTTATAATATTCTCTACCTATATTTTCCAATTCTATTGGCTTATACATTACGTGCTTGTGTAAATAATGTTTTATGTGTTGCCAAATCCAGTATATCCCATGATGCCTCCATTTCTCCTGCCCCTTTGACATATTTTCTTGAAATTTCGTTCTCTTTTCTAGCTTCCCTTACCTGCCAACTTAGATGTGTTGTGCATTATAATATTTAAATGTAATAACATGCCATGACAATAAATTACACATAGAAATATGAGCATCTAGAGCTTGAAATTATTGTATTGGGTCTAAAATGAGTGGCTTAACTCTGCAACATAGGAGCACTATTATGAGCCTAATTGCAAATTTGGTATTATTCAGAATAGATTAGAAGTGCTAAAGGTTCTGCTTGAGTTGAGAGCTGCTGCTATAAGGTTATACGAGAATGTAATTGCCAAGCTAAAGAGCAATAAGGGGTGGTCGAAAGATATTAAGTGTAACATCGGAGTTAAACAAGGTTGCCCCCTCTCCCCTACCCTATTTGTCATTTACTTCGATAAGCTCGAAGGCTATTTAGAGGAAGCGGGATGTGATGGCACGATCTTAGCTGGGATAGTCATCATCCTTCTTCTTTATGCTAACGATATTGTTCTTTTGGTGAGGTGCCCATCTGATCTTAATAAGCAACTCAAGCTTCTTAAGGATTTCTGCTCTACGATGGGTATGACTGTTAACACTGACAAAAAAAAAGTTATGATTATCAAATCCAAGAAGGACACTTACGCTAATTTTATGTATGACAATAATAACTTGGAGGAAGTGTATTCTTACAAGTACCTAGGAATTGATATTCATCACAAGCTCAACCGGAACCATAGCATTGAGAAAAGGATTAATGGGGGGTGGAAAGATTATTTTGGTCTTGAAAATAATTGTAAAATAGCAAACCTCGTAATGTGGGATAAAAAGAAGTTCCTCGTAATTTGGGGATGAGGACAAGACCTCCAATTTTTAAGATTTTTGCTTGGTAACCTTCAATGTCCTTAGCTTTCCCATTAGCGAGGCGATTAACCCCAAACTTAATGTCTTCTAAAGATAAAACTTCTTTCGTTGTGAGAAGGGTTTCCAAATTATCCATGACATTTGGAGATTCATAAAGCTTTTTAAGATAGGAATTCCAATCGTGAAGAGCAATTTTATTATTATCCTTAGTCTTCCTAGTTAGTATCTGCCAACAAAATTTCCTAGGATCTACCTTAGAGAGGTGTAAGAGATTCTCCTGTCTTTGACGAATGTACTGCCTCTTTTTCCTTTTAGTTAGGGCTTTGTATATTTTTATCTTGTCCATTTTAAGAGATTCATCAACAGCTTCGTTAATTTCTCTCCTCGCACTTTTACAATATTTGTCATACCATGGATTAGTTTTGCTATTTTTTTTATTATTTGAAACTTCAATTGAGAACTTGTTAATAGAATATGAGAGGGTTGTAGTAAAATTATGATAGAGGTCTTCTATGTTGTCTATACTAGATAAGGGAAGCAAATTATTTTTTAATTCATTTAGAAAGAGATCATTTTTATTTCTATCAAATATTAAGTTCTTTTGGCTATAAGTATTATTTTCTGTGGGAACTCTATGCATGACAAAATTGAGAGTTATAAGTAAAGGCCTATGATCAGAGTCAAGTTCGTGGTCGTTTAAGATGTCAAAATTTATTATTTCATTGTATAATGGGAGATCAGAAATAACGTAGTCTACCACGCTACTACCAAGTCCATGGATGCAGGTCATCTTGCTAGAATTGGGCCACTTCTTTAGACCATTGCAAATTATGAGATCCTGATCACTACAAAGCTTGACTAGCTCCGACCCAAACAAATTTTCCCCGAGATCTTCAGAGCTCCTTTTGTACCTGCTAGCCAGAGTAGGGTCTTCATCTAACCAAAGAGGATTAGGGTTGGAATGATTTCTTAGAATAATAGCTTGGTTGTTTGAAGTTCAAGCATTAAAGTCACCTATTAAAAGGATATTACCATCATTCCTTAGGCTAGAAATATCATTATCTAAACCATTGTAAGGGTTAGTTTTATCTAGATTCTTCTTCTTATAGAAGTTAGAATTAATGGGGGGAAAATAACATATTGCTATGTAGGACTTTTTATTATTAATGTCTTTGATCTCTATCCAACTATATTGGTTGTGAGGGTTGTTTTTATAAATCCTAACATGGGGGGAGATGTTCTTCTTAATGTAACAAGCTATTCCCCCAATGCCTCTACGGGAGGATTGCTTGTTCCAGGTAGACCATAGCATAAAGCCATCTATGTTAGGGACCTTAGATTCTTCGTGCTCCCAAGTTTCAATAAGCAAAATAATATCAACATCATTTGAAATCCAACTCAGCTTGGGGCCTTTGTTCCATGGGAAGCCCCGACAATTCCAAGAAAGGATCCGGAGCATGTTTAATTGCTATTGATTACTATCTTTTTGGTTTCTATCTTGAATAAAGGCTTTTCAATTTCTGATTATTGCCCATTTTCCTTCCTTTCTAGCTTCTTTTACCTTTTGAAACTCCTTTCTTAATTCTACTTGATCATCTGGAATGAGATCTTCATTTATGAATATTCATGTTCCTTTTAGACTTGAGGTTTTAATAAGTATGTCGTGCTTATGATTAGTGGAGCTCACCTTTATGCGGATTAGTCTTCCTTTATTCTCTGTTAATTTCCCCAACCTTGTTGCTTCTGTGAGACACAATGTTTCAATTTGTAATCTATTATGTAGTTTTGTCTGGGATAGGGCTAAAGTATCCTCATCTACTTCCTCTTTTAAACCAAATACTATAAGGTTTAAGGCCCTTTTGTTACGTACGTGGTCTAATTCTATTAATTTTTTCATTTCATCTTTAATTGGTTTGATATCTAACTTATCTACCACATTATTTAGGGTGAGGTGGCTATTAACTTTTTCTTCTAGTTCTTCAATCATGTCTTTCATTTTAGGACTCTCTAAAGTATCAGCATCTCCACGCTGGGATGGTTGGTTAGTATCTTGGTTTCGTTTTTCTATAAGCTGCAGTCTAGTCTCCATTCCCTCCATTTTATTCTCTAGTAGTTCTATTTTATTTTCTATTTGTTTTTGGATCGTGTCTTCAAGAGATGCAAATTCAATTTCCAACATGGCTTCTAACTCTTTTTGTAGCTTGGCTTCTCTTTCTTCTCTACATTTCTCTAAAAACTCTATATACTCATAAAAGCCTTTTAGAGTAACTGTGCTAGGTCTTCCCTTGGTAATCTTTGGTAACTGTGGTGAAATATTCATACTTGAAATTATATGAGCAAATATGTATTATAAAAAGAAAAAGAAAAGGAATGTGTGCACCTGATATCAGCAAAATTAACTGCAGATCACCCGTTTGCCCTTGGTAATCTTTGGTAACTGACTGCAGATCGCCCATGCCCACCGCAGCTCGTAAACTGAAGAATATATAGAGTACGTTTTTAATTCTTTCAATGACCTTAGAACTCTTTCATTGAAGAATATATGAGAAGAATATATAAAGTACGTGTTTAACTCTTTCACCGAGCCTCAAAACTCTTTCACCGAAGTATATATAGAGTACGTGTTTAACTTTTTCACCGAGCCTCAAAACTCTTTCACCGAAGAATATATAGAGTAAGAATATATGCCAAGAATATATAGAGTATGTTTTGAACTCTTTCACCGAGCCTCACAACACTTTCACTGAAGAATATATAGAGTATATTTTTAACTCGTTCACCGAGCCTCAGAACTCTTTCACTGAAGAATATGTTTTTAATAAATTTTAATTAATTAATAAATAAACATGAATATGTATTTGAATTTTAATTAATAAATTAATTAAAATTAAAATAATTAAAAGAAACAATTGATTTAAAAACAAATATAATTAAATTAATTACAACAAATATATTTAAAATAGGTAGAATTAAAAATGAAATAATCAATAATAATACAATTAAATAGAACAATTAAAATAATTTAAAGACAATCGAAACACATAATTAAAAATAAAAAAATTAAGATATAAACATAGTAAAAACAATAACAATCCTGAGACGTATTAAAAAATTAAGACATAAACAAATAGGATCATAACAATTAAAATTAATAAATAAAAAAGATTAATAATCAATTAAAATAATAAAAATAATTAAATATAATGACATAAATATAAGTATAACCCATATATGTCTCTTAAGTTTAACTACGAAATTAATTAAATACATATACATATCTAATTTTAATTAATAAACTAATATATATATATATATATATATATATATATATATATATATATATATATATATATATTCGTATTAAATTTTAACTAATTAATAAATAAACATCAATATATATTTTAATTTTAATTAATAAATTAATTAAAATTAAAAAGAAACAATTAATTTGAAAAGAAATTTAATTTAATTAATTAAAGAAAATATAATTAAAATGGATAGAATTAAAATATGAAATAAATAATACTTATAAAATTAACAATAATACAATTAAATAGAACAATTAAAAATAATTTAAAGACAATCAAAACACATAATTGAAAATAATAAAGCTAAGATATAAAAATTAGTAAAAACAATTGCAATCCTCAAACATATTAAAAAAATTAAAACATAAACAAATAGGATCATAACAATTAAAATTAATAAACAATTAAAATAATAAAATAAATAAACATAATGAAATAAAAATAAGTGTAAGCCATATATATGTATTTTAATTTTAATTAATAAATTAATTAAATACATATACATATCTAATTTTCGTTAATAAACTAATTTATATATATAGATATATTAAATTTTAATTAATTAATAAATAAATAAACATATATGTATGTACGTACGTATGTATGTATTAAATTTTAATTAATTAATAAATAAACATGAATATGTATTTTAATTTTAATTAATAAATTAATTAAAATTAAAATAACTAAAAGAAACAATTGATTTAAAAACAAATATAATTAAATTAATTACAACAAATATATTTAAAATAGATAGAATTAAAAATAAAATAATTAATAATAATACAATTAAATAGAACAACTAAAAATAATTTAAAGACAATCGGAACACATAATTAAAAATAAAAAAAATTAAGATATAAACATAGTGAAAACAATAACAATTCTGAGACATATTAAAAAATTAAAACATAAACAGATAGGATGTTGACAATTAAAATTAATAATCAATTAAAATAATAAAATAAATAAATATAATGACATAAATATAAGTATTACCCATATATATGTCTCTTGATTTTAACTACCAAATTAATTAAATACATATACATATCTAATTTTATTTAATAAACTAAAATATATATCTATATCTATATCTATATATATATAATATGTTAATTAATTAATAAATAAACATGAATATGTATTTAAATTTTAATTAATAAATTAATTAAAATTAAAATAATTAAAAGAAACAATTAATTTAAAAACAAATGTAATTAAATTAATTAAAGCAAATATAATTTAAATGATGATGATGATGATGTTTAACGTCCGCTGAGACCAAATAATGATCTATCGGACCTAAATAGACAAATTATTTATTTTGATTTAAGATTTTATTCCTATGCTCAAAAAGCTTGGAGAGAAGCCTCCCGAGTTCACTATAATTTTGGCATTGTAAAAGGCTAGGAAGGTCAGTATTGTAACAAAGGTTGTGAAATTGAGATCTAATGTGGTTGTATGCAGGGCACTCTAAGAGGAAGTGGTTTTCATCCTCGATGCTCCTATTCTCACAAATATGGCAGATCCTTTCCATCCATGGTGTTTTAGGAACTGCCCAACAGCCTGTTTCACTATGGAGCTCATGAGAATTCGTTCTAATCTTTGCTATATTAATTTTCTTCTTTGAGCTAGTTAAAATAGAGAGATACTTTTGATCTTCAAGGGTGGGGTTGATGACCTTCTTATAATAACTTAATTTTCTTTTAGACGCTAAATCTTTCTCACACCACAATTTTTCTTTGAACTTAGAAGTAACAATATCTTTAATGTTATTTATGTTTTGCAAAGCATCATTCTCATTGATCTCCCAATAGTTTAACCAGGCTCTTGTGTCTTTATGCCATCCTCGATTAAGCCTTAGGTGGTTTCGGCTAGAATTTAAAGCTAGCTTAGGAAGTCTATGATTGTCTATGTTATTGAGCTTGTGCTTGTACAACAGAAACCTGAGCATAGCTAGGCTCTCAATAGGAGAAAGACCTGCTTCTATAAGGAGAATAGGATAGGGTGTATTACTTTTAATTTTCAGGTTATAAGTTATAAAACGCTTCTGGATTTGTTCAATCTTTCTCCATGATTCTCTGGAGATGCTGCAGCCCCAAACTTCACAGCCATATAAGATAACAGGAGTGACTAAAGTTTCAAAGAGGAACTTCTTTTTATCCCACATTACGAGGTTTGTTGTTTTACAATTATTTTCAAGACCAAAATAAGCTTCCCATCCCCCATTGATCCTTTTCTCAATGCTATGGTTCCAGTTGAGCTTGTGATGGATATCAATTCCTAGGTACTTGTAAGAATACACTTCCTCCAAGTTATTATTGTCATACATAAAATTAGCGCAAGTGTCCTTCTTAGATTTGATAATCATAACTTTTGTTTTGTCAGTGTTAACAGTCATACCCATGGTAGAGCAGAAATCCTTAAGAAGCTTGAGTTACTTATCAAGATCAGAAGGGCACCTTTCCAAAAGAACAATATCGTCAGCATAGAGAAGAAGGATAACGACTATCCCAGCTAAGATTGTGCCACTACATCCTGCTTCTTCTAAATAACCTTCGAGCTTATCGATGTAAATGCCAAATAGGGTAGGGGAGAGGGGGCAACCTTGTTTAACTCTGATGTTACACTTAATATCTTTTGACCACCCCTCATTGTTCTTTAGCTTGGCAATTACATTCTCGTATAGCCTTATAGCAGTAGCTCTCAACTCAAGAGGAACCTTTTGGTCTTTTAACCTATTCCAAAGGTTGTATCTAGGAACCGTATCGAAAGCCTTTCTAAAGTCTACAAAGCAGCAAAATAAATTGGATTTATCATTACGACATTCCTCCGCAATGATCCTAAGCGTAACAAGGTGGTCTTTTGTTGAGTGATGCCTTCTGAAACTTGCTTGGCCTTTAGCCCGCTTACCTTCACTTTCAAGCCATATGCTTAACTTTTTTTCCAGAATTGGGCTAAGAGAGGGCTGATCATAATTGTCCGATAATTAGAGGGGTTATTTGTATCTCCACTTTTATTTTTAATACATACAATTAAACCATGAAATGATCAATACTAATAAAATTAACAATAATACAATTCAATAGAACAATTAAAAATAATTTAAAGACAATCAAAACAGGTAATTAAAAATAATAAAATTAAGATAATGATGATGATGATGTTTAACATCCGCTGAGCCCAAACAATGGTCTATCGGACCTAAAGAAACAAATTATTTATTTTGATTTAAGATTTTATTCCTATGCTCAAAAAGCTTGGAGAGAAGCCTCCCGAGCTCACTATAATTTTGACATTGCAAAAGGTTAGGAAGGTTAGTATTGTAACAAAGATTGTGAAACTGAGATCTAATGTGATTGTAGGAGGGGGACTCTAAGAGGAAGTGGTTTTCATCCTCGATGTTCCTATTCTCACATATATGGTAGATCCTTTCCATCCATGGCGTTTTAGGAACTGCCCAACGACCTGTTTCACTATGGAGCTCACGAGAATTCGTTCTAATCTTTGCTATATTAATTTTCTTCTTTGAGCTAGTTAAAATAGAGATATGCTTTTGATATAAAAGTGGTTTTCATCCTCGATGTTCCTATTCTCACATATATGGCAGATCCTTTTCATCCATGGCATTTTAGGAACTTCCCAACGACATGTTTCACTATGGAGCTCATGAGAATTTGTTCTAATCTTTGCTATATTAATTTTCTTCTTTGAGCTAGTTAAAATAGAGAGATGCTTTTGATATAAACATAGTAAAAACAATTACAATACCGAGACATATTAAAAAATTAAAAAATAAACAAATAGGATCAGAACAATTAAAATTAATAATCAATTAAAATAATAAAATAAATAAATATAACGAAGTAAATGTAAGTATAACCCATATATATGTATTTTAATTTTAATTAATAAATTAACTAAATACATATACATATCTAATTTTTATTAATAAACTGATATATATATCTGTGTACACATATTAAGTTTTAATTAATTAATAAATAAACATGAACATGTATTTTAATTTTAGTTAATAAATTAATTAAAATGAAAATAATTAAAAGAAACAATTAATTTGAAAACAAATATAATTAAATTAATTATAGCAAATATAATTAAAATAGATAGAATTAAAAATTAAATAATTAATACTAATAAAATTAACAATAATACAATTAAATAGAACAATTAAAAATAATTTAAAGACAATCAAAACGCATAATTAAAAATAGTAAAATTAAGATATAAACATAGTAAAAACAATTACAATCCTGAGACATATTAAAAAATTAAAACATAAGCAAATAGGACCATAACAATTAAAATTAATAATCAATTAAAATAATAAAATAATAATGAAATAAATATAAGTATAACCCATATATATGTATTTTAATTTTAATATATATATATATATATATATATATATATATATATATAATTTTAATTCATTAATAAATAAACATAAATATGTATTTTAATTTTAATAAATTAATTAATTAAAATTAAATTAATTAATGCAAATATAATTAAAATAGATAGAATTAAAACATAAAATAATTAACAGTAATACAATTAAATAGAACAATTAAAAATAATTTAAACGCAATCAAAACACATAATTGAAAATAATGAAATTAAGATATAAACATAGTAAACACAATTACAATCCTGAGACATATTAAAAAATTAAAACATAAACAAGTAGGATCATAACAATTACAATTAATAAAAAGTTAAAATTAATAATCAATTAAAATAGTAAAACAAATAAATATAATGAAATAAATATAAGTATAACCCAAATATATATATATGATGATTATGATGATGGTGGTTAACATCCGCTGAGACCAAACAATCATCTATCAGACCTAAATAAACAAATTATGTATTTTGATTTAAAAATTTATTCCTATGTTAAAAAAGCTTGGAGAGAAGCCTCCCGAGCTCACTATAATTTTGACATTATAAAAGGTTGGGAAGGTTAGTATTGTAACAAAGATTGTGAAATTGAGATCTAATGTGGTTGTACGCAGGGCACTCTAAGAGGAAGTGGTTTTCATCCTCGATGCTCCTATTCTCACAAATATGGCAGATCCTTTCCATCCATGGCGTTTTAGGAACTCCCCAACGACCTGTTTCACTATGGAGCTCATGAGAATTTGTTCTAATCTTTGCTATATTAATTTTCTTCTTTGAGCTAGTTAAAATAGAGAGATACTTTTGATCTTCAAGGGTGGGGTTGATGACCTTCTTATAATAACTTAATTTTCTTTTAGACGCTAAATCTTTCTCACACCACAATTTCTCTTTGAACTTAGAAGTAACAATATCTTTAATGTTATTTATGTTTTGCAATGCATCATTCTCATTGATATCCCAATAGTTTAAACAGGCCCTTGTGTCTTTATGCCATCTTCGATTGAGCCTTAGGTGGTTTTGGCTGGAATTTAAAGCTAGCTTAGGAAGTCTACGATCGTCTATGTTATTGAGCTTGTGCTTGTACAACAGAAACCTAAGCATAGCTAGACTCTCAATAGGGGAATATATATTTTAATTTTAATTAATAAATTTATTAAAACTAAAGTAATTAAAAGAAACAATTAATTTAAAAACAAATATAATTAAATTAATTAAAGCATATATAATTAAAATATATAGAATTAAATCATGAAATAATTAATGCTAATAAAATTAACAATAATACAATTAAATATAGCAATTAAAAATAATTTAAAGACAATCAAAACATATAATTAAGAACAATAAAATTAATATATGAGCATAGTAAAAACAATTACAATCGTGAGACATATTAAAAAATTAAAACATAAAGAAATAGGATCATAACAATTAAAACTAATAAACGATTAAAATAATAAAACAAATAAATATGATGAAATAAATATAAGTATAATCCTATATGTTTTTCAATTTTAATTAATAAATTAATTAAAATTAAAATAATTAAAAGAAACAATTAATTTAAAAACAAAAATAATCAAATTAATTAAAGCAAATGTAATTAAAATATATAGAATTAAATACTGAAATAATTAATACTAATAAAATTAACAATAATACAATTAAATAGAGCAATTAAAAATAATTTAAAGACAATCCAAACATATACTTAAAAGCAATAAAATTAAGATATAAACATAGTAAAAACAATTACAATCCTCAGACATATTAAAAAATTAAAACATAAAGAAATAAGATCATAACAATTAAAACTAATAAACAATTAAAATAATAAAACAAATAAATATGATGAAATAAATATAAGTATAACCCATATATATGTATTTTAATTTTAATTAATAAATTAATTAAATACATATACATATCTAATTTTAATTAATAAACTTATATATATATATATATATATATATATATATATATATATATAAAATTTTAGATAATTAATAAATAATTAATAAATAAACATGAATATGTATTTTAATTTTAATTAATTAATTAATTAAAATCAAAGTAATTAAAATAAATGATTAATTTGAAAACAAATATAATGAAATTAATTAAACCAATTATAATTAAAATAGATAGAGTTAAATCATGAAATAATTAATATTAATAAAATTAAATACAATTAAATAGAACAATTAAAAATAATTTAAAAACAATCAAAACACATTAGTAAAAATAATAAAATTAAGATATAAACATAGTAAAAACAATTACAATCCTGACACGTATTAAAAAATTAAAACATAAAGAAATAGAATCATAACAATTAAAATTAATAAAAAAAAAACATTGATAATCAATTAAAATAATAAAAATCAATAAATATAATGACATAAATATAAGTATAACCATATATATGTCTCTTAATTTTAACTACCAAATTACTTAAATACATATACATATCTAATTTTAATTATTAAACTAATATATATATATATATAATTTTAATTGATTAATAAATAAAAATGAATATATATTTTAATTTTAATTAATAAATTAATTAGAGTTAAAATAATTAAAATAAACAATTAATTTAAAAACAAATATAATTAAATTAATTAAAGAAAATATAATTAAAATAGATAGAGTTAAAACATGAAATAATTAATAATTATAAAATTAACAATAATACAATTAAATAGAACAACTAAAAATAATTTAAAGACAATCAAAACACATAATTGAAAATAATAAAACTAAGATAAAAACATAGTAAAAACAATTGCAATCGTGAGAAATATTAAAAAATTAAAACATAAACAAATAGCATCATAACAATTAAAATTAATAAACAATTAAAGTTAATAATCAATTAAAATATTAAAATAGATAAACATAATGAAACGAAAATAAGTATAAGCCATATATATGTATTTTAGTTTTAATTAATAAATTAATTAAATACATATACATATCTAATTTAATTTTAAAAACTAACATATACATATTAAATTTTAGTTAATTAATAAATAAACATATATATGTATGTATGTATGTATACATATTAAATTTTAATTAATAAATAAATAAACATGAATATGTATTTTAACTTTAATTAATAAATTAATTAAAATTAAAATAATTAAAGAAACAATTTATTTAAAAACAAATATAATTAAATTAATTACAGCAAATATATTTAAAATAGATAGAATTAAAAATGAAATAATTTATAATAATACAATTTACAATAATACAATTAAATAGAACAATTAAAAATAATTTAAATACAATCGAAACATAAACAAATAGGATCTTAACAATTAAAATTAATAAACAATTAAAATTAATAATCAATTAGAATAATAAAATAAATAAATATAATCACATAAATCTAAGTATAACCCACATATATGTCTCTTAATTTTAACTACCAAATTAATTAAATACATATACATATCTAATTTTAATTAATAAACTAATATATATATATATATATATATATATATATATATATGTGTGTGTGTGTGTGTGGGGGACATTAAATGTTAATTAATTAATAAATAAACATGAATACGTATTTAGATTTTAATTAATAAATTAATTAAAATTACAAATAATTAAAAAACAATTAATTTAAAAACAAATATAATTACATTAGTTAAAGAAAATATAATTAAAATAGTAGAATTATAACATGAAATAATTAATACTAATAAAATTGACAATAATACAATTCAATAGAACAATTAAAAATAATTTAAATACAATCAAAACACATAATTAAAAATAATAAAATTAAGATATAAACATAGTAAAAACAATTACAATCCCGAGACATATTAAAAAATTAAAACATAAACAAATAGGATCATAACAATTAAAATTAATAAAAAATTAAAATTAATAATCCATTAAGATAATAAAATAAATAAATATAATGAAGTAAATATAAGTATAACCCATATATATATGTATTTTAATTTTAATTAATATATATATATATATATATATATATATATATATATATATATATATATATATATATATATATATATATATATATATATATATATAATTTTAATCAATTAATAAATAAACATAAATATGTATTTTAATTTTAATAAATAAATTAATTAAAATTAAAATAACTAAAAAGAAATAATTAATTTAAAAACAAATATAATTAAGTTAATTAAAGAAAATATAATTAACATAGATAGAATTAAAACATGAAATAATTAATACTAATAAAATTAACAATAATACAATTAAATAGAACAATTAAAAATAATTTAAAGACAATCAAAACACATAACTAAAAATAATAAAATTTAGATATAATCATAGTAGACACAATTATGATCTTGAGACATATTAAAAAATTAAAACATAAACAAATACGATCATAACAATCACAATTAATAAACAATTAAAATTAATAATCAATTAAAATAATAAAACGAATAAATATAATGAAATAAATATAAGTATAACCCATATATATGTATTTTGATGTTAATTAATAAATAAATTAAATACATATACATATCTAATTTTAATTAAACCTGTCGCCCTTCTGCTTTGCACCCTCGGCTTTCTTGTTCCTCTTCGTCGCTGATCATCCCATCATGGTTCTGCCGTCCAGAGTGGTGGGCTCTGCCCCCCTCCCGCATCAGATCCTTCCTCTAACAATCCAGTAAACACAGAAGCTCCAGTCGGTTTTGGCCCTGCCCCAACTGATGGCCCCCACACCAATCCGATCAATGATAACAATGGAGACGTTGTTGCAGGCTAGGCGGCAGCCAAAGACAAAAGTACAGATTAGAACAACTCGACGTCATGGCCAAAAGCGTCTTCTGCAACATGCATTCCCAAGTCTGTAGAGAGAATTAAAATAGATCTTCCCAGTGACCGGATTAACACTCAAATCCAATATATGAGTGATCATGCACTCATAGGCAAGTTCCTCGAATTCCGACCAACAGAAAAGACCTTGCGTGGATGGATAACCTCCAAATGGAAGCCTAAAGGACACATCACCTTGTAGCTAGGTCCCAAAGGTTTCTTCACTGCTACCTTCACTTACCTGGAAGACAAAACTCGCATCTTCGAACGAGGTCCATACTTCTTCAACTCTGCAGGCCTATATCTTTGTCAATGGAAATCGAGGTTCAATCCAGACAAAGAGGATCTCAACTGGGCTCCAATATGGATACGCATGTATTGTCTTCCCTCGGAATACTGGAACGAGGAGACCTTAAAGGACATTGACAATAGCCTGGGAGTCTTCATCAAAGTCGCTGAGGAAACCAGATACCAAAGATACACCTCCTATGCCAGGATCTATGTACACATGCATCTAGCTAAAGAACTCATGGATTTGGTAAGTTTATTTCATGACGGTTTTGAATGGGTCCAAACAATAGACTATGAGCATATTCCTTTTCATTGCAAAAAGTGCCATGAACATGGCCATCTCTTTAGGGGCTTCCCTCTGAATCTTCAGTCTAAATCTCCCACAACTGAGGCAAGTAAAGATACAGAAGGATTTGCAAGGGTTCCCAGTTGCAGAAAGTAAGCCAAGAAACACCCAACTGCTCCAGTAGATCCCAAGGAACCTGAAACTCGGAATAGTTTTGGAATCATGTCTTCTCCAAACATCTTGGAGGATCACACATTCATCCCCCCTTCAGATCCTTACCCTTCCATTGTTGTGCCTCCTCCAAATCCTTCAGCTTCGTCCTCAAAGTCCACTCTAATCAGTACCCCCATCTCAATCTCCACTAACAAAAATCAAGCTTCAGATACAGCCCTACAATCTTCCACCATGGAGATCAATGCATCTCTAGGTCTCAACATTAATCAAAGGTCAGATGAGGATGAACAGAACAAACTAACAAACATGGAGGAGGACCCAGAAAGTGTAGATCTGGAAGGTTTGGATATTCTCAAATTGCAAACAGTGTGTTGACAGAAAAATTTCAGTGACATACCCCCAGGGGGATCGAAAGACTTGAAGGAGTTCTAATCAGAGCACAACAAAACAAATATCTTGGCATTCAGGTAGGCAGTCCTTGGGATGGTAAAAAGATACTGAAAGACTCGACAAAACGAGGGCGTAAAACGGATCTGCAAAGGACTATCATTATTGGAGAAATGCTCGTCGACTCTGGAAGATTCCCCAAGCTAACCAATTTCTTTAAATATCTTCCCCATGGTTCCTCATGAAGCTAATATCATTGAATGTGAGAGGGCTTAACAGCCCTGCAAAACACCGAATGTTAAAAAATATGATCTAGCAAGAAAAGCCTTTGTTAGTCTTTCTATAAGAAACAAAAGGCAACAATGTTGTACTAGAGAAAATTCTAAACAAAGTTTGGACAACATGTCGTTCAGTCTCTGTGGATGCATCAGGTGCTTCTAGAGGGCTGGAAATCTTATGGAACCCTCAAATTCTCTTCCTTGAAGATTTTCATGCCTCTCACTTCTTCATTCAAACTATTTTCCACCTAATTGGGACCAATATCCGTGGTCTTCTCACTAATGTGTATTTTCCTCAAGATCTACAAAAAAAAGTTGGATTTGCTGAACACACTCATAGCTCTTAACTCTGGCAGGAGCCATCCCCTCTGGATAAGTGGTGGTGACTTCAATATCATTACAGCGTTGGAGGAAAAATCAAGAGGTCGAGCAAGATTTGAAGGGGACAGCATTGGCTTTAAAGACTTTGTATACAGGAATCAGCTCACGGACCTTTAGACCTTAAATGGTATGTATACATGGACCAATAAAAGAAGGGGATCCCAGCATATAGCTTCCAGACTAGATCGATTCCTTATGTCGGATAATGCCATTCACCTTGGTGGAGACTTCCATGCATCCATCATGCCTCAAGTAGGCTTGGATCATTGGCCCATAATGCTACAGTGGTCGCATCTAGAGTCAAAGAGCAATAGACCTTTCCACTACAAATCCTTCTGGTTTTCTCATCCTAACTTCAAAGAAGTGGTCATAGCTGCCTGGAAATCCTTCTCTCCCCCCGCAGGAGCCAAGATGTTTCAATTTCAACAAAAGCTAAAGTACCTTAAACAAGTGCTGAAATCTTGGAATCGCACTCAGTTTGGTAACATATTTGATCAACGAAAAGCGTTGGAGCAACAAATGAACACACTGCAACAATGTATCATCTCTGAGGGGAGATCAGAGGATTATGCACTACAAGAGCAGGCCCTCCTAAATTAGATTGAAACATGAAGGCAGCAAGAAGAGACTCTCTCGTGACAAAAATCAAGGATAAGATGGCTTAAGGAGGGGGAGAAAAATACTAAATTTTTTCATAGGTCAACCATGCAAAGAAGAATGCGCAACAACATTGCTTTCATCAACAATTAGCAAGGCGAGTGTCTGGAGGTGCATGAATACGTGGCACAAGAATTCCAAGATTACTTTTAGGACATTCTTAGAGAACCATCGGGCAGCAAAAATCAAGCAATACAAACTATAATGCAGCACATTCCTAAAATCATAAATGAGGATCACAACAATAGGCTTCTCCAGCCTATTTCCATGCAGGAAGTGGAGGATGCAATGGCCCAGCTCAAGGATGGTAAAGCGCCCAGACCTGACAGATTCACAGCCAATTTCTTTCATGCCTTTTGGGAGCACATCAAAACAGAGGTATGGGAGCTCGTGGATGAATCTCGATCGATGCACTGGGTTCTTCCTTCCCTAAACATGACCTTTATAGCGCTCGTTCCTAAAATGGAAGAATAAAAATCTCCTAATAAATACAGGCTGATTGCGCTATGCAATGTAATCTACAAGCTTATATCTAAAGTCATGGCGAACAGGCTCAAACCTCTCCTCTCTCTCCTCATTTTGCCAGAGTAGACAGGATATGTAGAAGGGCACCAGATTCTGGATGGTATCATTCTCTCCCACGAAGTGATACACTCCCTCAAGATATTGAAAAAACCAAGTATGATTCTCAAACTAGATCTCTCCAAAGCTTTCGACAAGCTCAACTAGACCTATATTAAACACATCTTACTAGCATTTAGCTTCAATGCTACCTGGACGCGATGGATATTGAATCTCATTTCCTCCCCCTGCTTTTCCATCCTTCTAAATGGCTCCCCTTCCCCTCCATTCCATCCTTCTCGGAGTATCCATCAAGGAGACCCTCTTTCCCCATTCCTTTTTGTTCTCATGGCCAAAGGGCTAAGCCACCTTCTTCATTCTGCATCTAATTCTCACTCTTTAAAGGGCATCTCACTGCGTGGTAAATCCCCCATTTCTCACCAACAGTTTGTTGACGATAATATCCTTTTTGGTCATCCGTCAGTGCAAGAATCCTTTGCCTTCAAACTCCTACTCAATCTCTTTTCAGAAGCTTCTGGCACATCCATCAATGCCTCCAAATCCCAACATTTTCTCTTCCATACTCCCATTCTCACTCAAAGGAATATAGCTAGGAAATTGGGCTTTTCGATAGCCAAGCTTCCTTCGAAATATTTGGGAGCTCCCCTGTTTGATTCTGCCATAAAAAATGCTTCTTGGAGGACCCTCCTTGCCAACTTAGAAACCAGGCTCTCCTTCTGGACTTACCACTCTCTCAACATTGCAAGCAAGATCATTCTCATCAAATCTATTCTCCAATCCATGTCTCTGTATCTATTCTTAATCCTGGACGCCCCAAAATGGGTTCTTAAAGACATACGCAATCTTCAAAGAAATTTTCTTTGGCGCTCCTCAAGCCACAATAGAAAATGGGCTCTAGTTAAATGGATAGAGGTATGTCTTCCAAAATCAGTTGGGGGCTAGGGCTGAGGGACCCCCTCCACAACAACAACATCATGGGGGTGCGCATATGGTGGAATTAGATCTCCAAACTGCACACTCCCTGGGGTCATCTCTGGCAGGCCAAATATGCTCCAAGAAGTCCAAAGGAGGAGCTAATCCGATTCAGTTCAACCACTCCTGGCTCGCTAATCTAGAATGCTGCCAAAATACATAGCGCCTTTATTCAAGTGCACAGCTTCTGGGAAATCCACTCAGGCACCACTACAACATTTTGGGAGGATTCCTGGGAACAACTTCCCAAACTTTCCTCTCTCTTTCATAAACCCAAGTGGCAAGTAACCATGCATCAAAATGAGCAAATCCATGTCCATCAATTCTTGCAGCAGCATTCTCCCCAAGGTTTTCAACTTCGGAGATTGGCAAACACTTGGCAAGCCAACTTATAGGAGGAAACCTATGATGAGATTGACCACGAGCTCAAACTCAGGAAAATCAAACTTTTTGATCAAAACGACCGATTGAGAAGGGGATACACTACCAAGGGCATACTCACTACCAAGGAAGCTTGTCAAATCCTTTATCAACCTATGCAAATTATAAAAGATCAACTTTGGGACCAAGTCTCGCAACCAAACATCTAGCCTAAGGTCTCCACTTTCCTTTGGCTTCTAAGCAAACAAAGGATCCTCACATGGGACAACCTACAAAAGAGAGGATTCATTGGGCCTTCCAGATGTTCCATCTGCAATATTCACTCAGAGAACATTAAACATCTCTTGGTTACTTTCCCATTAGTAGCTCAAATGTGGGAAAGAACAACTCAGTGCAATAGAAGAATAGGTAGAAGAGAGGGAGACATAGTAAATACCATCAGGAACTGGCCTCGGAACCCTTTTCAAAGTCTTCTTCTTAATTCCCTCTGGCACCTCCTTCCAGGCTTCATCTACTGGATCATCTGGAAGAAAAGAAACAACAGTATCTTCAAAAATTATAGTTCACCTCTTGATACACTTGGTCCCTTCTCAAGCAGAATCTTCATGAAACTTTAGCTCTCAGATAGTGGCAAGACTCAGATATGCCAGTCTCACCCCAGGAATGTCTCATTCTCATCAATTGGAACCTAGATCTCATATCTGTAGATCATATCAAGCCCAACACTTCAATTCACTCTAAGTCTACACAATTTTGGTCACCTTTTGCCATCCACCCTTACAAGCTGAACTTTGATGGAGCGGCTAAGGGCAATCCTGGGCTGGCTAGCTATGGTGGCATCTTTAGAAATGCGGAAGGCTCAGTTTTGCATATTTATCACAGATTGTTGGGCAGAGATACCGACAACGCTGTTGAGCTGGAAAGCTTATGGCAAGGTATACGCATAGCAGAAACCGAAAACTTGCTCCCTCTAGAGGTAGAAGGTGATTCACAAATTCTAATAGAGGCTGCTATCCGGATACAATCAGGATCCTCACCTGCAAAGGCTGCTTCGAGTTGGATGCTTCTAAGTAGACTAGAACAAATTGAAGAATGGCTCAAAACTCCTCGCAACATATCCTTCAAGCACATTTGGCGAACAACTAATAAGGCAGCACACATACTGGCTAATCAAGTGGCTGATCAGCAACTCCCATTCTTCTTTGGTTCGTTGAATAGTTCCAATGATATACAACTCAAATGTGACTATACTCTCCTGGTGCAACAAGATCTATCCCTCCCGGATGCGGGTGGATAATCTGGCTAGCAGCACGACAGTGGCATGGAGGGTGGGTGCATGGCTAATCACCATTGCCAGCCAACCTCGCATGGGGTATGAGTTAATGATTCAGTACAAAAACTTAATTGATGTATTAATTCAACTCTTGTCCTCCATCCAATTTGATAGTTTAACTGTAATGGCGCTCTGCTCATTTTTCACTCCTGCTCCAGCCTAGCGCTCAAGCTGGTCTAGCGAGACTAAAGCTCCATGCTCTCGAGACATTAGGATACTGTCTGGCTCGGGATCAAGGCGTTGTTATCCATCAGTGCTTTCATGCTCCTAATAATCAATTTGGCATCTTCCTTCGTCGCCCCCTCTCAGTCTCCTTCGCTACTGTTTGTTTTGCTCCTCCTCCAAACTTCAAAATGCCCAGAGTGTGCTTAAGGATGAGCAGCAGAAGAGGTAGCTCCCATGGTCATGTCTCCGGCCAGCCCTCCTCCACAAACTCAGACCCTTCATCTAAAGCTTCGAACTTCAGCTTTGATAGATACCCTGTGACTAGAAGTGGTCTCACCACTCCTAATCTCACACAGCTCACTTTCGCTTCCCCTGCTCTTTGGGCAATTCCTCCTTCATTACGTCAGTCACCATTGAGCTATGTGAAGACACTGTCGGTTCGGGGGTTGTTGGCTTAGGGGCTCCCTTGGTGCTGAGGAAGGAAGACAAGGATGAATCCTCGCAGATTGAGATTACTCAGTGAAAGGACCAAGGTGGCTCAGCAACACAGGAAATGTCAATTCACTTCGGTCCGAGCGCTCCTACAGGTGGTGATTCTTCAAGTAAAGAGGGCCAACCCTCTGAGTTCAAAGATCCTGACCAATTCAGCTGCCGCATTGTTGAAGAACCACCTCCAACCTTGCATGAAGATTAAACAGGTCTGCACCTTCTGGTTTTGTTCAGTTGCTATAAGAAGACGCCCAATCCCTTCCAATTCCAAAGTTATTTCTTGTTTTACAATTCTCAGAATCAGGACTTTTGCAAATTTTGACTTGCCAGTTTCCCTTGCATGGGCGGCACTCTCCAATCTTTTGATCATTGTCTTGGTCACTGTTTTTTGGTCAATGTCTTGGGTCAACCTGTTTATGGGTCAGCATTCGGTCAAAAAAGGGTTTGTACAGTACTAAGTTTTTGTTTGGTTCCAAACACTTTGTCCTGGTTTTCAGTTACAGTCTCAAGATACATCAAGTTATAAAGAAACTCATTATGCAGGTTTTCTGGTCAGTTTTTCAAGCGATATTTTGTAAGCATGCCTTCATTTGGGCTAGAACTCTTGAGGCGCAGCCTCTCTGTAATCATATTTTATATTAATATAGGAGTAGCTAAATTCAAAAGAACAAAAAAATAAATAACATGAATATGTACTTTAATTTTAATTAATAAATTAACTGAAATTAAAATAATTAAAAGAAACAATTAATTTAAAAACAAATCTAATTAAATTAATTAAAGCAAATATAATTACAATAGATAGAATTAAATCATGAAATAATTAATACTAATAAAATTGACAATAATACAATGAAATAGAACAATTAAAAATAATTTATAGACAATCAAAACACATAATTAAAAACAATAAAATTAAGATATAAACATAGTAAAAACAATTACAATCCTAAGACATACTAAAAAATTAGAACATAAAGAAATAGGATCATAACCATTAAAATTACTAAAATATTAAAATTAATAATCAACTAAAATAATAAAACAAATAAATATAATGAAAGAAACATAAGTATAACCCATATATATGTATTTTAATTTTAATTAATAAATTAATTAAATACATATACATATCTAATTTTAATTAATAAACTAATATATATATATATATATATATATATATATATATATATATATATATATATATTTAGTTAATTAATAAATAAACATAAATATGTATTTTAATTTTAATTAATAAATTAATTAAAATTAAAATAATTAAAAGAAACAATTAATTTAAAAACAAATATAATTAGAAAACTCAAGTTAGTCTTCAGGTAACATCAGTGTATTCATGATTTTTTATGAGATTGGGACTGAAACGATGGTCGCAGCTGTGGCGCAGGGGTTTCGTTCTTCGCCTTCAGCCGCTCTGGTTAGGGCTTCTCCCTTCGACACTTCTTTCGGTGATCAAGACGGCCATAGAGAACAGGAGGCATCGGTGCTAGCTCGTAATAAACTCGGCAAACATATTGAGACGGAGAAGGTTCTTGCAGATATCCGTCAAGCAAAGTTCCAATCCAGCATCCAGGGCAGCCGCGGCAAGCACAGTGCGGGATCATTATGCCTTCATGGCAGATCTGCACATGCCATTATGGCCTCGACCGGACAGTTATCCATGCGCTTTGGCCAAAAACCAGAGCAGGAGATCTCAATGACAGCTTGGTCTTTGATAAGATCTGGGGAAATTACTCGCTCTCTGAAGCACAGCCTTTGCTTCAGATCTGACAAAGATCAGCCAGATCTGGCTACCCAGAAGGCAGAACAATCCACGCTCTGGCCAGATCCAGAGATCAATACCCATCCTGGCCAAGATCTTGTAGGTCTGCTCCTCCGGATGGAAAATGGCCAAGGCAGATCTGCTCTAGGAAGCTCAAAGCTCTTACCTGACTCCTTTCAGATCCAAATCTCTCAGCCTACAGGCAGAACCATCATGCAATGGGTTAGCCCTTCAGATCTGGTGCAGGAACTCAAACTGAATCTAGAGCGCAGAATGGGGATCCCTTCAAGCTTTCAGCATCTCCTCTTTCAAGGTAAACAACTTGAAGACCTTTTTCCCCTCTCTGCTTACAGCATTTCCAGGAACAGCTCTGTGGTGGTAACCCTTCGTTTGAGAGGAGGTGCAGCGGGACAGTCTTCCTCTTCTCGGCCTTTCTCATACAAAGATGCTGTTCACTCTGAGATCCCCAAACCCCCGGAAGCCCTTAAATCTAAGGCCTTCTTGGTTGACAAGATTGAAGAAGTACCCTCTATTGAACTCATTCATGAAGAACTGGCTTCCCATCTTCAAGAATTTGCAGAAAGAGCCATCATTTGCAGATTCAACGGATTGTGGCCGCGATCTCAGGATCTCTATGCATGGATCCATGCAAACTGGACACATCATTGTAAGATCTTTTTTTGTTCGAAAGGTTATTTCATTGTTTTATTTGACAACAGTAAGCACTATGAAAAGGCCTTAGTAGAAGGCCCTTGGTTCATGGGAACTGCAGGACTATTCTTGACTCCTTGGTTCCCAGATTTTGATCCAGCTACTGCAGTCATTACTAAGACACCTGTCTGGATCCGGCTTCCAAACTTACCTGCCCATCTATGGAGTACTCGTGTCTTCAGAGCGATAGGAGACACTTTGGGCAGCTTCATTAATGGTGATTTATGGCGGGAAGCCAAAGGTCTCTACTCATATGCAAGAATATGTGTGGAATTAGATCTGAGAAAAGGACTTCCAGAACAAATCAATCTCAAGATTAATGACTTCGTCTGGACCCAGACACTGGATTACGAGAATACTGCTTTTCGGTGCCGCCATTGCCACCAATTTGGGCATTTGCAGAATACATGCCCATCTCGTCCAGCAAAAAAGAACAAGGCCAACGTCTCCAAGCCCAAGGCTAAACGATGGGCTCCTTGCTCTCCTCCTCCTGTCGTGAATTCAGACTCCTCCAGCTCTGAAGATGAAGATAGTGATGACGAATTGAATCAGCCGCCTCATTTCGTGGCCCCTCCCACAGATGGTCTGGCGCCTTCCACTGACTCAGCCATTGCTCAGAAACGTGTCCATTTGTGCTCCTCGTCTGATTCCAAAAAGGAGGGCTCTCCTGTGGAGGACCCCAATCTTCAAGTTGTTATTGCTCATCCACCCCAAAATGGTTGGGTTGAAGTCAAAAAAAGGAAAGGGAAAAAGCTTCGTGTTGATTCCTCTACCCTTTCAGGGTAGGAATCACAGCTTCTTTAGGTTACCAGTGACTTGTTGTAGCTCCTTGCTTGCTTAATTCCTTCTCAGGAACCGAGGTTGATAGTCTTATCATTTCCGGTTGCCGGTTTTTTGCCTCTCTGGAAGGTATCCTCTTGTACAATATTTTTTCTTAATAGAATTAGTCTTAATCGAGCAAAAATATATATATATATATATAAATTAAATTAATTAAACCAAATATAGCTAAAATAGATAGAGTTAAATCATGAAATAATCAATATTCATAAAATTAACAATAATACAATTAAATAGAACAATTAAAAATAGTTTAAAGGCATTTCCCGTACAGGGATTCGATTGTTGAATTGAGACTTCTGTGATCCATATCAATTTATGAGAGATTCTTCAGCATAAATCACATAGAATATCATTTGTCGACGCGTTTAGAGCCAACTAGTGTGGTTCATCTTCAGGACAAGTTGAAGAAACAGATCCAGCTTGGCATGTTAAATAGTCTGAGCAGAGTCTCCAACGGCTAATTTTGACTTTGGGACCAGGGTCAAATTATTAATATTATTATTACTATTATTTATTTATTTATTATTATTATTATTATCATTATCATTATCATTATCATTATCATTATCATTATCATCATTATTATTATTATTCATTTTTAATAAATAAAATAATTTTAATTGGTGTTAATGGTTGGTTAAAAAATTAATTAATTTAATTATTTAATAATTAATAATTATAAAGATTATAATAATAGGTTGTTAATAAAAGTTAGTTAGAATTAATAAAAATATAGGAACGAGATAACTTAAAAAACAAAAATAATTGGAACGAGGTAATAAAAAAAATAAAAATACATAAATAAATAAATAAATATTAATGTATGTAAATTAAAAAAGCTGGTTGTAAAAGGTACTAAAATAAATAAATAAATAAATAAAATAATAAAAATAAAATAAAAATAAATTAGTTAATTAATTAGAACATTAAAATAACCATTCATTAATTAATTAATTAATTAATTAAAAAAAAAATTAAATTAAAATTAAAATAATAATAATAATAATAATAATAATAATAAGTAACAAGAAAATATTATCAAGTTAAATAAGTTAATTAATAAAAATCATAATCCTTCAATTAGGAAGAGAGGCTCGGATCCAGCAGCTGCTTATCTTCCATCCGTCCTCTCTATTGAGATTGTTCAGTCTTTTCTCAATTTCAAGGGCTTCCCTAAATTTTCAGTGATGGAATTGCGAAACCCTAGCGATAATACTCGCCTCCTCTATGCAGACATGATGATTGGTACTCTCTGCATGCTCAGCTAAAGCGGAAGACTTGGTTCTCCTATGCCTGAGGTCAGCTACATGCTCACTAATCCTTTGACTAATGGAGTGACCAGTCTCACCAATATAGGGTGCCCCACTAGAACAAGGAATAGTATAAACCCCTTTCATGTCCTTAGGGTTGATAGGATCCTTCACAGGAACAAGGAAAAATATAAACCCCTTTCATGTCCTTAGGGTTGATAGGATCCTTCACCATCGGTAAATCCCTCAGATCTGTGAAGGATCCTATCAACCCTAAGGACATGAAAGGGGTTTATATTATTCCTTGTTCCTGTGGGGAACCTTATATTGGTGAGACTGGTCACTCCATTAGTCAAAGGATTAGTGAGCATGCAGCTGACCTCAGGTATAGGAGAACCAAGTCTTCTGCTTTAGCTGAGCATGCAGAGAGTACCAATCATCATGTCTGCATAGAGGAGGTGAGTGTTATCGCTAGGGTTTCACAATTCCATCACTGAAAATTTAGGGAAGCCCTTGAAATTGAGAAAAGATCGAACAATCTCAATAGAGAGGACAGATGGAAGATAAGCAGCTCTTGGATCCCAACCCTCTCTTTCTAATTGAAGGATTATGATTTTTATTAATTAACTTATTTAACTTGATAATATTTTCTTGTTACTTATTATTATTATTATTTTATTTTTCTTATTTTTTAATTAATTAATTAATTTATGGTTATTTTTTATGTTCTAATTAATTAACTAATTTATTTTTATTATTTTATTTATTTATTTATGTATTTTTATTTTTTTTATTAGCTCGTTCCAATTATTTTTATTTTTTAAGTTACCTCGTTCCTATATTTTTATTAATTCTAACTAATTTTTATTAACAACCTATTATTATAATCTTTATAATTATTAATTATTAAATAATTAAATTAATTAATTTTTTTAACTAACCATTAACACCAATTAAAATTATTTCATTTATTAAATTTTAATGATAATGATAATGATAATGATAATGATAATGATAATGATAATGATAATGATAATAATAATAATATTAATATTAATAATTTGACCCTGGTCCGAAAGTCAAAATTAGCCGTTGGACACTCTGCTCAGACTATTTAACATGATAAGCTGGATCTGTTTCTTCAACTTGTCCTGATGATCAACCACACTAGTTGGTTCGAAACGCGTCGAAAAATGATATTCTATGTGATTTACGAAAAATCTCTCATAAATTTAAAGGCAATCAAAACACATAATTAAAAATAATAAAATTAAGATATAAACATAGTAAAAACAACTACAATCCCGAGACATTTAAAAACTAAAACATAAACAATTAAAATTAATAATCAATTAAAATAATAAAATAAATAAATATAAGTATAATCCATATATATGTATTTTAATTTAATTAATAAATTAATTAGATACATACACATATCTAATTTTAATTAATAAACTATAATATATATATATATATATATATATATATATATAATTTTAATTAATTAATAAATAAACGCGAATATGTATTTTAATCTTAATTAATAAATTAATTAAAATCAAAATAATTAAAAAAAACAATTAATTTAAAAACAGATATAATTAAATTAATTAAGGCGAATATAATGAAATAGATAGAATTAAAACATGAAATAATTAATACTAATAAAATTAAATAGAACAATTAAAATAAAGAGAATCATATCGGTTTCTGTTGAGCATTGTGGTAATTCTAGAGGTCAAGTGGAAGCACCGCAGGGAAACCCTCCTCCGGTTCAAGGGATTGTACCCACAATTGATATGCAGGTGCCTACTATCGATCTATTATGCCCTATCAAGGAAAGCTCTTCCCCAGACTCTCAGGTTGCCCTTGCGGGCCCCAACGAACTGGCTCAGAGGATCCAGCTCTCTGACTCAGATGACCCCAAGCACTTCAGGGGCAAGGTGGAGGATGAGCTGTATGCCACCGACGATGAATAATTCAACCTACAGTTCGCTCTCAGTGACCGAGAAGGGAAAGTTTTTCTCTGTTTTCGCTCATGGTTATCTTGTATGTGTTCGGTTTCAGTCTAGATCTCAAAATCTATGTGTTGGCTATCCATATGTTCTATGTGTCGGCCATAAGCAATGTCATGTGTCGTAATGTTAGTCTATTATCGCATCCATTTTTTGTACCTGTTCAATTTCGGATATGTCTAAACTTGGGCAAACTGTCAATCTCTCGGCAGGAGTTACAGGGCTAAGGCCTTGTTGTAATACTGATGTAATTTTTGAACTTTTTGTAATATAATAGAATAGCCTGATTTAGAAAAAAAAAAAAAAGAGAATCAAAACACATAATTAAAAATAATAAAATTAAGATATAAACATAGTAAAAATAATTACAATCCTGAGGCATATTAAAGAATTAAAACGTAAACAAATAGGATCATAAAAATTAAAATTAATAAACAATTAAAATTAATGATCAATTAAAATAATAAAGTAAATAAATATAAGTATAACTCATATATACGTATTTTAATTTTAAGTAATAAATTAATTAAATACATATACATATCTAATTCTAATTAATAAACTTATGTGTGTACATATACATATTAAATTTTAATTAATTAATAAATTAATAAATAAACGTGAATATGTATTTTAATTGTAATTAATAAATTAATTAAAATTCAAATAAATAAAAGAAACAATTAATTTAAAAACAAATATAATTAAATTAATTAAAACAAATATAATTAAAATAGATAGAATTAAAACGTGAAACAATTAATACTAATAAAATTAACAATAATACAGTTAAATAGAAGAATTAAAAATAATTTAAAGACAATCAAACCACATAATTAAAAATAATAAAATTAAGATATAAACATAGTAAAAACAATTACAATCCTGTGACATATTAAAAAATTGAAACATAAAAAAATAGGATCATAAAGATTAAAATTAAAAATCAATTAAAATAATGAAATAAATATAAGTATAACCCATATATATGTATTTTAATTTTAATTAATAAATTATTTAAAATTGAAATAATTAAAAGAAACAATTAATTTAATAACAAATATAATTAAATTAATTAAAGCAAATATAATTAAAATAGATAAAATTAAAACATGAAATAATTAATACTAATCAAATTAACAATAATACAATTAAATAGAAGAATTAAAAATAATTTAAAGACAATCAAAGCATATAATTGAAAATAATAAAAATAAAATATAAACATAGTAAAAACAATTACAATAAACATATTAAAAAATTAAAACATAAACAAATAGTATCATAACAATTAAAATTAATAATAAATTAAAATAATAAAATAAATAAATATAATGAAATAAATATAGGTATAACCCATATATATTTACTTTAATTTTAATTAATAAATTAATTAAAATTAAAATAATTAAAAGAAACAATTAATTTAAAAAACAAATATAATTAAATTAATTAAAGCAAATATAATTAAAATAGATAGAATTAAAACATGAAATAATTAATACTAGTAAAATTAACAATAATACAATTAAATAGAACAATTAAAAATAATTTAAAGACAATCGAAACGCATAACTAAAAATAATAAAATTAAGATATAAACATAGTAAAAGCAATTACAACCCTGAGACATATTAAAAAAATTAAACATAAACAAATAGGATCATAACCATTAAAATTAATAATCAATTAAAATAATAAAATAAATAAATATAATGAAACAAATTTAAGTATAACCCATATATATGTATTTTAATTTTAATTAATAAATTTATTAAATACATATACATATCTAATTTTAATTAATAATTAATTAAAATTAAAATAATTTAAAGAAACAATTAATTTAAAAACGAATATAATTAAACTAATTAAAGCAAAAATACTTAAAATAGATAGAATTAAAACATGAAATAATTAATACTAATTTAAAATTAACAATAATACAATCCAATAGAACAATTAAAAATAATTTAAAGATCTTTCGGCTAGGCATCTCTTGCATCTCTATATATATTCGACAAATAAGACTAGTCGTTCAATTAATTCTTTCATATCCTAAAGATGAACCATCATTGTTGGTTCGAAACGTTGATCTAAAAAGAAATTGAATGTGATGGATCTGGAAGAAAATCTACACAAACTTACCTTCATCTGTCTTTATGTATAGATTACTTCTAGCTACTCCCTCTTTGAAGCCTTGTTGTTATAGATAGTGATCCAATCCTGCATACCAAGCTCTAGGAGCTTATTTCAACCCATATAAAGCTTTCTTCAACTTACAGACTAAGTGTCTTCCTTCTGTTATACCAAACCCTTCTGGTTGCTCCATGTAGACTTCTTCCTTGAGTTCCCCATTTAGAAGTGCTGATCTTAGGTCCATTTGTTAGATTTTGAATCCTTTTGAGCAAGCAAATGTGAAGAACATCTTGATAGCTTCCATACAAGCTACAAGTTCAAATGTTCCTTCAAAGTCAATTCCTTCAATTTTTGAATAACCTTTGCAAACAATCCTTTCCTTATTTCTAATAACTTGTCCATCTTCATTCATTTTATTTTTGAATACCAACTTGGTTCCTATTATGCTTTAGTCCTTTGGATGAGGTACTAGCTCCCATGTCTCATTCTTCTCAATTTGGGACATTTCTTCTTCCATGGACTTTACCCAATTGGGATCCTTGCTTGTGCAAATGTTTTTGGTTCTATCATGGATAGAAGAGCAATAACATTTCTATTTGGTGTAATTATCATCCTTCTTCGGGTTTGCATCCCTTCATCTCTATTGCCAATAATATGCTCTTCTAGATGATTTTTCTGGAGAAGCTCCATCTTTGAAGGGGTATGAGGTGGTCCATTTTCCTCTTCTTCTTCTTCCTGATCTATTTCTTCTTCAATGAGAAGATCATCTTCATGTTCTTCAATCTCTTCTTATAGAAGGTCTTCATCAATATTGACATCAATACTTTCCACTATTTTCTTTAGTAAAAAATTGTAGCACTTGTAGGCTTTTGCTCCATGTAGAGTATACAAGGAATATCCCTTGATCAACCCGAGAATCAAACTTTCTTGGTGAGCCATCATTGATTTTTATGAAGCACTTGCTTCCAAAGATCTTGAAGTACTTTATTGAAATCGATCTTCCTTTCCATAATCCATAAGGAGTTTTTTTCACAATTTGGTCTTAATTGAGTCCAATTCAAGGTATAGATAGCTGCCTTGGTTGCTTCTCTCCAGAATTTTGGCTGCAAGTCTACTGCTAATAACATTGTTCTTGCCATTTCTTGAGTTGTCCTATTTCTTCTTTCAACTACCCCATTTTGCTGGGGTGCTCTGTTAGCAGAGAATTCCATTTAATTCCATGAATATTATATAACTCATTAAAATCTTTTGATGTGAATTCTCCCCCTCTATCTGTCTTTAGGCACTTAATTTTTGAGTATTTTTCATTTTATACAAGTTCTTTTAGATTCTTAAAACACTCAAAATTTTTAGATTTATATTTTATAAAATATATCCACATCATTCTAGTATAGTCATCAACAAATAACAAAAAGTACCTTCCTCCTTGGAGTGCCCAATTTCTAGTTGGTCCACACAAATCAGCATGGATGATCTCCAAGGGCTTTGATGTAGAGAGCTCCTTGTTCTTATGGCTAGTTCCGATTTACTTTCCATGTTGACATGGACGACATACTCCTTGATTTGGTTTGAATAGCCTTTGGATGTCTTGTATAGCTATAATCTTGTTAATATTGATCATATTTTCGAAGCTTGTATGTCTAAGTCGCTTGTGCCATAGCCAAATTTCATCTCTCTGACTCAGTTAGCATTTATTTTCTTGAATCCTCTTCATAATGTAAATGTTGTCTAGTGTTCTAACTCCTTTTGCCACAAGTTCCCCTAAGGAAGAGTTCCTTATTTCACAGTCTTTGGTGCTGAAAACAACCTTATGTCAGTGGTCACAGATTTGGCTCACACTCAGGAGGTTTTGTTTGAGCCAGTCTACTAGCAGAGAATCTTGAGCTTTTCCTTTTCCATTAATAAGAGTAATAGTTCCTTTTCCCATAATTCTGCCAGATCCATTTCCAAAAGACACATTTCCTTCCTCTTTGCTCAATGAGACAAACTTCCTTTTTTCCACTGTCATGTGTTTGGAGCACCCACTATACGCAAACCAATGATTTTTATTATTTTGAGCATATAGAGCCATGCCACATTTATCCATGTTGGGTTTCTCGCTACTCACTTTCCTTCCTTTGAGTGGGCAGTTTTGTTCAAAGTGTCCATTATTGTAGCATAATGAGCAAATCAGATCAAATTTGGTTAAGGGATCAAATGAATTGAAGGTTTTTATTCGTACATACCTTTTGGGGGCATATTTTTTTACTATTTTATCCTCTAGCTTTGGTGTTTCACTTCTGCGAGCCATGAAATGTTTGGCTTGATGACTAAACTTTTTACAGTGAAAACAATGTCCAAGAAAGATAGTTTTGTACCTGTTGTAGTAGCCACAATTTGAATCAATTTCCTTCGTCGGAATTATTGCTACTTCATTCTTTGGATTTGAGAAGGGCCTTTGATGGAATACTAGTTTTTATTTTCTGTAGTATCCATGATTTGAATCCCCATTCTTCTTTGGTGTTATTCTCTCTTCATTCTTTGGATCTGGGATGCACCTTTAATGAAACACTTTTTCTTCTTTTGGGTTGCTAGAAAGTGCATCAACATAGCTTTTCACACTATTCTTACTACTTGATGATTCTCCATTAAAGCCTATTCCAGACTTGTCATGTTGAGGCTTTTGACATTTTAGTATAGCCTCAAGTATTAGAGAGATTTTCCAACCCCTTTTGAATTGCTCCAATTCCTTCCTCAGAGATACTATTTCAACTTCACATTCTTTGCAAGTCTCTTATTTTTCTTTTAACTTTGTTTCCAAGAGATCTTCTCTTCTTATTGTTTCCTCATTTTCTACCTTGAGAGAAATGATTTTATTGCGTAATTTCTCATTTTCTTTAATGGCACTTATTGATAGTTCATCTATATTTCCTTCTAGCCCTAAGTCATCTTCATTTGTGAATGCCATGAGTAATGTTTCTTGGCTTTCATCATGATCACTTTCCTCATTTGATTTCCTTTTGATGGCTACAAATTCGTCATCATCAGACTCATCTTACTTAGAGAAGAAGTTCTTCTTATTGAAACCTTTCTTTTTGTGTGCCATTCTTTCCAAATGTCCTTCATCATCACTATCATGTTTATGAGGAAATTTTGTAGCATAATGACCTATTTTTCCACATTTGAAACAGATAAGAGGGTACTTACCTTTTAGCTTAGATCCTTTCTTCATATTTCATACAAATTGAGCCAATTGAGATTCCACGTCAGAGTCATCACTACAATCATTCCTTTCTTTCACCTTCTTGGATTTTGAGGCCTTGAATGCTGCATCTTTGGAGCTTGGGCCACCTTTTCTCATCTCATAGGCAATGAGGATTCCATAGCTTTCATCCATCTTGAGAGCATCTAGATCCTTTTCTTCTTCTATGGCACTTATTTTGGAGACAAATCTGTCTAGAGGAGATCTAAAGACCTTTTCAACAATGGTACTTTCTTCAATATTTTTGTCCAAACCTTTAAGGGAGTTGACCACTTCAGCTACTCGGAGGAGGTATGCTGCAATATCTTCTTCATATTCCATCTTCAAACTTTCAAATTGTCCTCTGTGAGTTTGAAGCTTTACCTTCTTGACTTTTGAGTCTCCATCGTATAATCCAACTAGCTTATCCCACATTTCTTCGACAGAGTTACAATTCATGACTTTTGTAAAATCAGAATGACATTAAGTAGTAGGTCATTCTCTTTTTCTAGAAACCAAAGTTAGTGCTGTCGAACATAGGAGGTTTTCCTGACGCTTCTTGATTTCTCATCATGACTAGAAATCCTTCTTCAAGCTGTTAGGCTAATATGAAGAAGCCCGCTCTGATATTAATTGTTGGAAATACTGGTTGGGGGGGGGGGGTGGATCAGTATTTCTTTTTAATTGTTCTTGTTATTACCAAAACATATATCTATATATATATATATATATATATATATATATGGAACACAAAAATATATAGCTGGAATTAATTTTTTTATTAACACAAACAATGCAATAAAATGAACACTATATATATATATAGATATATATATGTATATATATATATATATATATATATATATAACTCGTTACAATTAGTTGCCAAGCTCCAACTTGGACTTTAGTGAGGCGCCAACCTCTAGAGCACCAACTCTATCTTGCAATAGTTCTACACTTAGGAGCACCAACTCCCAAGGATTTTAATCCTGTTTAGTTCTGAGGCTCCAACCTCTTGGTCTCCAACCTCTTAGGCTCCAACCCAAACCTGGTATGAACTAATTTTCTGCAGTTGTCTGTTCTTCTAAGCTTCTCCTTCACTCATGTTCTCCTGCTTGTCAAGGTATAGACAACTGTCTCGACTGCTTCTCTCCAGAACTTTGGCTGCAAGTCTACTGCTAATAACATTGTTCTTGCCATTTCTTGAGTTGTCGTATTTCTTCTTTCAACTACCCCATTTTGCTGGGGTGCTCTGTCAGTAGAGAATTACCTTTTAATTCCATGAATATTATAGAACTCATTAAACACTTTTGATGTGAATTCTCCCCCTCTGTCTGTTTTGAGGCACTTAATTTTTGAGTCTCTTTCATTTTATACAAGTGCTTTTAGATTCTTAAAACACTTAAAATTTTTAGATTTATATTTTATAAAATATATCCACATCATTCTAGTATAGTCATCAACAAATAACACAAAGTACATTCCTCCTTGGAGTGCCCAATTTCTAGTTGGTCCACACAAATCAACATGGATGATCTCCAAGGGCTTTGATGTAGAGAGCTCTTTGGTCTTATGGCTAGTTCTGCGTTACTTTCCATGTTGACATTGACCACATACTCCTTGATTTGGTTTGAATAGACTTTGGATGTCTTGTACAACTCTAATCTTGTTAATATTGATCATATTTTCAAAGCTTGTATGTCTAAGTCGCTTGTGCCATAGCCAACTTTCATCTCTCTGACTCAGTTAGCATTTATTTTCTTGAATCGTCTTCATAATGTAAATTTTGTCTAGTGTTCTAACCCCTTTTGCCACAAGTTCCCCTGAGGAAGAGTTCCTTATCTCACAGTCTTTGGTGCTGAAGACAACCTTATGTCAATGATCACAGATTTGGCTGACACTCAGGAGGTTGTGTTTGAGCCAGTCTACTAGCAGAGCATCTTGAGCTTTTCCTTTTCCATTGATAAGAGTAATATTTCCTTTTCCCATAATTCTGCCAGATACATTTCCAAAAGACACATTTCTTTCCTCTTTGCTCAATGAGAAAAACTTCCTTTTGTCCACTGTCATGTGTCTGGAGCACCCACTATACACAAACCAATGATTTCTATTATTTTGAGCATATAGAGCCATGCCACATTTATCCATGTTGGGTTTCTCGCTACTCACTTTCCTTCCTTTGAGTGGACAGTTTTGTTCAAAGTGTCCATTATTGTAGCATGATGAGAAAATCAGATCAAACTTGGTTAAGGGATCAAATGAATTGAAGGTTTTTATTTGTACCTACCTTTTGGGGGCATATGTTTTGACTATTTTATCCTTTAGCTTTGGTGTTTCACTTCTGCAACCCATGAAATGTTTGGCTTGATGACTGAAGTTTTTACAGTGAAAACAATGTCCAAGAAAGATAGTTTTGTACCTATTGTAATAGCCACAGTTTGACTCAATTTCCTTCCTCGGAATTACTCCCGCTTCATTCTTTGGATTTGAGAAGGGCCTTTGATGGAATACTGGTTTTCATTTTCTGTAGTATCCATGATTCGAATCCACGTTCTTCTTTGGCATTATTCTCTCTTCATTCTTTGGATCTGGGATGCACCTTTGATGACACACTTTCTCTTCTTTTGGGTTGCTAGAAAGTGCATCAACATAGCTTTTCACACTATTCTTACTCCTTGATGATTCTCCATTAAAGCCTATTCCAGACTTGTCATGTTGAGGCTTTTGACTTTTTAGGATAGTCTCAAGTATTTGAGAGCTTTTCCAACCCCTTTTGACTTGCTCCAATTCCTTCCTCAGAGATACTATTTCAACTTCACATTCTTTGCAAGTCTCTTATTTTTCTTTTAGCTTTGTTTCCAAGAGATCTTCTCTTCTTATTGTTTCCTCACTTTCTACCTTGAGAGAAATGATTTTATTCTGTAATTTCTCATTTTCTTTAATGGCACTTATTAAGAGTTCATCTATATTTCCTTCTAGCCCTAAATCATCTTCATTTGTTAATGCCATGAGTAATGTTTCTTGGTTTTTATCATAATCACTTTCCTCATTTGATTTCCTTTTGATGACTACAGATTCGTCATCTTCAGACTCATCTTACTTAGAGAAGAAGTTCTTCTTATTGAACCCTTTCTTTTTGTGTGCCATTCTTTACAAATATCCTTCATCATCACTATCATGTTTACGAGGAAATTTTGTAGCATAATGACCTATTTTTCAAGAATTGAAACAGATAAGAGGGTACTTACCTTTTAGCTTAGATCCTCTATTCATATTTCATACAAATTGAGCCAATTCAGATTCCACGTCAGATTCATCACTATAGTCATTCCTTTCTTTCGCCTTCTTGGATTTTGAGGCGTTGAATGTTGCATCTTTGGAGCTTGGGCCACCTTTTCTCATCTCATAGGCAGTAAGGATTCCATGGATTTCATCCATCTTGAGAGCATCTAGATCCTTTTCTTCTTCTATGGCACTTATTTTGGAGTGAAATCTGTCTAGAGGAGATCTAAAGACATTTTCAACAATGGTACTTTCTTAAATATTTTTGTTCAATCCTTTAAGGGAGTTGACCACTTCAGCTACTCAGAGAAGGTATGCTGCAATATCTTCTTCATCTTCCATCTTCAAACTTTCAAATTGTCCTCTGTGAGTTTGAAGCTTTACCTTCTTGACTTTTGAGTCTCCATCATATAAGCCAACTAGCTTATCCCACATATCTTTGGTAGAGTTACAATTCATGACTTTTGTAAAATCGGAATGACATTAAGTAGTAGGTCATTCTCTTTTTCTAGAAACCAAAGTTAGTGCTGTCGGACATAGGAGGTTTTCCTGACGTTTCGTGATTTCTCATCATGACTAGAAATCCTTCTTCAAGCTGTTAGGCCAATATGAAGGAGCCTGCTCTGATAGTAATTGTTGGAAATACTGGTGGGTGGGGGGGGGGGGGGGTGAATCAATATTTCTTTTTAATTGTTCTTGTTATTACCAAAACACACACACACATATATATATATATATATATATATATATATATATATATATATATATATATATATATATATATATATATATATATATATATAACTGGTTACAATTAGTTGCCAAGCTCCAACTTGGACTTCAGTGAGGCTCCAACCTCTAGAGCACCAACTCTCTCTTGCAATAGTTCTACACTTAGGGGCACCAACTCCCAAGGATTTTAATCATGTTCTGTTCTGAGGCTCCAACCTCTTGGGCTCCAACCCAAACCTGGTATAAAATATTTTTCTGCAGTTCTCTGTTCTTCTAAGCTTCTCCTTCACTCATGCTCTCCTGCTTGTCCTGCTTGTCCTGCCTCTCCTGCCTTTGTTGCCTCTATTGCTTCTCCTGCCTATGCTGCCTTTCACATAGATTATTCATGACAACCACTCATCTCTCCTTGTTTTTTCTATTTTTATGTATTCCTAATGCCTCTGACAATTAATTTTTGCCTTCCACTGGCTCTTCAACTTCTTCCATTCTTGCTTCAGCTTCCTCTACATTGGTTTGCCCTTTGGCGTCGCTCTTCTCCATTGATTTGGATTTTTAGTTTCCTTTGCACTGACTTTCCATTCAGCTTCCTATATTTTCGGTCTCTTTGTGTTAAAACTATAACACTGCCCCATTTTTTCAATGATAATAGGCATCCACAAAGGCTATTTTGTTTAACGGACATGCCAGATCCCGATCACAATCAAATTGGTGTTAGTTTAGCCTCGTGAACTATTAGGAGCATTCCTTAATGTATTCCTGCCTCTAAACCCCACGCAAGCCAAATATTCAAATACACAGGAAATATGAGCGAAAACTTGCGAAACTGTTAAAGAGGAGGACTTCAAATTTAATTCACCTGAGTCTGTAATTGCATCAGGTCTGCAGTGTAATCGCAATCAGCAGTCATGCTCATGACATCACTAATGGCTGATGGCCGATTCTCCACTAGATGCGATATTATATTAAGCCCATCTATAATGTTGCATCTAGTCTCGTCTTGCAATCACAAATGACACTTTCCCTTGGCAGAGGTTTGATACGATATCACTAATCACTATCGGCAATTGAAATGGGCCACTTAACACTTTATGAATTCTACTCCCGAAGTGCTAATGTGATATATGTCGACAATCACAAATCGTAAAGGTTCAGGGCTTGACATTAATGTAGGCCACTCGCTTATGGCAATGCGATAATATTTGTCAGACCCGAAAGGACTCAACACTCCCGTGCATAAAATTTCAAGTCCACATTCTCGAATCTGCAAAGTGTTTAGCATGATTTCTCTGTGTAAAAGGCATTCGATGATAAACAAGTAAATACATAGGGGTGATGCTATATGGGTTCTACGGGTTCGATAGCGTTAACACTTCCCCCTTCGATATTGTATTTGCAATACATGTATGGTTTTTGCTGCCGATATTGTACACGGCCCATATATATATATATATATATATATATATATATATATATATATATATATGCCCATATATAAATATATATATATATATATATATATGTTTATGCCGCCGATAGTGTAAATGCATATTTATATAAGTTTGCACCTCCAATAGTGTTAATGCATCCTTTGCTCTATTGATAGCTACCGATAGTGTTAAATGCATATACATATACATATACATATCTATCTATCGATATATATATATATATATATATATATATATATATATATATATATATATATATACACATATCTATCTATCTATCTATCTATCTATCTATCTATCTATCTATATATATATATATATATATATATATATATATATATATATATATATATATATATATATATATATATATATATATATATATATATATATATATATATATATATATATATATATATATATATATATATATATATATATATATATATATATATATATATATATATATATATATATATATGGGTTTATGCCTCTGATAGTGTTAGTGCATCCTTTTCTCCTTTCATAGCTCCCAATAGTGTAATCTGTGGCATCTATGGCTCTTGATAGATCATTTGTATGCATATGACCCTTTTGTGGCATACATTGCTCTGATAGCTCCTGATAGCTCTGTTTTCTTCCTCCATTTCTCCGATGGCTCTGTTTGCTTCCTTCGACGGCTTTGTTTGGTTCCTATGGCTCTGTTTGCTTCCTTTGATGGCATTGTTTTCTTCCTCTAGCTCCTCGAATATTTCCATATTGACATCAATGACAATCTATGTCAACATAATTTTCCTGAATTGTCCCTATTTCCATGAGGCATGAAAGGAAATGTTTTTGGGTTGGTTTCTGTAAGATTTTATTTAAAGATAGAAAGTACTTGCAAAATGGTAAGGAAAGAAGATAATGGAAAATGAAGGAAAGGGAGATACTAGATTAATTTTGCAGAAATAAACTAATGGAAGAAATTTGAAGATAAGAAGTAGAAGAAAAGAAAGTTGGAGACTAGAAATAGAAGAAATTAGTAATCACATTATACTTAGAAACCTCCCTGACAACAACGGCAAAAAGTAATGAGCCTAGGTATTGCAACAAGAATGTTGCAACTCCCAGGGCTACCATCTTTACCTATTAACCTAGGGTTCATACAAACTTGGAGGTGACAGTGCTATATGCACAAGTAGAAATGAAGGTCCTGCCTGTTGTTACTATTTATTTGGCAAGAGACCCTAAGGGTTCAAAGCCAGACTTCTATAGGGTTAGAAGAAGCTTAATTCTTTTATGGAAGAAGAGAAAACCTATTCTAAGAGAGAGCTACTCTATTGTAGTAATGAAGAAAACAATATTTAATGCTAAACTACACCATAACCTAACTAACCATCTAAACAACTATGATAGAAGAATTTCTAAATCAACACTAACCTTATGCTGCTACCTAAGTTGAAAAGGTAAAGAGCATCAAACTATGATACGGTGTAAGCATAAAAACTTAAGCTAAATCGATTTTGAAGCGGAAGAGCAATCAGAAGTCAAAATCAATGAAAGGAGGATGTAAAGATGGAGTAGCTCATAGGGACCGTTGGATCAAGTAATGAGAAAACGATGGATGATGGAGATCTTATTATGGGGGCTTAAGCGAACAAATGGATGAACATGATTAATGAAGTAGATGAACGATGAAGATCTTATCATGAAGAATTAAGTCAAGAGATGGGCAGATAGGGTAACGAAGCAAACAAATGGTGGAGATCGTATCGCAAGGAATTACGTGAAGAGATGGGTGGATAGGGTGAACGTAAAGGATGAATAGTTGAGGTATTCTTGTGGAGGTTAAGTCAAGAGATGGATAGACAGGGTAACAAAGTGATGAAAGGCTGAGATCTTATTGTGTGGATTAAGTCAAGAGATGGACAAACAAGACTAACTAGAGGATGGATGGCAGAGATCGTATCGTGGAAAAAGGAAATGTGCAAAAATGATGGAGAAGGTTTCTAAGGTGGTAAGTAGTTTCTCATGTGCCTTTAAGGCCATAAGCAACATTAAGAAATTTCATGCAATTAGCCTTACTGCATGACACTTAGCACGAAAAAATAACTTTTTTCATGTGCCATCGGGCGTATAACGTTCGTGCAAGAATCTGCGCAAGATTGTGTGATAGCCACTGGATCAGGTGGGGCTGATCAATAGTGGAGATATGCTAAGCTAGTTTGTGATTGGGTGACGTGATAGTTGTCGGATCAAGTGAGGTAGATCGACGGTGGGGGTTTAAATCACTGGAAGTGTTGAGGTGACACAATAGCCATTAGATCAGGCAAGGAAAATTGATGGTGGGTACTTGAAGTGCATAAAGTAAGTGGCAGTTCGAAAAAATAATGGATCAGATGGTGATTGGGAAGGTTTGTTGTGGATCAGATGATGAGGAAATGACACATGAAGAATGTGTTGAAGGAGGTTTCGAAGGGAAAATGACAGAAAAACTAGTGAGGGTGAACGAGTAACTGCACAAATGACAAACTCCATATCTCATGTGAGAACTGAAAACCTGTATTTTTTGGGTTACTGAAGGGTCTCTTCCTCAAGTCATGGTCCTAGAGGGAGGATATGAGGCCAAGACACTTGCCCACAACCTTATGGTGATATTTTTCTCCTAGCTAACCTGTAGACTAAAAGAAGGTGCAAATGGAAGTAAACTACAACAAATGCGGCTACTGAAGCAAATGAATCAAAAAACCATGAATAATCTACTCTATACTACTGTAATGAAAGTGTAGATACTTGAAAAATTAAACAGAAAAACCAGGAAGCTACTTAAGAAAATGAACAAAATTAGGAATCTATGTTACTTAAGCAAATAAACAGAACTAGAAATATATTCTAGCATACATGTATAGTAAAGAGGAGCTTTGGCTACTCAGGTTGGGCCCTAACCCAAGAGTTATTGGAATTGTCACACAGATTTGGCACTATGACACACGTGTTCTCCTTGATGGCAACTCACTTAGATGACAGATCACAGTTCAGATTCATAGAATGAAGAAAGAGAGGTATATGCAGGTTCCCCATTGACCAAGTCACATGTATACATGGGTTAGCAGACTGAAAAGTGTGTATAATGTACACACGCAATTTCACAGAAGGAAAGGCGCTTACATGTTGGAAAACTATGTTTCGTCCATGGTATTTGGTCCAAGGTATTTTGATCCATGGTATTGGTCCTAAGTGGTTTTGGTCCATGGTATTAAGTAAGGCCTAAGACTATAAAAGGAGGAGAAGATCATTAGGAAATTGCACTCAAGAATTGAATATCTAATGAAGAGAAATATCTAGTACACAAGTTGTTGGGTTATGGTGCAGAGCTGGATCTGAAACAAGGATGAACCTTAGCACTTGATGAAAGATAAGATCTAATGATGGGTTAAGATCTTAAGGCTTGAAATGAAGTATCTTTATATGGTTTGATCATTTATCTGAATAATTGGCACATGTTGTAGTTTTAAGAAGAATTTCGGCGTAAATCACATATAGAAAGACCTTTGTCGATGCATTTCGAACCAACTAGTGTGGTTCATCATCAGGACAAGTTGAAGAAATAGATCTAGTCTAGCATGTTAAATAGTCTAAGCAGAGACTCCAACGGCTACAAAAGGTTAATCTTAAAACTAGAGTAAAAAATTAGCCGTTAATCTTTTGTAGCCATTAGAGTCTCTGCTTAGACTATTTAACTTGCTAGACTGGATCTGTTTCTTCAACTTGTCCTGGCGATGAACCACACCTGTTGGTTCGAAACGCATCAACAAAGTTCTTTCTATATGTGATTTACGCCGAAATTCTTCTTATAACTATGATGGATCACAAAAGCCTCAATTCTACAAATGTTGTAGTTTGTAAATATGATGATCTGGGTATAACTAAAGTATGGAATTGTTGTATAGTTTAAATCATCATTTACAGATTTGTATGTAGGTTCTGCATATCAAAATAATTTATACATCTTAAATTTGATTTGCAGATTTGTACAGAGGTTTGCCTTGAGAAAAGTTTGTATACACGCACGTTTGACACATGGAGGTAGAGTATACATCATAAAATATGTTTTAAGCTACTTTTGTTTGATGTTGCATTGTTCTGGGTTCTGACTTGGGTTCTGGTTACTGTATTCTAGTTACAACATTCTCAAAAGTGATTGATCGATACAATTGTGATTGGTGCAAAGGAGATTAGTTGATGTGGATATACTTGCTGTTTGAATGATGTTATCGTCTGAAAGCTTATGAAACATGGTCTCTAGAAGAAAAGAGAAGGTTGTAGTCTTCTGTAGGCTAGCACCTATGTACTAGTAAACATATTAGCTAGTACACGAGCTTAGGGGGTTGTAGCTCCCTTCCAGGAGAAGCTGGAGAATGAGAGAAGGTTGCAGCCTTCTGCAAGTAGAAGCCTATGTACTAGTATAACCCTTCACCAGTGCAAAATTGTAAAAATAAGTTTCTCATTTAAAAGAAGATAGAAATGATTGCAGCAAGTGGTTTTCACCCACATTGGGTTTCCACCTTATATCTTGTGTTTTTGTGTGTGATTTTCTATTCTATTTTTATTGCACCTGGTTACCATTTATGTGATTCTGATGCATTGATTAAAGATCAACATATGATGAATTAACTGAATTACAAGTTTGTAGAATATACGCTAGTTGCTTTAAACATAGTCGCGTACACACGTGAGTTCGATTAACTGAAGTAGCATATATGAATTTGATTATGGAAATGAAAAATTATTTACTTTCTAATACTAATTCAGCCCCCCTCTCAATATTATTTCTAGCAAGAGCTTCAACCCTCTGAGTTAAGTCAGATCTGGCTTAAAACATAACTCATTCTCAGTATGAAAACCATGGATTATAGAACAAATTGTTACAAGTCTTGCAGCTAAGAAATAAAGTAGAGTTTTTACAATATAATTCTAAATCATACTAAGGTCCTAAGCCTCTCTATTTATACATTTGAAATCTTTAATTACTTCCTCCCTATTAGGGAGGCTTGGCCTCCAACTCAAGAAAAACTAGTTTCTGTCCTTTTCACTTGCTTGGTTGTCTTCTAGTCCTCATAGTGATGGTTGTTTGCACTCCGAGCTGATGGAGGAATATTCGAATGGAGGGGTAGTAAATGAGGAGGATTTACCTCCTAAAATTACTCTCTCTTGTCCCATTTGAGTGTTTACTAAGGCATTTTCCATAGTTCCTTGATTTTACCCTTTACTCCTATATTTTCCTTGCTTTTAGCCTTTATTCTCGTATTACATGCACATTAGACCACAAAGCAAAATATCCAACTCAAACGCATCTCATAAACAAAATATAATGAAAAGTATGAAATAATTAATGAGAATAGTTGGTTTGACTAAGCTAAGCGGTGAATTAAGGCCAATTAAGGCCGATATAATTACCTAATAAAGAGGCTCATCATCTATCTATTGTTTAGAATTTTGCAGATGTAATTCCTAAAGAGATCCTCGGGCTACCCCCTAAAGAAAATATTAATTTTACATTTGAGTGAATCTTGGGGGTCACCCCAGTATTTAGGGCACCCTATCATATGCATATTCTAGAATTAATGGAGTTGAAAGTGAAATTAGAACAGTGGTTGGAAAGGAATTATATTGTCCTAGTGTGTTTCCATGGGGATGTCTTCTACCTTTTATCAAAAATAAATATGGTACTTTAAGGTTATGCATTGACTATTGAAAATTCAATAAAATAACGATTAAAAGAAAGTATAGATTACACAAAATTGATGAATTGTTTGATTAGGTTAAGGGAGCTACTATATTCTCTAAAATTGATTTATGTTTAGGATACCATCAATTATGAATTAGAGAGGACATCTATAAAATCAAGTTTTATGACTTTATCTACATATTATGAGTTTGTGGTCCTACCTTTTGGGCTTATTAATGCCGTAACCACATTTATGAGCCCAATGAACAATATATTTCACCCATATCTAGAAAACTTCATATTAATTTTTATCGATGATATTTTGATTTATTTTAGAAAGCTACAAGAGCATAAAATACCTTCGCAAATAGTCTTCCCAAATTTATGAAAAATCAAATTATATGTTAATTGTAGTAAATGTGATTTATTTAAATCTAAATTACAATATTGGGGCATGTGATCAACCAAGAGGGGATATATATAGAACTGGCGAAGATAAAAGAAATCAGGATTGGCCTATTCCCAAGAATGATGCATATATTAGGTCCTTTATCATTATAATAGGATACTATCATCACTTTATAGCTCATTTTTCAAAGGCATCCTACCCCATGACATGCTTACGAAAGAAGGGTATGGAATTTAAATGGAAATTGAAATGTTAGGATAACTTTGACTAGTTAAGGCACGTGTTAAATACAACCCCTATCCTAAGAATTGCACACCCTGAGAAACAATTTATTGAATGTATAGATGTATACCAGGAAGGAGTAGGAGGAGTTTTAATGCAACAAGTTCAGGTGGTAGCCTGAGTCTCATAAATTGAAGGAGCATGAGAAAAGGTACTCAAGTTATGACATAGAGCTAATAATAGTGGTTCATGATTTAAAGGTATGGCAAAAATACATATTAGGAAATAAATTTATTCTAATGAGTGATCATAGTATCTTGACTAATTTATTTAAACAACATACACTTAATGCTCGACAATTATGATGGATCACTCTCTCGAGATGGGTCAACTTCGATACGAAGAACTTAAAAGATAAGGAAAATTGAGTGGTGGCTTCCTTCAATAGAAGAATTTTTTTTTTAATGAAATTTCCTTTAGTCAACTAAAATCTAATTTTTTTAGATAAAATTAAAAATCTAACCTTATAATACCTATAATATTAGTTTTTACAACATCAAATAAAACAATAAAATAACACTGAAAGGAAGCTACGATATGATAATAACAATGATGATTTGTTGATCTATTCGTAATCAAGATTTTATTAAATAAATTATTTTGGATGAACGTCATAGAAATATGTATGCTTCCCACCATGGACACCGGAAACTGATCACTGTCTTAACGAAGGATTACTTTTGGCCAAGCATGAGGAGAGATGTAATTGAATTTTTGGTGAAATGTATAGATTGCAAACATGTGAAAGATGATAATCAACATTCGTCTAGTTTACATCACCTATTCCCCATTCTATAATGGAAGTGGGAAACTATCACACTAAACTTTATGAGAGGTCACCCAAGTCAAAGAGGGAAAATGTTACAATAATGGTTGTGGTAGATAAGTTAAGTAAATAAACACATTTTGTTCCCATGAAATCAACATACAAAGTAATGTAAATTTTTATATATATGGAGTATATGTAAAATAGTCATTTTTGATCGAGATGTAAAATTCACTTATGCTTTCTAGAAAGCTTTATTTATAGGATTAGGCACCCGAGTGTAGTTTAGTAGTTCCTACCATCAATAAACAAATGAAAAAACATACCGGGTAAATCAAGTATTAGAGGACATGCTAAGGATTTACGTCATGTGAAAACCTACAAAGTGGGAAGAATATCTCCACCTAGTAGAATTTTCCCATAATAATAGTTATCATGCTTCTTTAAGAATGATCCCATTTGAAGTGTTGTATGGATGAAGGTGTAGAAAACCCTTAATTGGGGTTATCTAGAGGATAAACTAAAATTGTGAAATTATGTGTTGAAGGAAATGGAACAAACCATGAAAAAGCCATGGGGAAACATGAAATATTCCTAGGACTGATAGAAAACATATGTAGATAGAAGGAAAATCTACAAATATTTTTGGGTGGGAGAATACATATATGTGAAGGTTAAACCAAAAAAGAGCACTTTAAGATGGGGGACTTGCACAAGGTTGACTCCTCAATTCTGTGGCCCTTTTGAGATACTTTCTAGGATTGGCCTTGTATCTTATCATATCGCATTACCTAGTCTTATACATTTGCACAATGTATTTCATGTTTCATTGCTAAAAATATATGTACATGATCTTAAGCATATTATGAATTGGTAGGATTTTCAGGTAAATAATGAAGTTGCAATTATTATATATGTTTTTTATTTTAAAAATATAAATGATATAAACTAATGGTTTACATTATGGTTGTGGATTTAGGGTGAGCTGGATGGGGAATTCGTGGTAAAGACTTTGCACATATTAGACCAGAGAGAAAGTTTGCTAAAAAAGTGAGTAATCACCTAGGATAAGGTGAAGTGGAAGAAAATTTTCCCAAAAGAACTTACTTGGGAGGATAAAACTTTTATGCCTGGGGTATATGTGAGTCTATTGAAGGAAAAGGAAAATATCAAGGTCAATGTTTTGTTTGGGGGGGAAGATAAAATACCCCCCCACAAATTTTAAATATTTAATTACCTTCTAGTGAATTTACTTTTAGAGACTATGGAGCCATGCTAAGGGTCGTGTGTGAATGTGAGATGTAAATAATTATTTTCCAATTTTATATTAATAAAAGTGTTACAGTTAGTTATCCATGTAAATTATGGTGGGCAAAATTTCTTACAAAAAAATTTCACATTCTGGACAATTAAGAAGGCAGTTATGGAAGGTCTAATAAGGGTACAAAGGTAGAGGTAGTTGTTTCCCAGATTCCTCTCCCGAGGGATATATTATCTCAGTAATGGAAAATTTTGGCCAAGAGGGAGAGAGGGTAAAAGCGGGAAGAACATCTCCGTCTAGTTTAATCTTCATATAGAAACATTTATCATGCTTCTTTAAGAGTGAGTCCTTTCAAATTTCTTTATGGGTGGAGGCGCAAAACCCCTCCTAGCTAGATTCATTCTTGGGATAGATCGATACTGGAATCCTATATGCCAACGGAAATGGAATGAACTATGAAAAAGGTGTGGGGAAACTTGAAAGATGAAAAATACTGGCAAAAAACATATGCAAATAGAACGCAAACCTACATAGAGTTTGAGGTGGGAGAACATGTATATGATAAGGTTAAAATTAACAAGGTTATTTTGAGATGGGGAATCTATGCAAAGCTAAGTCCATGATTTGTTTGTTGTTTTGAAATACTTACTAGGATTGGGCATATAGCTTACCAACTAGCATTACCTAGTCATATATGTGTGCACAATGTATTTCATATTTCCTTACTAAAAGGGTATGCACATGATCCTAATCATATTATTAATTCACAGGATGTTAAGGTAAACAAAGAAGTTGCAATGATTATATATGTTTTTTTCTTTTAAAATTATAAATGATCGAAACTAATGGATGACATAATGGTTTCGTATGCAGGTCAAATTGGATGGAGAATTTATTTTTGAGCCTTTGTACTTATTTGTCTAAATTGAAACTGTGTACAAAAGTGATTAATCACCAAGATTAAGGTGTAGTGGTAGAGCTTTAGCTTGGAAGAGGAAACTTGGGAAGATGAAACTTTTATACATAAGTCATATGCTAATTTTTTCAAGGGCTAGGAAAAGATCGAGGACAATGTTTGTTTGGGGGGGGGGGGGGAATATGTTACACCCCATACTGAATTTTAAATATTTTATTTGCCTTCATATAAATTTACCTTTTGGACTATGGAGCCATGTTAAGGGCCAAGTATGAATATGAGATGTAAAAATTGTTTTCTAATTTTATATTAATAAAAAAATTGCAATTAGTCATCCATGTGAATTACGATGGGAAAATGATGTTAGAGAAAAACTTCACATTCCAAACCATTAAGAAGATAGTTAGGGAAAACCATAGAAGGGAAGAAGGGCAAAGGTAGATGCTACATAGATTCCTCTCCCTAGCGATATATTATCTTACTAAGGGAAATGGTTGACCAAGAGAGTGAGAGGGTAGAAACGTGAGCCAACCTTTTGTCTTTGAAGAATGGTTGGTGGAGGCCCAAGAAAGTTTAATTAGCTATTGAGCTTAATTGTCTTAGAACAAGAAAATGTTGGAGGGAGGTAGGACAAGCTGTAGCTGCTAAAACTACCCTCCAAAATTTTGGCCATGCTTTGATTTTGGAGCCTCCATTCTATCCATGGGAGCTTATTTTTCACTGTTGTCAAGTACTCATGCTATGATAAAGAATTATCTTTTAATTATTTTCTTTTGATGCAATGATCCTAATTTCATATCATTTAGGCACAAGATATATTTTTTCATGAACTTGCAACATTGATGGGCTTGCCTCTAGAAAATATGTGGAAGGTAGGCCAACCTTGATGACTGAAATTGTACAATCTAGATAGGAAGGTCTTCCTTGAGATAAAAATATGTGCATTTCTATATGGCAACCCAACCTTGAGCCTAGACATTGTGCAAACCATCTCTTCAACTTAGAAACTGTGTAATGCACTGAGTCAAGGAGTTGCCTAGCCCTTGGAAACTACACAATATTCCTTGGTAGTGTGAATGGACATTTTTCTTGGAAAAGAAAAAAAGGAAAAAGGAATGTGTAGAAAATAGTGAGTGGATAATTAGTTTCTGAAAGGATGACACAACTTGTTATTTTTGAAATTCCACCAAGTGTCATATTTTCCTTGATTTTAGGCATTCACATCATAAGCCATAATCAATCTAAATCTATATAATGAATGGCCCTAGATCTCATTTGTACATTCGATATTCGAGCTCTAGCCTTCCTAAGGAGATCAAGGAGCCTTCAGTAGAGTTTGTGATGTGTTTCCTGGTGAGTTTTGATTTTGTCATCTTTTGTTGCTTTTTCTGTCACTTTTTGTCGTTTCACTTCTGTGAGTGATGTTTTGTCTATTTATTTTAATGGTTGCTAGATTTTTAACTAATATTGTCTTGTAAAAGTTTTATTTCGATTTGTCATTTTCCTTTTAGAAGTGTCACATCCATTTTCTTCCTTTTTCCCATTAATGGTCGTCATTTTAGTGACTCCCTATGCAAGTTTGTTTATCCTTTCACATGTTGATCTTCTACACTTAATCTTCACCAGTTTATCTTATTTTAATCAAATCTGCACTCTAACTTGCACCACCACTCAGATGTTTCAATTTCCCATACTGATTCTGGGCATATCTACTCTTCCCTTAGCCAACATTGGCCTTGTGTAGTTGGGCATTGTGAAAGTCCAACGCTCAAGCTTTATCCTTGGCCTCTGGAACAGTACAATGTGTAGTACCTGGCTAGCCCAACTATGCATTATGTATTTCTAGGAATCAATCTTCTTCGTTCGTCATTGAGACTCCACAATGTGTAGTCTCTACGTAAAGCTTCCTAGCCTGAGACTATGCATTGTGCAGTCTCTAGCCTCAAGCTGATCCCCTAGCTGTTAAGACTATGCAATGCACAGTTCAGGTTGTCATTTCCTCTCCCTTCACCTCAATAATTCTATAATTTTCCTTGTTAGTCAAGTGGTTGTTGATATGATCTTGCTTCGTGAGTCATTTTGATGAAGTTACACCATATTGATCATGAGTGCATTTTCCTCATACAAGTATTGAAATTTTTGAGAACTTATCTTCATCAGTTAATGAAAATATGACACCAAAGAGATATGCTTCAAAGGATACTACTAAAAGTAGCACCGGGGAGGAAGTTGACGGTACTCCAATAAACTTTCCAATTTACGTAGATACTCAATTGTTCATAGAGAAATAATTAGACATCACATGGAAAAAAGTGAAAGAAGAATTATCAACAAGAAGCTTCAAAGCAGACCTTGATGACCCATAGGTGTATATCAGTGTCCAAAGGTTGGGGTTACACAAAGTTGCATGCAGGTACCCGACTTTCCCATGTGTAGAAATCATCAAGTAGATATTGTCTCATACCGATCCAAAGATTAGGAGTCTCAATAATTCCAGCAGAAAAATGCTTACTTCCTTTCTTGCACCATATTATCATCTCATGTACCATTTCCCGGATCCATAACCTCACATGGATTCTTGGTTCTTTGCTACCACTAACTACTTGAGAACAAAGGACATTGTCAAAATATGGGGAAACGATATAGAAATGTTTCGTCAGACATCCACCAACACCTTAAATAAAAAATATATTAGGAGGTCCTATCATCTCTTGATAGTTTTATGATGTAGAATATATGGTCAGAAGAGCACTCATACCTTCCATAAAGGGTGGAAATTCTTACTAAAATAGGTTGTCAACGAAGGAAGACCATTCAACTGGTCAAAAGTGTTGGCTCAATAGCTGAGGATCCATGTAGCTAATGCGATCAGTCCTCCCAATGGCAGACACACTATATTTTACATTTCTATTTATCTACATGATGCCATCTACACCCATAATGTATTCTCTGGCATGAATTGGACTTGGACACCACACAACCCTATTGTGCACATTCATTGCAAGATTCTTTCGGATTGTAGCCACAAAGGAGTAACAAAAAATCTAACTGATCACTTCCTCATTTCGTTGTATAAGTTGATATTTGAGGAAGAGCCACCTTACATGTCACATGGGGAAATGGAAGAAATGTCAAAGATATCATATTGGTTTACCTTAGTGAATGGAACTTTCCTCAGAGTGTTTGGTGGAAATAAGTCTCTACATATTATGTCGAGTTATGCCACTGATAAATTAGTTATGCAAGAAGTTGTGTACCATCTCTCCACAGGGTTGTCAACATCTTTGCACATGAATAATAAAGGGCCTTCACGTTTTATTCCTTTGTATATCAAATTGTATGATATCAAGAAATTAAAAGTCACAAACACCAAAGGCAAGGAAATAAATAAATTTTCTCTTTATTGTCTTGACGTCAATCCATACAATCCTCAGAATGTTTGTAAAGCTCATTATGCCAAGATTAATTTACAGTGGCTAAGAAGGACATTCTATAGACCTGAGAAGGAAGCACATAAATGTTTTTATGATGCCTCCAAGTCCCTTGAACTAGTCATATTCACTAGAAAAATCATAGGTTACTCCACAGAAAGAAGTCACTCTAGAGGTAGAACCAACAAAAAGCACAACCCAATGCACAAAAAGGGAAAGATGAAGGTTTCATGTAACCTAGGGGAGAGTGAAGCTGCAAGATGAAAGTGGATGCAATCATTCTCAAAGTGATGATAGCAACAGAGAAGAGGAGAAGAAAAAGGATGCAGGAAGAAAAAATATCAGAGGGAAGAACAAGAGCAGAGGATATTGGAAGAAGAAAGGAAGAAGTAGGAAGAAGAAAAAAGGTGAAGAGTAGAAGAAGAAGAATCCTCATAAAGGCAAGATGAAGAACAATAGGAGAACTGACGATGGGAGGAGGAAATAAAATAGATCTAGGACAAGGATCTTGCTCAGTGTATTGAAGAGTTGATCGATATCAAAGAAATGGAGGTGGAACCGGAGCTGGAGAACCAAGATGTTAAATTGATGCCAAGTACATAGTAGGTCACCATTCACTCTCCCCACCCTCTAGTTGTAGAGAAAGCCCCTACTGAGGAAGAGGAAATTGAGCCTCCTGATAACTATCTAGTTATGGAAGTGTACAATATGACTTATGAGGAGCTTTAGAAAAATATTGTACAAGCAAGGAAGAAACATTTTCTAGACAACCTCGCATCTCCTCCATTCATCAGAGAAAGGATGGTTGTGATAAACACCAAAAGAAATAAAGTTCCATTTGCGTAAAAAAACTTGGCCTTTGAATGTGCTACAAAGTCAAACACAGAGTATCTGATGGCCAAGAATAAATAATTGGCAATGAACTTGCAAACTGTTCCTGCAAAGGTTTATCTAGAAGAACTTAAGGCAACCATACTTGGTGAAGTATCAACATTGGGAGAAACTATGTGAGGCTTGTGTGAAGAACTTGTCACAATGCATAAGGTAGCTGTCCACTTGCATGGAATGCAACATAAGTGTAAGGATAATGCCAAAGCTCTTAACGCTTTCCATACAACCATCACTGCCATGCATAAATTGTTGATGGAATACAAAGGGGAACTTCTTGAATTGTTGAAGAAAATAAGGTAACATGCAGAGCTGGAGAAAGTGAAAGTGTGGATGATCATTAAAAGAAAAAAACAAATTACCTCATTTATCTCCAATATTCAGACCTCATATGCATGATTGTACAAAAAAATGGATTTTAGGGTGAAACCATACAAGATCCCATCAACTCACTCACCCACTGAACCCAAACACAGGAATTGGGTCAGGCGTGAGGTTGAAGAATACTTGGACCAGTTTAGACAGATCTATACCATGGAATATCTTGAAGTAAATAGGTAGGACATGCAAAAGTACATGGTGGCCCTATCTAAATCAATATTGTGATGCTCGTGTTAAAGAAGGAAATCCAAACTATATCCAAATCAATGTACCTGGATACCATGGAGGCTAGAGTCCTCTTTTAGAATCATCCCATAGCATAATTTGGGGAATTCATCACGTAGTAAAAATCTTGGCTCCAACATGTTACCAAGAACATAAAATTCGAAGTTGCTGAGCTAGATTTTCCCCAAACTCAATCTTGACTTTTGTCTTATTAGGTTGTTTAGTTGTCTCTACAAAATTTTCTCTCATATGGGTACAAGTATATGGTAATATTCTCTTTTAATTAATTAGTAAGTGAAGTTTCAAGTGTCAATTATGGAATGTGAAGGGTCATGATGTAATGAAGTTGAAAAGTCATTTTGAAGAGAAGTTGAAGAATCATGAGGGAAGTCCAAGAGTCATAAGGGGAGGTGAATAGTCACCACCTTTGATATAAATACACCCTCATAATTCATGTAAAGGGGATTTTGGGGAGCCAAGATTTTGGCTAGGCTTTTAGCTTAGGATCAGGGGCTTGGGAGTTTTTTGAGAGGGTTGGCTTCTCCGTAGCATATAGGGAGTGTCTTTAGTTAGAGGATAAGGTGTAGACTTCATGTTCCACTATTGGGGCTATTGGTCCATCAATGGTATATGTATTCTTTTCAATTTCACTTTAATAAAAGCTAAGAGCTGACACATTTTCATGCATATGTTGTGATATAGTAGGAATATTATTATTGTGTTTGCAATATATGTTATTTCGCTTATCTCACTTACACTAACACTTATGAACTATTTCATTTGAATTTTTATGAATAATGTTGAATGTGTGTTGTTTTTTGTTTCCGTCATGGTTAAAATGTCGACTATTTCATGGACTAACTCATGATGTCCTTACACTGATGTGTTCCATTCAAGTTGTGTACTATTACAGGATTTTAAGCGGTTCACTCATTTTCGGCTCATGTGTTACAAAATTTTATACATTACACGTGACCTTTCATAAAGTCACACACTTATTCACCAAAGTCACGATTACACCACTCTATGCATTATTGTAGTCAAGGCACATCATTAAAACCTACATCTTCAAAAACTAGGCCATATTCTAGATGGGGCTCCTACTCTATATGATGTGAGGTATAATAGGGACTTCATATCGGGGAGACCCCCTGGATGATGGTGGGTCTAGCACCATCAGTGTTTCTAGCACTAGAAGGAGGGTCATATGACAAGATGAGCCAATGAAGTTTGTTTGAACTTTTCATATCTTTAATGGATTCATCCCATATCCTGATTCCAACATGCTTGTTAAGAACCACAAATCTGAAAGTGCCTGTAGGAATAATCAGTGAGTTATCGAATTTGAAATTTCATGGCTAGGATGAAACAACCATTCTTGAGCACACCACTCACTTTTTTGAATTCTTCACTAAACATGGTATTCACTGTGAGGATGTTGCTTATAGATTCTTCATTCTCACATTTGAAGCACGTGTCAAGAAATGGTGTTACACATTTCCAGCCACTTCCATACACTCTTTTGAACATTTTTTCAAAGAGATCTATTGTGCCTTTGACATGTGTGATTATAAATCTTTTTTCAAGAAAATCATGTGTTTGCGAAAAGTACTTGATGAATCTCTTAACGATTTTCATGATCATTTTATTTAGTTCTATTTTGAATTTCTGAAAGATGATATTGATTAGAATTTCATGAAAGAGAAGTTTGAATTTATTTTTCATATTTCGATGAATCCAAATTTATATGAATGTTTCGAATGTATCCCAATATACACTAGTTATGTATCTCCCAAATATGTGACAAAGAAAGTTTCTATTCCAAGTTATTTCATCTTCCCTTCATCAAACAACTCAATTTATGTAGGATGAGGTTGAAGAACTTGAGAATACATCCATTAATCTACCACCATATTTCACACCCCGCATATTCAAAATTTAAACACAAGTTTGGACTGTCAATTTGATTTTTTTGGTGATGTTCTTTCTCCTCACCTTGCATCCATTGGTTCCTTTGGTCCTCTCGATTGTGGGTTGTTGTGTTAAAAAATTTCAATCATTTCTTTTGATGTTCATGAGGACCAAACTAAGGAAGGAATTATTTTTTACCAACGAATTTGTCATATGATTTACGATGAGTATGTGTGGGATTCTGTCTCTGAACAAGAATTTGCATTGCAAGTTGATGTTTCTCCTTGTTCACCTCTCCCTCGTTACCATGAGATCTTACACAATTCTATCACACCTGTTCAATTTTTCAAGGAATCATTTTGTGACAATGTTAATTATAATCACACTATGAATTTGTGGAAGGTATATTTTACATTTGGACATGGAGAGGAAGAGTCTTCTTTTCTTGGATCATTTGATCAGTCATCCGATCTTTCTGAAGAAATAGAGGGTGAAATTTATTGCTTCCAATCTGACCCTCTTTATGATTCATTAGATCAAGAGGATGCCTCTATTTGTGATGACAGAATTTCTAATCATGGCTGTCATGATCTATTCATTGATTCATTTGGTCATGACTATGATTGTTCTACTATCAATCTATCTAAGCCACTAATTTTCAATTATCTATCATCTGATGTATTGGAACTTCCGCAAATTGTTACAATGCTTGATCCTGATTCTATGGTTATGTCAAGTTCTCTCAATCTTGAGGTTAGTTTCAATCATGATCAAGATAGTCCTATATTTTCAAGGATCCTCATCAGTCGATCTAAAAGATTGAAAATTGATCCTTTCAACAATCTTCATCCCATCCATTTTCTTTGCATGATGCTATCACTCTATCATTGGAGGAATCATACCTAGCAATATTTGTTATTAAACGCATGTTTTTATATTTCTTTATGTTTTCCAAGTTTAAAAGTTTCAATTATCTCTCTTTCATCTCTTGTCATTGCAATGTGTACAAGCACCATCATGCATCTGCAGAGTGTTTTTCATGTGGTTTCTTTTTCTACTTTTTTGCATGTGCTTTGAATATTTTAATGTCAAGGTATGTATTGAATTATCTTCCTTGTGTGTTTTTTTGCTTGAATATCTTTCTTGATTTGGATTCCCTCATCTATATAGGTCCCCATGTGTAGCTGGTTACATTGGAAGTTTTATTTCATGTAATCCTGACATATTCTTTGATAGTTTAGGAGGAGTAGTTTATTTATTTCTGTATTTTGTTTTGTTTCATTTACTTTTCATCCTAGCCCTTTCCTTTCATTTCTCGTTGTTGTATGATAGATTCTGCATGAGACTGTGTTTGGTTTCTGTAGCAAGTATGTTGAAGTTCGAGAAGAAATTGTGCTAATACCAATGCTTGGTTAGCTCTTTATTCACTCTCTTTGTGTGGATCTTGCACCATTTAGTCAATAATAACAAGAGGGAAAATACATTCTTTTTAGAGAAAACCATAGTGGAATCATGATTCTCAAATATATAACTATTACCACCTACTTTAATCAACTTTGTAATTGTTTAGTTTTGTCTTGTCAACTAAGTCAAGTAGAGTATGTCGGTGATATGAAAATCACCCTATGAGTGACCTCAATTAATTAATTATTGAATGAAGGTATTACATACTCATGTGTTGGTGTGTGTTTATGTTATTTTAGGCAACAGATTGATCAGATTACAAAATACATAGACAGTGGAAACAGAAAACAGCAAGAGAAGCACAGTAAGAAAATACAGGAACACAACAATTAATAAGGAGTTCACCCTAATCTCCAGGGCTACTTCTCCAGTCTAGCTTTTGGTGGTGGCCTTCTCTTATTGTGTCTTTAGAGCAAAGAATTATAATGAGGAGCTCAATCTGAGTCTCCTAGAACAAAATTTCTTGGTAGGGTGGTTCTTGGATTCCCCAAGCCACTAGAGTGCATAAACTCTTTTCCTATCCAAGTCTCGACCTCTCTGGTCTTTAACGGGAGGAGCCCAATGTAGTGCTCAATTCCTGATAGATCCTATTAAGGATTGCTTGATGCTGCCTTATGTTGCAGGTCAGCTCAGCTCTCTATCTTTCTGCTTTTTGCTTCAATGCCTTCGTCTTCTTCTCTCTAGTTCTTCCTCTTGGTGTCCTCTCTGGTCTTTTTTGTTCTTTGTTCATGGTTTTAAAGCCAGTTAATCTCATGACTATTCGCTTCCCCTTCCAACTGTGTCAGATCACCTACTACTGTTCACTTGGGATCGCCTGTCTTTGCGTCATCATCAACGGTTCACAGGGAGTGGCCACTTGTTGTCTTGTTAACTGTGCCAACTTTTCTTCGTCAGTTACGTTTCTTGATTACATCGTGGAATGAGTCATCTGCCATCTCAACAGTCAAATCAGACCTCAAATCCTTATATATCACAGCTTAATCCCTGTCAAATCTAGTTCTCCATCGGGCGTGATCTCAGCTGTTAGATCTTGAGCCTCTAGATACGACGTCATTCACTCATTTTGCGTGGTTGACTTGCTTAACTATTAGAGTGCGATGAGTGGTGGTTTTCTCTCTGATCCGCTTACTACACATCGGGCGCTAAACAAAATTACTCATTTCTCTTCAAATCTGCTTACTGCCCAAGGGTGCCCCCGATATACTGGTGGTTTTGGAGCACAGGTCTTGCCTTTAGCCTTTAACACATTCCCCCACGATTTCACGGCTTCCATGTGACCAAGAGCTTGGGGCCTTTCCTTCTCGAGGGGTTTTGTGCTAATAATGCATCAGAAACAACCTCCTTTTCCCCTAGGTGCCAATTTTACCTCCTGCACGATCTCCATGGGCCTTGGTCAACGCTCTTTGACTGAGGTCCTCGTCGTTCCTTGCTCGCTATCAACTGCCACTATTTAGAGGTCTTCTTTATCATTATGTGCATCTTGAATTTGAAGTTTTGTCTTGATTTGATACAGTCATGGTACTGTGATAATATTCATGGATCCAATTTAGATCACGAACTTCCCACTGAAAAGGATTTTGGACCACCAAACGTTGGTTTTCAAGCATCGACTCAGTGAAGGTACAGTTGTCTCACTTGTCCAATCTCGATCCACTTTGCGTTGCTCGAGTTTGAACCCTTGAGCCCTACTCTGAGGTACTCAACATCTCCTTTGCACATCGTCCTCACCTTCCTGTCTACAACTATGTCTTCCTGCAATTGATTAAGATATTTCGGTAGCAGGTCATCAATAGAAGGCAATTGACTCTTCTCTTCAAGATTCTCAATTAGTGAGGATTCAAACAATCTCAAGCAATCTGCATTCACGACTGAGTAGATGTGCATGTAAGTTGGTAGATCAAGGAAAAAAACATTTTCACCAATCTTCTCAAGTATTTTGAAAGGTCCATACCTGATAGGCTTTAACCTTTTACCTTCACCTTGCATCATGTCCTTACTGATATGCAACCAAACTTGGTCACCAACTTGGAAACTATGCTCCATTTGATGCTTGTCATGCCTTGCCTTGTATTTGGCTTGGCTCTTTTCCAACTATTCTTGTACTGCCTGGTGGATCTCCCAGATTTGTTCAATGAACCTAGTTGCCCTATCCACATCACTATGTCCATCAACTGTGGTATCTTTACCAAAGACAAAATCCAAAGGAGACCTTGGTGTGAAAACAAAACAGGTGTCAAAAGGAGATCTCTATGTAGAAGAATGTTTTTCTCTATTGTAAGCATGTTGCAGATAACACAAATGTTCATCCAAAAGCTTAGGATGTTTGTTGTAATATCCTCTTAGTAACTAGATCACTGTCTTGTTAACTACTTCTGTCTGGCCATCAGTTTGTGGATGAAAGGTTTTGCTTTTCTTTAGTTTGGTTTTCATCAGTTCCCATAGACTTGACCAAAACTTTCCCACAAATTGGGTGTCTCGTCAGATACAATATAAGTGGGTAATCCAAAATGAACCCATACATATTCAAAGAATAGTTTTGCAGTTTGTTCACCTCTAATCTGCTTATTACAAGGTATTAAAATACACATCTTTCTAAACATATCCACAACAAAATATAGATAATCATGAACTTTCCTAGATTTGGGTAGACCTCCAACAAAATCCATGGAAACAATTTCCCAAGGGTGAGAAGGAACTGGTAATGGAGCGTACAAGCCTAGTTTTATATTTTTGGGCTTTCTTTTAGCACACATAGTACACCCTCTTACATATCTAGAAACTATCTCATTCATTTTTGGCCAATAACAAAATCTTTGCAGCTGTGAAACTGTTTTAATTACACTATAGTGACCTGATATCAGAGAAGTGTGTGCTTCTCTAATTATCTTTACTCTTTCAGTTTGTGGAATGCATAACTTCCCACAATGGTATAAGAGTATGTCCTTCACATGATAATCCAATTCTTCTACTCGTTTGCCTTGACTTAAAGTTGCATATACATCTTTAAAGTCTATACCTTGAGCATATTGTTCAATGTAGCTTTCATGTAGCACAAAATTATGCTTAAATATAGTGGATGCATTTATAATGGGTCTAGATAACATGTCTACAACTTTATTGTGTATGCCCTTTTTATATCTGATGACTAAATGAAATTGTTGTAGAAAACCCATCCATCTATAGTGTCTTTATTGTTGTAACTTAGTTTCAGAGTGTAGATATTGAAGTGGTTGATGATCAGTATGCATTATTGTCTCTTTGCCCATTAAGTAATGTTTCCACTTTTCCATACTCTGAACTAACGCATACAATTCTTTATCATATGTAGGATAGTTAACTACTGTAGGATTAAAAGTCTCAGAATGATAACATATGGGTTTACCATGCTATGTCAACACTTCTCCCATGACATAGTTACTAGCATCCGTTTGGATCTCAAATGGTCTTTAAAGATCAGGCAGTGCTAGTATAGATGTTGTACTAATCTTTTCTTTCAAGTTGTCGAAGGCTTTTTGATGTTTGCCTCCCCATTGAAACACCTTGTTCAATCCTGTTAAATCATGTAAGGGAGATGCAATTGAGGAAAAGTTAGAAATTAACTTCCTCCAATATTGTGTTGCCCCAAAGAAGATTCTCACTGTTGTAGCAGACTTGGGTTTAGGCTAGTTCACAATGACTGCCACCTTAGAGGGATCTATCTTCAATTCACCACCCCCTACTATATGACCCAAGTAATTTAGAGATGTTTTTCCAAATTCACATTTTGAGAGTTTAACATGAAGTTTCTCTCTTTTCAAAACATCTAGTGTCTGCTTAACATGCTTTAAGTGTTCTTCCCACATTTTACTAAAAATCAGAATGTCATCCAGATACACAATAACAAAATCATCAAGAAAAGGACTGAGTACATCATTGATTAATCTCATCAAAATAGCAGGAGCATTAGTTAAGCCAAAAGGCATAACTAGCAACTCATACAATCCCTGCTTTGTTTTGAAGTAGTCTTCCATGCATATTGTTATCCAACTCTGACCTGATGGTATCCATTGTGAAAGTCTAGCTTGGTGAAATAAACAACTTCTTCCAATTGATCTAAAAGATCATTTATTCGAGGAAGGGGATAACGATTTTTTATTGTTTTTTTATTCAGTGGTTGATAATCAATGCACATTCTCCATGAGCCATCTTTCTTTCTCACCAAAATGATTGGTTACCCACATGGTGATGTTAGGTTTTAACCCTGTACAGAAATTACCTGCATACGAATTCTTAAACAAAGAAAATAAACAATGTGAGAGCATAACCCATAAAACACATATGCACAGAGATTTTTCCCTGGATCCCAAAACTGGGACTACCAGCTTGATTTTTCATTATGTTCCTTTCAATGTTACAATACATATTTATACATGTCGAAGCATCCAATACCATGGACCGAAAACCATCGCATCCAATACCATGGACCGAAAACCATCACGTCCAAAAAACATGTGTGAAAATCATGCACAAAACCATAGGTGGGTCTGCCCAACCTAACATATGGTCCAAAACCAAAATTTTCCAGGTTGCTGCCTCGGACCCCATAAAGTGGGGTTACGGGTGCCCTTCAAACCCCCAATTAACTACGTGGAAAGAATACAACACAACCCAACACTAGGTCTGATGAACCCTTTCTCGAGAAACTCCTACACCTGCTTCTTGATTTCAGCATTCTCTAAAGTAGACAACCTATACATTCCAATGTTAGGCAATGGAGCATCTTGCTACAAAATAATATCATGTACTATTTCCTTTTTGGGTGGCAAACCTTTATGTTCTTAAAACAAGATATCATACTCTGAAACAACCTTTTCTAAATCAGCTTGCTGTTTAGCATTACAACCATCAGATACATTGGTTTTATCGGGTTTATTTTCCTTTACAACCATTAGTAGGAATTGTTTGCATGAATTTATCATTCTTTTCATCTGCCCTAAGTTTATGAGATATAATTATTCTTGAGCTTATGAGCTCTTACAAAGTATTTTATTCCATCTTTAACGAGTAGATACTTGTTCTCAGCTCTATACAAAATAGTTTTTCTCTCATACAAGCAAGGACTTCCTAAAACAATTCCACATATATCCAAAGGAATTATGCCTAACTCAACCTCATCTACAAATGTTGACCCAAAAGAAAACTTGAGTTTGCACTGTCTAGTCACTTGTAGTTGTGCTTTATCATTCAACCATCCTAATGGGTATGGTTTCTTGTGAGGTGTAGTTGCTAATCCCAATTTCTTTACAATTGCTTCAGAAATTAAATTTTCTTGTGAGCCACTACCAAACAAAGTATCAATCTTTTGACATTTGGAAATAACTCAAATATGGAAAAGCTCATGTCTTTTTCTCTCATTTTCTTCATCAATGGTAGATTGTGCAAAATTACTAGTAGATGCTTCAGAATTCTTACCTTTTATACCTGTGGCTGAAATGGTTGTTTCATCTCTCGAGTCCGACCCCAAATCTTTTTGAATAGCTGCAATAGTTTTCTTCTTCTTGCCCTCGAAATTCTTAGGTCTCAGCTCTGGATGCAGAACCCAACAATGCTCATCATCATGCCCATCCTTTTTATGGTGAGTGCATGAAGCTTTGCTTTTCTGTGCAGTGTTAGCCTTCCTTGCTTTCCACTTCTGCTTTCTTTTCTCCTTGCTCTTGCTTGCAGTGGGTTGGGATGGTCCCCCAACTTCTGGATTTCCATTCTTTCTTCTAGCTTCTAGATGAGTAGCTTGCACAGATACCTCAACTATACTTGTGGGATTAAACATGAGGATGGTATGCCTCATGTAGCTATGTAGACCACCAATGTACTTCAAAAGAGTTTCAAGTGAGTCTAATGAGATTCCTAGAATCAATGCTCTCTTTCTAAATTCTTGAGTGTACACTTGCACACTTTGCCCTTTCAACTGTCGAAGAGTTTGCCAACTCATCATGGCTAGTTGCATATAGCCCAATGGATAGAACTGTTTTTTGACTATAGAATCAAACTCACTCCATACAGAGATGGTCTTACCATGTATTTTCATGTCAGCTTGGGTTCTGCCTTCCCACCAAACCAAGGTAGTGCCTCCAAGGTGTAGGCTTGCTAGCTAAATCATGCTCTTGTCTGAGTTGATATTCTGCACTCTGCAATACACATCAATTTGTCTAATCCAATTGTTCAACATTTCTCTATTTAACTCTCCATCATATATAGGTAGATCAAGTTTAACATCCAGTTTGATCAAAGATGCTTTCTTTTTATATATGTACAGTGCTATTAGGAGGTGTGAGAAAGCTTTCCTCTTTCCCTTTTCCTTTTGAGTGGTCATTGAAGTGAGACTCATCTTCTCCTTTATCTTGTTTAGAGCCTGATGAATCTTCATCCTTGTGTTTTCTGAAGTCCCTATACATTTCTTCTACCATGGACTTTATGGCTAGGAAACTTTCTATGAATTGAGGGTCTGGCCCCATAGAACCTTCCTCTCACATTTTCTTTTGAGAATAGACTCTCCCAATTTTAGGATTAGTTTTGACCAACTCTCCTTCTCCTAATCTGAGCTTTGATCTAGTGAGCATTCAACAGCTAAACCAACACAAGCTTTTCTAACCTTGATAGCCTAAAGCTCTGATACCACTTGATCTAAAAATCACCCTATGAGTGACCTCAATTAATTAATTATTGAATGAAGGTATTACAGACTCATGTGTTGGTGTGTGTCTATGTTATTTTAGGAAACAGATCGATCAGATTGCAAAATACATAGACACAAGAAACGAAAAATAGTAAGAGAAGCACAGTAAGAAAATACAAGAACACAATAATTGATAAGGAGTTCACGCTAATCTCTAGGGCTACGTCTCTAGTCCAGCTCTCAATGGTGGCCTTCTTTTATTGTGCCTTTAGAGCAAGAATTACAATGACGAGCTCAATCTGAGTCTTCTGGAAGAAAATTGCTTGGCAGGGTGGTTCTTGGATTCCCCAAGCCACTAGAGTGCACAGACTCTCTTCCTATCTAAGTCTTGACCTCTCTAGTCTTCAAGGGAGGAGCCCAATGTCGTGCTCAATTCCCGACAGATCCTCTCAGGGATTGCTTGATGCTGCCGTATGTTGTAGGTTAGCTCAGCTCTCTGCCTTTTTGCTTTTTGCTTCACTGGCTTCATCTTCTTCTCTCTAGTTATTCCTCTATGGTCTATTCTATTCTCTGTTCATGGCTTTAAAGCTAGTCAATCTCATGACTTTTTGATTCCCCTTCCACCTCCATCAGATCTCTTACTGCTATTGACTTGGGATCCCCTATCTCTACATCATCATCAATGGTTCACAGGAGTGGCCACTTGTCCTCTTGCGAACTACGCCAACTTTTCTTCATCGGTTCGATTTTTCGATTACATCGTGGAATGAGTCATACACCATCTCAGTAGTCAAATTAGACCTCAAATCCTTATATATCTTAGATTAATCCCCTGTCAAATCCGGTTCTCCATCGGGTGTGATCTCAGCCATTAGATCTAGAGCCTGCAGATCCAACGTTATTCGCTCATTTTGCGTGGTTGACTTGCTCAACCATTAGCGTGTGATGAGCGTTGGTTTTCTCTCTCATCTTCCTGCCACACGTCGGGCACTAAATGGAATCGCTCGTTTTTCTCCAAATCCACTTACCACCCAAGGGTGCCCCCGATATATCGCTCGTTTTGGAGCACAAATCCCACATTTATCCTTGAGCGCTTTCCCCCATAGTTTTCCTAGCTTCCATGCAACTGAGCACTCAGGGCATTTCCTTCTCGAGGGGTTTTTCCCAGTGATGTGTAATTAGTGCTTAGCACTAATCGCACATCAGAAACAACCTCTTTTTCCTGATCCAGGCTTCCCAGGTGCAAGTTTTGCCTCCTCCACAGTTTCCATGGGTCTCGGTCAGCACGCTTTGACTGAGGTCCTTGTCGTTCCTCACTATCTACCAAATACCATTGTTTAGAGGTCTTCTAGATCACTCTGTGCATCTTGAATTTGAAGTTTGTCCTAATTTGATACAGTCATGGTACTATGATAATCTTCATGGATCCAATTTAGATCATTTAGGGAGGAAACTTTAACAGGTGAACTGTATTTTAAAGGTGTATAAATATCCTTCTCTGATGGGACAACCTTTTCTTCTCTCAATAAGTCAGAACCCCTCTTCTTCCCCATTAAATCAATAAGTTCTATGCATAGTTTGCTGAAAAAAATAAAATAAAATAATAAAAGGTGAAAGAAGAGAAAGGATTCTATGTTGAGAGGTGAAGTAAAAAACTCTGCTGAGGAACTATCTAGGCTTGTTGGTAGACAATAAATGTTTGTTTCCGTGAAGTGACTCCATCGAGGTACTGTTTAGGCTTGCTGGCAGGGAGAAACACCAGAGATGAAAACGAAGACTTTGAAAATGTTGCTTCGCTTATGTATCTATACACTCCACATCTCCAATCAAAGAAAATCTATTTGACTTGCCTTGGAAGTTTTCCGCCGATCAAGAGAATGTTAGGGACTATATATTAGACTTAAGATAAGCAAAGAAATTATGTTGATCAATGAATAGAACAATACTTTTTGAATATTTAGACTTATTTAACATGAGCTAAGATCCATATAGAGAGATGGAGTTCTACCAATGTGTCGCTAAGTTTTGTAGCCACTAAAACCACCCTCAAAATGTTTTCCCATGATTTTATTTTGGAGCCTACCTTCTATCCACAGGACCTTATCTTTCGCTATCATCAAGTATTCATGTTATGATGAAGACATATATTTTCATGCTTTTGTTGTGATGCATTAATCTTATTTTGATATCTTTTAGGCACATGCTAGCTTATGTATTAACCTTGTAGAATTATTGTGCTTGCCTCTAGAAGCTATACAATCTTGGAAGGCAGACCAACCCTTATGATTGGAATTGCGCAATCTAGATAGGAAGGTCTACCTTGAGCTTAGAAACTGCCTAATTCTAGATGACAGCATAGCCTTGAGCCCAAAAACTTTGTAAAGGATCTCTTCAACTTAGAAACTGTGCAATACACTTTTCAAAGAGTTGTCTAGTACTTACAAACAAATGGATCCCTATAAAATACGTAGTTTATAATTAGTTTCCCGAAGGATGACACAACTTTCTATTTTTGGAATTTCGTTGTGTCATTTTTCCCTTGATTTTAGTAATGCATGTCATAAACCCTAATTGGTATAAATATATATAATGGATACCCATAGAGTTCATTTATGAATTCAATATTTGATCTCTAGCCTTCCCAAGGAGATCAAGGAGACTTAAGTAGAGTTTGTGGTGCTTTGCAGTGTGAGTTTTTCTTTTGTCATCTTTTATCACTCTTTTTGTTTCTTTTTGTTGTTTCACTTCTATGGATTTTTTTTTTCATGGTTACTAGTGTTTAACTTATGTAAGCTTTCACAAGTTTTCATTTGGTTTGTCGTTCTCCTTTTACAAGTGTTGCATCAACTTTCTTATTTCTCCCCATCAGTGGTCATCATTCCGATAACTACCGATGTATGTTTATTTTTCCTTTTCCATGTTGATATTATGAACTTAATATTCATTTATTTATCTTTCCTTAGTCAAATCTGCACTATAACTTACACCATCACTAAGATCTTCCAGTTTCCCATACTCTTTCCAGGTAGGTTTTCCCTTCCCTTTGCCAATGCTTACCTTGTCTAGTGTTAGAAAATTATATATTACAAAGTAATGGAACACATAAAATATTGCAGAAATATAAACACAGAAAATGCATAAAACAAGAGAGACACAGATATACATGGCTCACCCAGTTTGGGCTACGTCCACAGAGAAACAACTAGTCCTTCCGTTGATATTATCCAACAAATTGAAGAGATACAACCTATAGCAAATCTGATGTAATTCCCTCTTCGCTCTCAATCTAATCTATCTTCCTCACTTAGAATACATATATACATAGACATAATACAATTCCCTTATATATAGCAAGGGGTTGCCTTCTAGGGCAAAAAACCCTAAATTAAACATAACTTCTACCATTAGATCTCCACCTAATGAATGACCCAGATTGACTACGAAATTACAACACTTTACAAGGCAATTTTACATCTATTTTTAGCTTCGGGGGTGCTGCCCCCGATCCCCCGCCAGGGGGGTGGGCTCCCAAAGGTCATAGCTACCCCTGCCTGGACCTCCCCTGCAGCACAAATATTACGGCTGGTGTTGCTATCCCATTACAAACTGGGGTCCAATGCAGCAAATGCCTCTAAATAAAGAATATATATAGGCTCCACACCAAATAGTTTAGCTGGGAATTACGAAAATCAATGCTCAGGCTTGATGCCTAGTCTTTGGGAATTTGCGATGTGTATCACTTGGATAGATTAAATTCAAATTATGTAGTTCCAGGGTTGAAGACCCTCCTTTAGTCATTGAGAGAGAACAATTCCTAGTCCCCAGCTCAATCTTCCTAGGTTGAAATTGCGCATTTGTGCAGTATCTGGCCTTAATTTGCTCTCGTGGATGCTAAGAATACATAATGAACAATACACAAATCCAGTCCTTCTCCCTTCACCTCAAGAATTGCATATTTTTCCTTGTTGTTCCAGTGGTTATTGTTTGGACCTTTATTTGTGAGTCATTTTGTTGAAGCTAATCCATATTTCCCATGAGTGCATTTTCCTCCTGTAGGTATTGCAGTTGTTCATCACTTCTTTCATCAGCCATTGATGGCACAAAACCATAGATATCTTCTTCAAAGGATACTAATGAAAGCACCATCGGGGAGGCAGTTGAGACTACTCCAATAAACTTGCCAAATTATGCAGATATTGATTTTTTCATAAATAAATAATCATACATCACATGGCAGAAAGTGAATGAATCATTATTAGAAAGAATTTTTAAATAATACCTTGAAGATTGGTAGGTGTATATCAATCTACAAAGGGAAGGCTTACATAAGGCTTCATGCATATACTTGACTTTCCCATCTGCAGACATCATCAACTGGATATTGTCTCATATAGATCCAAAGAATATGACTCTAAAAAAGGTAGTAGACAAAGGCTTGCTTCTTTTCTGGCACTTGATTATCATCTCATATACTATTTTCCAGAGCTAGAATTTCTCATGGATTCTTACTTCTATGCTTCCAATAACTACTTTAGCACAAAAGACATTGTTAAAAGTTGGGTGAAAGAGGTAGAAAATTTCCGTTAGACACCAAATAACACCTACAAGGTAAAATCTCTTAGGAGGGCCTATCATCTCTTGATAGTTTTATGTTGTAGAATCTATGGTCAGCAAAGCACTAAGATCTTCCCTAAAGTGTTGACATTCTTACTAAACTAGGCTATGAACGAGGGAAGACCATTGAACTAGTGAGACTTGTTGGCTCAATAACTAAAGATCCATGTAGCTAATGCCCTCAGTCCTCCCAAGGGAAATAAATCTAGATTTTACATGTATGCTTCTACTAGATGCAATCTTTGCCCACAATACATTCCCTGACATGAATTGAACTTTGACACCACATGACCCTTCTGTGCACATTCATTACAAGCTACTTTCAGAGTGAAACCATAGAGAAGTAATGAAAAAGTTGATTGATCACTTCCTCATTTTGTTGTATAAGTTTATCTTTGAGGAAGTACCACCTTGCATGTCACATGGGGAAATGTAAGAACTATCGAAGATAACGGATTGGTTTGCCTCACTGGGTGACACTTCCTCAAACTGTTTGGTAGATAGAAGTCTCTGCATCTTTTCCCAAGGTATCGCATTGATAAACTAGTCATGAAAGAAGTTACATAACATCTCTCCACAAGGTTTTGAGTGGCTTTGCACAAGAAGAAGAAAGAAGCTTGGCGTGTTCTTCCTTTGCAAATCAGATTGTATGAGATCAAGCACTCGTAGGTCACAGGCACCGAAGGCAAGGAAATAGAGAAATTTGTATTCAATTGTTTGGACTTCAATCTATATAATCCTCAGAATGTTTGTAAAGATCACTGTGTGAGGATTCATTTCCTATGGCTAAGAGGGACATTCTACATACATGAGGAGGAAACATGGAAGAATTTTTATAATGCCTCCAAGTCTCGTGAACCATTCGTTTTCACTAGAACATCAAAAGTTAAACTGCCAAAATAAATCAGTCCAGAGGCAGCACCAATAGAAAGGAAAAATTGAGTGCACAAGAAGGGAAAGAGGAAGGTTGCATATAAAACAGGTGAAGAGTGAAGCCATAAGATGAAAGCCAATCCAATCATTCTCAGCATAACCATAGTAGCGGAGAAGAAGACAATACAAAGGATGCAATAGGAAGAAACAAATTAGGGGCAAGAACAAGAGCATAGTAGATTGGGAGAATAAAGGAAGAAGAAAGAAGAGGAATAAATGTGAAGAATGGAAGAAGGAGAAGTCACATGAAGACAAGTTGAAGAATGAGAATAGAACCAATAGCTAGAGGAGGAGAGAAAATAGATGCATGAAAAGGAGATCACTCAAGAGATTGAAGAGTTGATCAAGATCCAATACATGGAGGTGGAACCAGAGCCATGAAACCAATTTTTTTATTTGATGCAAAGTACACAACAGGTCACCATTTAGTCTCCCCACCCTCTAGTTTTAGAGCTAGCCCCATGTGACGAAGAGGAAGTTGTTGTTGGAAATATTACTGAGAGGGTGGTGAATCAGTATTATCAGATCAATAATTTTATTTCCCAAACAGATTTATATACGATAGTTTAGTGAAGTGAACTAGCATGTACACGTGATTGCGATTAAGGAAACCAGCGTATATCTAAGGAACTTATGATTTAGACAATTTATCATGTGTCGATCTTAAAGTAGTATATCATAGATTTATTAGGTAGTTCAATAAAAGTAGATTAAAGCGTCACACATAATCAACACACATGAACACCAAGATGTAACGTGGAAACTCAATGTGGGTAAAAACCACCTGCTGTTGTCATCTCTGTCTTATTTTAATAATAAGAAAATATGTTTACAATCTTGTACTGGTGCAGACTCATACCAGTACACAAGATTATACCTGCAGAAGGTTACAACCTTCTCTCATTCTCCAGCTTCTACTGGAAGGGAGCTACAACACCCTAGATCTTGTACTAGGCAATATGTTTACTAGTATGTAGGTTCCAACCTACAGAAAAACTCCACTCTTCCACCATGGACCATGTTTCATGAATTTTCAGACTAGATACTCCTGGATCACAACACCACAATTTGAAGGCCATGTTTCATAAAATTTTCACACTGGACCCATCATAACTTTTAAACTTAAACTGCATCAACCAATATTCAGATAATTTGAACAATTAGATCACTGACACCAGAACACTGTGTTGAACCCAGAACCTTGCATCATCATTCAGAACCAACTGTAACCTCAAAAATCATGCATTAGAGTGTATATGCTACTTGGTTTCACCCAAACTGCGTGTATACGCTACTTCCATTAATTGAACCTGTGTATACCTTCAAAACTACTGCAAACATAAACTTTTGAATCAAGTGTGTACCAACAATCAATATTCTAAATATCTACATTCAACTTTCAGAGCTTTACATAGGTAGGGACAAAGATCACTTCTTCTCACTTATACAATCAATCAATCAAATGCCAACCTCCTTATGCATTCATTTTTACATTCAAATCTAATAATACTTGATTAACAAACAATAGTAAAATAGCATAATTTTATCAGATAGATCAATTAGATCCAAAAAGAATATTTTATTTTGTATACGATGCTTGTAAGAACCGAACCTGCGTGTAGGTGTTGTTTGGCTTCGTACAAATCTACAAATCTTGACTCAGAAATTTGCTACAATTTTAGACTTTATACAAACCCAGATCATGATAGATAACGAATAGAATAGAAGCAAAACATTAGATCTAGTCTCACCCAATATCAGATCATTCAATAATCAGTCATTTCAAGTCTGATGATTCTTGATCCAACATTGGTCCAAGGTGCACATGACTATTTCACATCTAGTCCTAAACATAACCCTGCAACACAAAATATACTTCAGATAGAATTATTCCTTATAATCTTATTGCTTGCACCCTTGGCCTAATGATCTTCTCCTCCTTATATACTCTTAGGCCTTTCTCAATACCTTGGACAAAAACCACTTAGGACCAATAGCTTGGACCAAATACCTCGGACCAAATACCTTGGAACAATACCTTGGATCAAATACTCGGTTTTCCAACATGTACGCACTTTTCCTCCTATGAAAGTGCATGTATATGTTATACACATATTTTGTTCTGTTAAATCGCGGGTATATGCTTCTTGGAAAACTTGAACCAGAGTATACCTCTCTTTCTTCATTCTTTGGAGTTTGATTTGTAATCCTTTTTTGTTAACCTACTGCACTATGAACTATCATCAAAGAGAGTTTCCATCAAGGAAAACACATGTATCATAATGCAAACAATCTCGCCCTTTGGACTTGATGGCAAAAATAACACCAAGACACTCTCCCCCTTTGACGTCAAGGGCAAAGGGCAGACCAAGATATTCTCCCCCTTTGTCATACATTATGTTGTCCATGCTCCCCCTAAGTATATACTGAATTCTCTGATTGAGCTCCCATTTGTACATGCTGAGATGTACTAAAACCATCCATGCTCTCCCTGAGCACTTGCACAGTCTGCAAAAATATTTTCCAAAAGTATAACATGAGTCTATAACTCAACTATGTGAGTATGACCTTCCTATCACCAAAGACTCATACATACATCCATCTCCCAACCAAGTGGGGATATACCAAATTTGACTCATCCACCAAATCAAGTGGGGATATACCAATTATTTATAAATGACAAAAATACAATAAATATTACATCATCCATCCCATGCAAAGTGGGGATACAAATTACATCATTTGTTCAATAAGACTCATTCAAATGTATGAGAAGACATAACACACCCTAGACTTTTACATGACTTAAGCAACAAATGGTATAAATATATGAAGCCATAGCTAGACTTAGCAACCATAATGCCAACAATGCAAAATGCGTGTGAAGGCTAATGCTCCCCTTGAACCTATGCTACCTGTGCATTTTTAACAATTCAATGAACAAGGGATCTTTGTTAGTCATCTGAAAATTAATGAACAAAGCATATCGATAGACTGTAATCATCAACAACATATAGAGCACCCATATCAGAGTCTGCCCCACTGTTTTTCTTGACTGAAAAACATATACTCTCCTTCACCCATAGAAACCTATGTGTATACGTGACTACATGAAACCGTGTATAATAACCTTTTTCTAAAAAATTGGATTTTAACAGCAGGATGATGCAGCAACTACTCCCTGTTTTTGTTTGAGATATTCAAATGTTTATCTAGGCAGTGGTTTAGTGAATATGTTAGAAACCTATTATTTGGATGGAAAATACTCCAATTTGAACTTTTGTTCAAGCACTTGTTCTCGTAGAAAATGGTAATTGATGGGTATATTCTTGGTCTTGGAGTGCATGATTGGATTCTTTGAAATACTGATGGCACTTGTATTATCACATAGAATGGAGATGGGTGGAGTACATGTGATCTGAATATCTTGAAAAGTTTGCATCATCCAAAGTAGTTGTGTGTAGAAAGATGCAGTAGCCACATATTCTGCTTCAGTTGTTGATAAAGAAATTGAAATTTGTTTCTTGCTAAACCAAGACACTAACCTAGAACCCATATAGAATGAACCATCACTAGTTCTTTTTCTATCATCAACACTTCCAGCCCAATACGCATTTGTATATGGATGAAGAGTAAGATCTGCATCACTAGCATACCATAAACCAAAGTCTCGAGTTCCTTGAAGGTATTTGAAAATTCTTTTGACTACCTGTCAGGTCAGGTACCTGTTAGATAAAGCAGTCTACCAATCATGGATCTATAAGATGGTTGATGTACTATTGTTGATTCATCATTTGAGTTGAGACTGCATCTTATTACCATTGGGGTACATACAGGTTTAGAATCTTCCATTCCGTACCTTTTCAAGATCTGTTTGAGATTTTTGGTTTGTGAAAGAAAAATACCATCTTTATTTTGTTGAACTTGTAGACTAAGAAAGTAGGTAAGTTCACCAGGCAAGGACATTTCAAACTCTTGCTACATTACTGAAGAAAAATTCTAACTCATGGATTCTTCATTGCTACCAGAAATGCTATCATCAACATAAACAATAATAATTAGGAATTTATCATTTCCAATCTTTGTATATAGATTGCTATCTGTTGAACCCTTTGTAAAATCTTGTTGATGTAGATATTAGTCAAGGTGGTAATACCAGGCCCTTGCAACTTCTTTTACACCATAGAGAGCCTTTTTAGGTCTGCATACAAGTTTTGCATCATTTCCATGAATGAATCCTTTTGGATATTCAATATAAACTTCTTCTTATAAATCCACATTAAAGAAAGTTGATTTTATATCAATTTGTTATACTTTGAATTTCTGAAAGTTAGAAAGAGCAAGAAACGTCCTTATGGCTTCAAGGCTAGCAACACGTGCAAACTTTTCCTCAAAACCTATACCTTCTTGTTGAGCATACCCTTTACAAACAAGTTTGGCCTTATTTCTAATGACTTCTCCATTATCATTCAACTTGTTTTTGAATATCCATTTAGTTCCTATAATATTTTTTATCATGAGGTCTAGGAACTAATTCCCAAGTATCATTCTTTTCAATTTGCTCAAGCTCTTCATCCATAGCCTTGACCCAACACTCATCTTTGCATGCTTCATTTACATTTTGAGGTTCGGTGGAGGATAGTAATGCTAGATAGCTTGAGGTCGTTGTAATGGTTCTTCTTGTCTATACACCTACCTCTTTTTCCCCTAAAATTTGGTTTTCTGGATGATTTTTCTAAACGTACTTGGATGGAGTCTCTTCTTCTGGTGCTTCATTGGTTTCTTCTTCAATATCATTTTGATTTGATGTGGGAAAATAACCCCCATCTTCTTCATTGTCATAATCTTCTGTTTTTATCTGTTTTGGATTTAGGAATGCTTCATCAACTACGACATCAATGCTTTCAACAATTTTCCCAAGTATTTTATTATAACATTTATACCCTTTACTTCTAGAAGAATAACAAAGAAGAATACCTTCATTTTCTCTGGGTTCAAACTTACCAAGTTTTTCATCAGCCCTTTTGATAAAACATTTTCTTCTAAAGACTTTAAAGTATTTTATAGTAGGAGTCTTACCATACCAAAGCTCATGTGGAGTTTGAGTGCTATTTACCCGAACATTTGTTTTGTTGAGAATAGTCACGACAGTGAATGCAGCTTCACCCTAGAAGGTTGTAGGAGTTCCAGATTCTTGTAGCATAGCTTGAGCCATTTGTTGAGCTATTTTGTTCATTCTTTCTATCACACCATTTTGTTGAGGAGTCATTACGATGGATAATTGCCTTTTTATTCCATGTTGTTCACAAAAGTCAAAGGATTCATCCGATGTAAATTCCCCTCCTTGATCAGATCTGAGACATTTGATTTTTCGATTTGATTCATTTTCAATCAAGGCTTTGAAGGCTTGAAACTTTTCAAATTCTTCATCTCTATGCTTTAAAAGACCTATCCAACACATTTTGGAAAAATCATCAATGAACAAAATAAAGTATTCTTCTAGAGGAGGTGACTTTTTCCTTGATGGTCCACATAAATTACTATGGACAAGTTTAAGAGGCTTACTAGCTGACCCTTCTTTTTCCATGAAGTGAACTCTAGTTTGCTTACTGTTTTGACATGGTTTTCATATTTTATTTTTTGGGATGCTAATATCTAGAATATCATAAACAACCTTGAGTCTGCATCCTTTTCTTATTTTAGAAAAGCTTAGATGTCCCAATCTTTTACGCCACAGCTAGTTTTCACCATTTTTGCTTAGATAACACTGTTGTTGTCCTCGCTTGAGTATGTATAAGTTGTTTGAAGTTCTTGTACCTTTGATCATGGTCTCTCCTGTATCAAGCTCACGAACAACACATCCATTTGATTGAAACACCACTTCATTTTCTTGATCACACATTTGACTGACACTCAAAACGTTATGGTTTAAACTGTCTACATACATAACATTTCCAGCTTTAACCTTTTATTTCAAGAAAAGAGAACCTTTACCGTTTATGACGGTAAGAGTGTCATTTCCAAATGAGACATTATTTTATTTTTCTAAGGCATTATCTGAGTGAAGCTTTTATTTGTCACCTGTCATGTGTTTGGAGCATCCATTGTCGATCTACCACAGATTTTATTCTCCTTCTGCATACAAGGCTATACCACATCTTTCTGTTTGAGATTATTTCCTTCTCCATATCTTGGGATTTAATGGCATTTGCTTCTTTTGAGATGTTTGCCAAAATTTTCTCCTGCATTCACATTATTCATGATCGAAGTTGTTACATATTGATCATTCTGTTTCATTTTCAAGAGGAGAAAAGTTATTATAGGAACTTCTCTTGATTCTGTTACATTCCATTAATTTCATGCTTCTCTATTCATGATGGTTTTGTAAGAAACACATTGAGTAGCTTTGTGCCTAGAATTATGACATGAAAAACATTTCCCATTAAATAAGTTCCTTCAACTATTGAATCTATTAACGTGGTGATTGTAGTTTATATTGATATTCATCTTTGGAGAAAATTGAGTATGATTTTCTTGTGGTTGGTTGTGGCTTCTATTCATTCTTGGAGTAAATTGAGTATGATTTACCTAGTGATCAACTTTATGCCTTTGCTGATGATTGTCATACTGTTCACTGGTCGTTGCTTCATCAAGATAGATTTTGGTGGAGGTTGGTGACTTTTGTGATTGAGATGCTTCTTCAGTATATCATTGCTATCATAAGCCATGAGAAGTCTGTAATCTTGTCTAGTTTCATCTTCATCACTATTAGATAAACCATCACTATCTTCATGTGTATAGTAACTCCTTTTATTCATAACTTGTTTTCTCTTCCCTTTTGCATATTCCTTTGCTTTTTCATATTTATCTTTATGAGGACATCTGGCAACATAACAAGCAAGGCATTTGAAGGGTAGCTTACCTCTAAACCTTCTAGAACCCCATTGAAGCTTCTTGACAAAGTTTGCTTCATCCTCTTCTTTTGAAATATGTCCTGATTCATTATGTTCATCCTTTCCTTTTGCTGAGGCTTTAAATGCGGCTTCTACTATATCTTGATGGTCCTACTATTCACTCGTCTTTACAGCACCAATATAGCTTTTGGTGGAGGTTGACGGCTTCTGTGATTGAGATGCTTCTTTAGTATATCAAAGAACTACCTTTATCAAAGAATTCTGAACTTTGATAATTTCATTTAAAGTTTATGATACTTTAGAAAATCTAAGATTGAGAGATTCCTTTTTCTCACGATCCTTTCCTAGAGCCACTGTTAGGTCCCTATAATACTAATGATGGCCCCATTAATATTGTATTTGTATCCCTTATTAATATTGTCGTTCCCCTATTGTCCCCATATTGTTATTACTGTGCCTCATAGAATCCCTCTATTGTTATTTCTGTGCCCTTATATTATTATTGTTAGGTCAGCTTGGTTATATTATGACCCCTTAGACTCCTATATATAGAAAGGAGGTTTTGTCATTTGAATCATCCAAGAATTGTTCATTTATGAAATGCAAAGGAGGTTACCCCCTCGAAGAGGCTAAATTCTAAGGTGTTGATCTATCTTTTCTATATTTTTATGAGTTGGTTTCATAGCATTTGGTATCAGAGCTTTGGATTCTAGGGTTTCGTTGCTCCAAATATTTCATCGTGGCATTTTCGCTATAACTTTTTTTTTCTGCGATGTTTCAGAAATTAAAAAAACCCATTTGAGACAAAATTGCACTGAACCTCGAAGTCTGAATTTTAGAGCTTTTCACGCTATATTTGTAGAGAAATGATCTGAGGAAGTTGGTCTTTTTGTAGACTCCTGAATTACATTCCAAACAGGTGACCTAGGGAAAATCGTCATAACCTTCTCTCTTAGCTCAGATTGAAATTTTGTAAGGTACAAAAAGAGGATAGGCTGTAGTTTCTTGTATATATCTTTTAGAGCCCAAGGTTGAAACAGTGACACATGGCACTTCATACAAGTTTGCTCTTCTCGAAAGATCTATAATCATGTCATCTTGGGATATTGTGCATAACTCTTCCTTGGAGAATCCAATTTGGATCAAAATAGTGGCACTGGAAAGAGGACGCAGAGGGCTACTACAGGTCACAATTTCAGAAATAGATGATTCGAAATTACATAAATACATCAGATTCAATATCAAGCTCCTACAAAGTGAAAAAAGGTGTCTAGCTTCTTTAAATTTTTGCATAAGCTTGGTTTGATAAATTAGTTTGAAGGAATTCAAAGGGCATACTAAGGCATTATTAACAGTAATTGATGCCCCGAGGAAAGAAAATGCAGAAAACTAGTAATAAACCTAAAAGCTCTAGCATGACCCATGAAGAAGAGGAAGAAATGTGACATGAAATATCAAAATTATGAGACCAAGTGCAAAAAGTGTCGCTTTCACAAAAAGTAATAGAATCTAAGATGGATGGTTTAAAGAAAGATGTAGAAGCTAAGATGGATGGTTTAAATAAAGGTGTAGAAGCTACGATGGATTGCTTAAAGAAAGGCATATGTTACACAAAAATATCGTCACCATGATTATTTGCAGTCAGTATGGGTCTATCAACACTTGTATTGTCCTCCTAAGCAAGTCTAGAACCTCAACTCTTCAAATCAAGCTTTGGAAGTGGGAGAAAGACATTAGAAATCAATGTAACTCTGGTTCCACACTTTCTCCCATGGTCACCTGCGGTCCCGCACCTTCTGTGTACAAAAGCTGCGTACCTACCCGCTCTGTTCCTAACAGTGCAGGTGCGGACCCCTGTGAAAGTCAAAAGGTGCAATTTTTATCTTAAAAGACTCACTTTGGGTTAATTCTAGAGTTTTCTAGAAGGAATTTTGACGTGGATTGTTCGCTCTGAGGTGGTTCATGCATCACAAAAGAGAAGGAGCTAATCCCTTGACTAAAGGAGCTATCCCTTTGAAGGAGGGATTTATCCCTTTGAAGGAGGACCTAGTAACTTCCCTCCATTGCACTATAAATACAGGCATTGGGGTGAGGACTAGGGAAGTTAGAAGCTGAACATTTTGAGGGTAAATGCTGGTGAAATTGAGACTCTTTGGTTGATCTTGAGAGGAAAGATCACATACCTCTTGGTTCCATTGGAGAGTGAGTGAAGCTTGTCAAAGTAGAGGAGACATCTTGTTGGACCCTGGGAGGAGCTTGTACATCGTTAAGGCAAAGGTTGTAAAGTTCTTCTTCTTTTGAATTAATACAATCAAACTCATTTTTCTCAACAAGTATCTTATGTTATCTGTTTCATGGAATCCTTGACTTTCATGTTAAATATGTTCCATGCAATTAGTTTTTCAATTGGTTTTTCAGGTGCTCTTTAATTTCTTTGCCTTGTTTGTGTTTGCAGATTCGTGAAGAGCTCATTTGGATCGAAAGAGCAAGGGCATCCACAAGCTTGCGTTGGACCAAAGGTAGGCCCTAGAAACCTTTGTTTGCTATTGTTTATTGAAGCGTATTTAGAGAAAGATAGTGTCTGGTTGGTTTGCTTGTTGTTAGGTCTTCTTTAGATTCTAGGAAGGTCTATCTTGTTCGCAAGATCGACTCATTCCGCGCGAGAGAATGGCGACCATACTGGGGATATGATTGTTTTCTTTGTCTATACTTTGACTTGAGAAACTGTATTTTCTGTTTCTGTTTTTGACTTGATGACTGTGGGATTGGGTGTATTTAGTTAATTTTGAGTTAGTTTCCATTTTTCATAGTTTTGGGAGAGGTATGCACCCTCTGAGTTAAGCACAGTGCGTACTTGTACGCACTTTTGCTTTGTGCACAGAGCGTAGACACACCTGTCTAAACAATTTGTTTATAAGTTTTAGCCATTGCCCAGACCTGCTTGTTCCCTGTCAAAAACTTTCCTTGGTTTAATTTCATTAGCATTAGGGTTTTAGGTGGAATTCCTAGGAATTTTGCTTGTTGGGTTTGTTTTTCGTTTTGGTTGTGTAGTGGCTCTGAGCTTAGAAGTCCTAGAGACCTCAGATTACCTTGGTGTCTACTGGTCTTCTTGTGAGTCTGACCATTTATCAAATCTCCCCTTGTCGAGGAATTCGCTTTGAGTTTTCTCATTTCAAAATTTTGAAAAGCTTGTAGTTGAAAGTTTGGAATTTTCATTTTTACAAAAAGAAAACGAAAGATTGGTTGTTTTTTGACTAATTGTGATTCTACATACATTAGTCCTTAGCTCACATTTAGCTAAGTAAAACATCCTCAAAAAGACTTTTAGTATGCTTTAACTTCAAGTAGCTTTTTATAGTTTGTAGCTCTCAAAGTTAGTCATTTTCATTAGTTTTGAGTGTCTTTTTTACAAAATATAAAAAACAAAATCTCTTTTGGAAAAGTTTGTCTTTTGTAGTGATTGTTTGCTTTGAAAAGAAAAGGGAAATTTGTGTGAAATAGCTAGTTGTCTTGTTTTGAGTGCTTTGGAAAGGAAAAGCTCTTCTTTTAATTTGTTTAATTGAGAAAGATTTGTGTTTACAAAGTAGTTGCATTTCTCAAACTCTTTCTTAGTTTAGAAGTTCATCGAAGAGAAAAGATTGTTTAAATCATCCTAGGTGCATCTTTTTAGTGATTTCGAGTCGAGTCTTTACACCACGAGTTTCATCTCCGCCACCTCTTGACTTAAACAACAACCACTAAAATTAACGCTTAAAGTAAAATTCACCTAGTAACATTTTATTTCTACGGCTCTGATACACCAACTTAGCTTAGGCTAGTGTCTTGGAGTAGGAGAGTAATTAACTCTCCAAGACAGTAAAAACAAACAAGTAGCTGTATCTTGTGGTAGGAAGAAATCCAATTGTTGCATTTATGCTCTGGGAAAGCTCCTCTTAAAGGAGAAGCACAAGATCATGTCTAAACCAGTGTCGGAATCAATCCTTCCTCATTGGGAACGACGCCAGATATTCACGTATTAAAAACGGTAAACCTCGAATTAACCATTGTCGAGGAGCCTCGGGTCACTTGTTGGTAAACCTTGGATTATGTCAAGGAGCCTTCAAGGGGATTGAGCTTGTTACTCTGCCCTAGCGTGCATATCGGATCGTAGACTGTTCCCCCAGGTGTATTTGTCTCAGTTGGTAACCTTAGTGGCCATATTCTTTAGGATTCTTCCTAAGGTGACAGTGGTGGGAAGATCCCACTGTACCTGGAGCAGACGTCGGCTAGACTCACTTGGATTTTCTGGGGGTTTCACTTCACTCCAGACGGTTAAGTGGAGGAACTTGGTCCAGTCTATTCATTAAGCAGGTTGCCAGGGTAACTGTTCCAACCGCCATTTCTGTACTGAATTCTGCGACGTTGGATTTCATCACCAACTAGTGTTTTCGGTCCGGAAAGTTACTGTTTGTGTGTGTTTTGATCTCTAGATTCTTTAGGCATGTGATTCAAATTTGTTTGGTTCTTTAGAGGCTTTAGGTGTTTTTCATTGAGATTTTACTTTGTTTGCGTGTGAAGTAGTTAAAATTTTTTAACTGTGGCTGAATTACCAAGACAGTCCCGTAGACATCGGGGCTAGTCTCCTGAGTTTGTAGCCATGGCTGATTTACTAAGGAAGTCCCGTAGACTGCGGGGCCAACCTCCTGAAGAAGTCCCGAGCCATCTTGAAGGCTTGAAATTCCTCGTAACTCCTAGTGGCAGTAAAGTTGGGTCACCTGAAGAGGGAGAGTCTTCGTTGGTTTTACATCCTGATTACCAAACTCTAGAAACAGGTTATGATCCTGAAGCTATTTCGATTTCCGAACTTGCTGGTAGCTTTTCATCTACTAGTAATATAGGTGAAGAACCTGAGATATCTAAGCCTGTTACTCCAACATCGAGGTTTGTCTCTCCAACTTCTGGTGGTCCTAATTCACCTAGGGTAGAAAGAGTAATCACAGAAAATCTTCCTTCTGGTTTGATAGCTATTGAAGAACTTGCTCTGGAGGAAGAAGTAGGCATCCCTATCCCTGAAAATCAACCTCCTATTGATCTAAGGGAGCGTGAATCATTTTTTTACAGCCCACCTAGAAGCACTACTTGGTATCTTTCTTTGACTAATTATTTGGAAAATTCAATGTTAAATTTTTCACCACCTCGTACTCCTTATCATCCTAGAGGTTTTTATACTCCCGTAAATATGTCAGGTCAGTCGTCCATGTTTACTCAATCGCCTGAATCTTTTTTGTACGACGGTCCTTCTGTTCCCGCTGGGTGTCAGTCACTTTCTGGTACTTTTACAGGAGCATCTCCTCAACCCATTGAACAAGGGTTATTCACTAGAAGAAATGGTGCAAAGCCATTGAGCGTAGAAGACATTCTTATGATGTCAGGTTCTATTCCTAATTCTCAACCTCAAGGTGGCCAGTTACCGCCTGGTGGGCAGCCTCATTTAACACATGGGGGACAACCTCAAGGTACAAAATTTGCATCTGGGGGGCAACCTCAAGGACAATACGTTCCTATGGTACAATACGTTCCTCAAGGTCAACCCCAGACTCAATATGTACTCCAAGGTCAACCCCAGTATCAATTTATACCTCAAGGTCAACCCCAGTATCAGTAGGTGCCTCAGGGATATCTACCCCAAGGTCAGTACTCGAACCAAGGTTTCCAACCACCCCAAGGTCAATCTTATGTTCAAGGGATGGGAAATGTACCTTTCAACTATCGAACCTACCCTCAACCCAGTTATGGTCCTCAATATTCTCAACCTATTATGGGTCAATACCCCGGAACGAACATAGTGTGGGATACATCGCAAACTCAATAGGTGTTGCAGCCAGGTGTACAGTTGTCATCTCAAACTGGACAACCCTTAGTTTCTGGTTCACGCCAGCAACCTTTCCAGTCTAGCATTCAAACTTCTGTACCTTCGGTAGTTTCACATTCTGGGCCTACTGCGCCTCGTACTCCATCTCAAACGACTGCTCCAACTACCGCAACATCTGTTCCATCTACCCCACCTACTTTTGGAGTATCGATAGCTTCGGTTTCTACTGTTTCTGTATCTACTCCTCAGACATCTTTACCACCGTCTGGATCCACCATTCAAACTACGGTTCAGATGCCTGTAGGACAACCTGGTTTAAGTACGGTTGTCACCAGTCAACCTCAATTCAATTATCAACTGTACCAGGGACAGTACCAATTTGGTCCTACTGTCCAACAGCCAGTTTATCAGTATCAACCGTATCCTGGGTACACTTATCAACAACCCCAGTACGGTACGGTTAATCCTGGTTTTCTGGGAGGATACAATATCCTGAACGCGATTCCTGTTCCTAGTTATCCTGGATATCCTCCTCCTGGGGCTGGTCTCATGACTTAGAGTTTTAGGGATCCTAATTGGCAGTTACCATTTATCGCAATTTTGGACTTACCAGACTTGTCGCGCCTAACGAATGATCCGATTAATTATCTTCCGTTTTGGCCACCAATGCTGAATAAGTTGCCCAGTGACATTCCCAAGTTCGAAGGTAAATCTGGAGAGGACCCGTCGAACCATGTGATGACTTACCACGTCTGGTGTGTGTCTAACTCCATCATAGATGATTCGATCCATCTTAGACTTTTCCAGCGCACTCTGATTGGTCTCGTGGCCAAGTGGTACATTGAGTTACCGCGAGGCACTTTTTATAATTTTAGTCAGTTAGCTACCTCGTTTTTAACTCATTTCCAGTTGCCAGTTCGATATGACAATGGCACGGAATTGTTAACTTCGCTAAAACAATCGACATCCATGTATATTTCAGATCATATTCATGAGTGGAGACGTCGATGACGTTTAGTGAAGGTATTCATTCCGGATCAAATCTTGGCTGAGTGGTTTGTAAAATCTTTGTTGCCAAGGATCACTGAAGATGTTGCTAAAGCCGGAGTTGTTACTGAGGAGCAAGTCATTGCTCAAGCACAATACCTTGACTTGGTCTATACTCAGTCAGGTACGTTACACGAAAAGATCCCCGATCTTCCCAAGTCAAATCAAATCACTGCAGCTCCTTCGGGATCTCATGCCGCTCACGGTATGATTGGTACGGTTAACACTAAAAGTAAGAAGAAGTCTTCCAAGAATTCTTCTCCTATCATAACCTTGCATGATTCCCCGACAGGAGATTCTTCTGCAGAGGTTTCCGTCGATGTTCACGTTGTAGAATCATCTACAGCTAAATCAAAATCCGGCGGGAAGAGGAAAGGAAAAAGAAGAATAAAACAGAAAAAAGTTCAAAGGAGAAACCTGAAAAGGCAGAATCCAATGATGAAAAGCACAAACCTCGTTATCCATGTCTCATTTGTGACGAAGAACATTTCACAAGAGACTGCCCTCATCGAGCAGAGGTTGCGAAAATCGTCAAAGGTTCCCAAATTCCTGCTGTTTTGAAGGATCCATTTCCAAATCAAGATAGCAAGATGATAGGTTCTTCCTCGAGTGCCAATGAAGAACCCATATTGATGATGTCCCATGTAAGGATTGCGACTCGATCGCAAGATTATGGCAGTAAAAGTCCTGTTGATGGCAAAGAAGCAGAGTCTTCTCATTCTAATCCATCAACCTCAGCTCCCGGTTCCGATCCACTACAGATCGAGAAACCTAATCCAGACTTAGTAATCAAACCGCCCGCCAAGGGTGTACTTCGAAGGTCAGCTTTCAATCCACATGCGAGAGCGGCTCAAAATTATAACATTGTTGAGGATTTAGCTATTTCACCCTCAGCAATGTCAGCTTTGGAAGTGCTGCAATCATGCCCAGCACAACGCAAATTACTTTTGTCGGCTATAGGAGCTGTTGATGTTCAGGACCCGAACCTAATAATCTTTGATCTAGAAAATAGTACACCTTGCTTGCCTGATCAAATGGCTTTCCATATTCCAGTGATAGTCAAAAACATGCCTATTCATCGGATTGTAATTGATGAGGGAGCCTCAACATGTATTATGTCGATACAGTGTTGGAGATCGCTTGGTTCTCCTTCACTAAATCAATCCCCGACGATTCTTAAGGCCTTTGATGGTCGTGGGTTTCATCCTTTTGGCATTCTACAGGATTTGCCTATAGGGGTTGAAGGAAAAACCGTTAGTATAGATGTGGAGGTGGTTGATGCCCCTCTAGACTACAACCTTCTCTTGGGTCGAAGTTGGTCTTACGCTATGACAGCGGTCGTTTCATCGGTCTTTAGAGTCATAAAATTTCCACATAATGGAAAGATCGTAATAATAGACCAGCTGGCTTACTTTTCGTTCGACCCAGCCTCTTCGGAGAGTATTCAGCATGTTGGTAAAACGACTATCCCATATAAGGATGTTGGAGTAGGATTAGTTAAAGATGCAGGTTTACTGGGAACTTTTCCTTTTCCTCCAATCAACGCACCATCTTCATTTGCAACTATTCATATGATTACATCAGACACTATTTTTTATGACGATCCTTGGATCGTTCCTTCTGAATCTGAAATAGACTCATTTGGTAATTCCATGCCTTTGAGTCCATATGAAATGGCCTATGAAGCTGTGCAGTCTTTTGTCGACCCGTTTTCAACCGAAAATGAGTTAATGAATGTGGTCCATGAGGAATCACTTTTCACATCAACCTCGGATTTAACTACGTTTTCTGAACTTGCTCACTCTGATGAGCAAATTCGTGAAATCCTATGTGTAGATGATTTACCATGGGAAGATCTCCATCACAGATCTTCGTTTTTACCTGAGGATGATCATTTTGAAAATAATTTTTCATCAATATTTACAACCGAATATGTCAAGGAACCTCAGAATCCAATGAAACATCCCGATTCAGAGTTAAATTTGGGAAACATCTCTCGAACTATTCCCATTGACATTTCAGTTAAGCCCGGAATTGTTGAGAACATTCATATAGGTGCCTCGTGTACAAATAATGAAATCCAATTATATAAGGCCCTATTTCAAGAATTCTGTGACATGTTTGCCTGGTCCTATGAGGAAATGCCAGGAATTGATCCCACAATTATTGTTCATGAGATCAAAACTTACCCGAACGCTAAACCTGTCCGGCAACGTTTGCGTCAGATTCACCCACGAAAAGCTGCTGCAATTAAAGCAGAAGTTGAAAAACTATTGAAAGCATGTTTCATTTATCCGATCCCGTTAACGGATTGGGTATCAAATATTGTTCCGGTTAACAAAAAAGAGGGAACAATAAGAATATGCATCGATTATAGGGACATTAATCGAGCCTGTCCAAAGGACAATTACCCAACTCCCTATATCGATCAAATCATTCATGATTGTGCCGACAGCGAGATATTTTCCTTTATGGACGGTTTTTCCAGATACAATCAAATCAACATTCTACCTGTGGATCAATCAAAAACGGCTTTTATTTGTCCATGGGGGAAATTTTCTTATTGCAAATTACCTTTTGGGCTTAAGAATGTCGGTGCAACTTTTCAGAGGACAATGTCTTATGCGTTTCATGACATCAAGCACATTGTGCAACCCTATCTTGATGACTTGCCTGTTCATTCACTACATCGATCTGATCACCTCGTCCACTTACGAGCAATCTTTATGAGGTGTAGGCATTATCATATTCGGTTGAACCCACACAAATGTGTCTTCTGTATAGAAATGGGTCGATTGCTGGGATTTGTAGTTTCGAAAGACGGCATTCGCGTTGATCCCTCGAAGGTCGAAGCTATTATCAATTTGCCTCCTCCTTCGAGTCTTCGCCAACTCCAAACTTTGCAGGGGAAAGCAAACCTTTTACGACGATTCATTCCTAACTACACCGAGGTTACAAAGGGTTTTACACGGTTGCTGAAACAAAATACTCAATTTTCTTGGGATGAGATAGCTCAGAAGTCTTTTGATGCACTCAAACACGCGTTAACCCATGCACCGTTGTTGCATCCTCCCAACTACAACCAGGATTACTTTTTGTACCTCGCCGCCTCTTATTCCACCATTGGAATGGTATTAGTTCATGAAGATGAATTCGGAACGGAACATGTGATATATTACCTTAGTCACACGTTAAATCCGACTGAGCTAAAATACTCACATGTGGAGAAATTGGCATTGGCAGCCATTCAAGCTGTCTAACGCTTTCATCACTAGATTTTACTACGTAAAACTACGGTAATTTTGGATTGCAACCCTATGATCTACATTTTTACCAAACAATTGCTAGGGGGCAAGTACTCTAAATGGATTGTTATCCTGCAAGAGTTCGACTTGGAGTTTGAGAAATCTAAGTCTAAGAAATCTTTAGTTTTTGCAGAGTTAATGTGTGACTTCCCGCGTGCTGACCTAGAAACTGTGGCAGAGGAGCCCATTGCGGACGAATCTTTGTTTCTAATCAGAACTTTAGATCCGTGGTATGGAGATATCATCGTCTATCTCCAAACTCAATCCTTTCGGACAGAAATTTCAAGGTCGGAACGTCGGAAAATTCGATTCCAATCCCAAGAATTCAAAATTATTGGAGATACTCTTTATCGCCGTGGGGCAGACTCTATTTTTCGACGTTGCTTAACTCACGAAGAGGCTGAAAGGGTTCTAAATGACTGTCACTCTGGAGCATGTGGCGGTCATATGTCTGGGTATGCCACAGCCCAAAAGATATTGCGCGCTGGCTATTTCTCGCCGTCGTTGTTTAAAGATTGTATTACAGCGATCCGAAAATGCCACAACTGCCAGATTTTTTATCGTAAGATGCGTGCTCCACCTGCTCCTCTCCACCCTATAATTGCCGTTGGTCCTTTTGCCAAATGGGGCATCGATTTTATTACATGTAACCCTCACTAGGCCGGGGGGCATGCGTATATCATCCTAGCGGTAGATTATTTTACTAAGTGGGCCGAGGCGATGCCTACATTCGAAGCAGACGGCAAGATAGCTACAATTTTCGTGTTCAATCATATAATTGCTAGGTTTGGTATCCCACAAGTGATAATCACTGATCATGGGCGTCATTTTCGAAACGTTATGATGACCGAACTTACAGGCCAGCTTGGTTTACGTCATGATAGTTCAACACATTATTATCCACAAGCAAATGGTCTGGTTGAATCCATCAACAAAGTTTTAGTTATCATGATCCGACGAATCATTGGGATTCATCGGTCAAATTGGCACAACATGCTATTTTCAGCGCTTTGGGCGTACCGAACTTCAGTAAAAACATCAACAGGGTTCACTCCTTTCCAACTAGTTTATGGTTTGGAAGCCGTGTTACCCATTGAGTGGGAAATCCCATCATTGCAAATGGCCATCGAGTTACTTCCAGCTACTTCCGAAGAGGAAAAGAGTTTGTTATACTTAGCTCAATTAGATGAGAATCGACGTGATGCTGCATTGGCGATTGAGACTCACGCAAAACGTATGAAAGCTCAGTATGATCGGAATGTGACCCCTCAAAATTTTTCAGAAGGAGACCTAGTGTTATTGCATGATCAAGCTAATGATAAATTAGGTGCTGGAAAATTCGTTCCTATGTGGCATGGGCCCTATATTGTCAAGCGAAAGCTAGCAAAAGGGGCCTATGAGTTGGTAGACTTTGATGGGGACTCTTTAGGTAAATGCATAAATGGCCTTTATTTGAAGAGGTACTATGCTTAAAAGAATGGGGTATGGAGATTTTTAGTTAGGTTAGTTTTTCTTTCTAGCAAGTGTGTTTTAGTTGAAAAAGTGTGCTTAGCTTAGAGAGTGTTTTTCGTCATTATTCCTGCTTATCTTGGTTTTACTCTTGATATTGCAGATGTCGATGCCTCTCCAAACATACATTGGATTTGCTGATGGTGCTTGTCGTAGTACACGAAACATTTCTTCTGCAGCTTGGGTTATCTATTCACCATCTGACGAGTTAGTTTCTATGCATGGGGTAAGCCTCGGTCAAACAACAAACAACATTTCCGAGTATAGTGCAGTGATTGAGTTATTATCTGAATCTATTTCATTTGGGATTCGGAGTTTGATAGTGAGGTTAGATTCTGAACTCGTTGTATTAGAGCTTAATAGAGTGTATGCCATTAGAAATCCAGTGTTATTAAGATTATTTTTGAGAGTGCATCTCTTGGAACGTGAGTTTGATTACATTGAATATCAGCATATTCCAAGGTCTATAAATACATTAGCAGATGCAATTGCTTCTCGAATGTTAAATAGACATTTGCAATAATCATACATGTAAATTTAAAACCATTCCATAACATGATTTACAAGATAAGCCGGTAAGAGTGATATATATATATATATATATATATATATATATATATATATATATATATATATATATATATATATATATATATATATATATAGATAGATAGATATATATAGGAGTGTGTCAAAAAATACATCGTCTTCGATCATAGGTTGAAAAACACCTTATGATCGGCAAAAATGATAAGTACAAAAAACTAAAATGTCACATTTTCCCACAAAAGGCGATCATCCTATCACTGGTGATGATCTCTATAAGAAACCACTGCCCGAGTCACCTTGCAAAGGAATCTCCTAAAAGGTCCCGGGACTCCAATCACATAGCGCTGAAGTCGACGAGGAATGTCGTCGATAGTAGTCTCAGGAATATCTCCTGTCAAGCGCTCAAGTTGACTCTCCAACTCGACCAAAACCTCTGCTGATTCGTCATGTGGGGCTGGTGCGGGTGCAACTGGTTGCCTCCTCTCGAAAGGCCGGAGAGTGGCTGGTCGCTGTGGACTCACATATGCATTTGAAATTTTTACTATCAGTTTTGAGATGATGAAAAATATTAAAAAAAAACCTTTTAAATAGGGAAAGTTGAAAAGGATTTTACCTGACTCGTCCCACTACTCTCCTGGTGGAAAAACCATGTCTGGGTCACCACGGAAATCTATCCCAGCGTAGGGGAAATCATGAATGGCAAAATCCTGGTTTTCCAACCATTGGAAATACTCAGGTTTGAACTGAGCAACCTCTGTCCTCTCGTCCGGGTGACGGGCCATGACTGCGACCCATTGCATCAGTTTGGGCTATCGAGGAAGCCCAGCTCCAACAGTAAGATGCTGTGGGATCAGCATAGGAACCCTCTCTAGGTCAAAACTCATGACCAAAGCCCCATAACCAAAGGGCTTTACTCATCCGTTCTTGGCCCTGGTCAGTTGGCCTTTCACATTGGCCAGCACAACATTGCACCAGTTGAAGATGGTGCCCTGAAAGCAATCAATTGCCATACACATCTGGGATCCAGTGGCAACATGTAATGCGGCAGCTCCGCAAAGTCTGGTGACAGTAAACACAATCACTGTGAGCTCAGGACGGGATATGGTATTTATGTCTATCCCTTTGTCTTTAGCCTGGCTCTGGCAGTACTCTAGCCGGAGGCTATCGACAGACTGGCCACCTGGCCTAGTCCCAAATAGAGTCAAGTCCTCGCCTCTCTTAGGCAAACCAGTCAAGAAATAAATGTCCTCCAGCTCGATTTCGAGCCGGTGTCCGCCAATGAAAAAGCACTGGTCCTGTACGCTCCACCTGTCAACCAGCCACTGTAAGAAATCTACCTGAGCCCTCATGCCAGGAATGGTCCAGAATTTGTACAGTCCGCATGCCCTCAAAGCATCAAGCGAAGGCTGATGATTCCATGCCGTGGTATCCACGTCCTCATTCTCCCGTTCTCGCCAATCTAGCATGATATATTCTCTGCATCAAGTATAAAGATTAATTAGATTGCTGGAAAACATTTTGATTAGTCCATTTTTAAGGAATTTTAGGTTCAAAACCCTTGCTGCGGGGTACGCACCCTCCACGTTAGACACAGTACGTGGGTCCGCACTTTTTCTACATGGAAGGTGCGGACCCCGAGCTTTTTCCCAATGGAGAAAAAGTCGGGGTCCGCGGGTCCGCAATGGTAAACCTGCGGACCCCCGCGCACGGGTTTTACGCCTAAAAACTCTCCCAAAAAACAAAATGAGGGGCTAAATCAAAAAACTAAATGGTTGAAAATGAAGAGTAAGGTGATGTGGATTACCTGGAGAAGACGGCGCTCGATTCCGACGGTTGGATTTTCCACAATCTTCACGGGAAGTTTTCTAAGCAAAAGCACTATTTTCTCACCCAAACTCGAACGGTAAAAATGAATTGACAAAGGCCCTTTTTATAAGTTTTTTGAGTAAATAAATCGCAAATTTGTTTATGTTTCACTTTGAAAAGGTATTTTGCAACGCTTTTATCCATTTCAAACAGGTATGAGCAATGTTTGTGTCTTTGTGCAGAATACAGGATTATTCAGGCGAAATCTATCATTTTCAACGAAAAAAACAAGTAGGGTCATCTTTAAGCCCTTTCCTGACTCCTAAAACATGAAAATATTGCCGAGCGTTTCTTTTACACTCGTTAAAAATGGAATTAAAAGACGGTCCACTTACAGCTCTTTTCCAACCATAAAAACATGAAAAGATTGCTGATTTTTGTCGTTTCAAATTCGATATTGGTTATAAAATGACGTGTCGTTGGTCGCTTTTTTACTTTTTCTGGTCAGTGACACTAATAATGAAAATTACTCCTTTGTCTTAAAAGATCAAGCGGTTCTCTCAAGTATTATTTTATACTTTTTCGGGCTTGGGAGACACAAATTTACGAAAAAGGTCAACCCTGGAGTCTTCCTAAGTTTTTTCAGACTCTCTAAAATTGAAAAACACCGAGTTTCTCCTATACTGGACTTGTTAAAATTTCACAGTAAAGGACCTGTTCAATTACAAACAGGAATGAACCACTCCTTCTTAGGGTTCGAATTTAAACTAAGTTGGACTCATCCGAAGGATGAGCTTATAATCAAGGAAATGTTATCCTCCTCAAGCTTGTCAAAAATAAAGAGGTACTTGCCAGAAATGGTGGGGGAAAAGAGAGGAAAATGAGTCTGTTTGTCATAGTTTGTAACCCCTCTTGAACATGACACTTTTATTCACCTGGGTTGGGAAATCCTTTGCCTAACAGTTGATCAAACCACATTGAAAGTCTTCAGCCGGTTTCTGGGTATTAACTTTGGGTCAATTTCACCAAGCCATCTGTCGTGTCGTTATGTGTTCAAGAGGTCACTACCAATAAGCCATTCATCTGCAAAATATCTATCATCCATCTTGACCATCCCTGAGTCAGTCCTTGCAACAAAATTTCTTCAACTTGATCTATGATTTCGTGTTGTGGGCTTGCCTGCAACGGATCGCTTTCTATCGACTTCAGCTCATTATCTAGAAAGATGATCTAGAGATCGTCAGTACCTTGGGATCTGCATGCCTCAATGGCAGGTTTCTCGCCTTTGACGACAGTTTACATCATTGACTTTCGATCAAAGGATTCCATGATATGTTCGACATCAACACATTTACTCACATCTCATGGATTGTACTGGGTACTTTGAGAGCCATTGACATCACTGGTGGTTTCTCTCACACTTGTTAACAATTTACATCATTGATTGGTAATCAAGTGGTTTCTACCATGTTCGACAGCAACACATTTATTCGCATGGATAGAATCGTACTATTTCGGAAAGTAGAAATGAAGACCCTGGATCTAGTTCCCACCATCCAGGCTGTGAGGAATTTTGTACTCATTATGTTGTGGACTATTCATAAAAGATGGTTGCGTCCATACTGTGTTCACACGAGTCTATACTTATGATTTTTTACAAGATCATTCCTATATCAGAGCAGTAGATAGGTTTCTAGTTAGTTTTGATCTGAGTATGGGAATGCCTACCTCAGCGATGATATGATCTCATATATATATCTTGCATTGAATGTTTTTACAGGTTCAGACCAGGCTCTCCACAAGATAATCCTCGAAATGATAAAGTACTTCACTCTTCCTATATGATAAATGAAATCGTCATCTACTACAGACTTCGCACTTTAGGGGGCAATCTGTTACACAAAAATATCGTCACCATGATTATTTGCAGTGAGTATGGGTCTATCATCACTTGTACTATCCTCCTAAGCAAGTCTAGAACCTCAGCTCTTCAAATCAAGCTTTGGAAGTGGGAGAAAGACATTAGAAATCAATGTAACTCTGGTTCCGTACTTTCTCCCATGGTCACATGCGGTCCCGCACCTTCTGTGTACAAACGCTACGTACCTACCCGCTCTGTTCCTAACGGTGCAGGTGCAGACCCCTGTGGAAGTCAAAAGACGCAATTTTTATCTTAAAAAACTCACTTTGGATTAATTCTAGAGCTTTCTAGAAGGAATTTTGACGTGGATTGTTCTCTCTGAGGTGGTTCATGCATCCCAAAAGAGAAGGAGCTAATCCCTTGACTAAAGGAGCTATCCCTTTGAAGGAGGACCTAGTAACTTCCCTCCATTGCACTATAAATATAGGCATTGGGGTGAGGACTAGGGAAGTTAGAAGCTGAACATTTTGAGGGTAAATGCTGGTGAAATTGAGACTCTTTGGTTGAGCTTGAGAGGAAAGATCACATACCTCTTGGTTCCATTGGAGAGTGAGTGAAGCTTGTCAAAGTAGAGGAGACATCTTGTTGGACCCTAGGAGGAGCTTGTACAACGTCAAGGCAAAGGTTGTAAAGTTCTTCTTCTTTTGAATTAATACAATCAAACTCATTTTTCTCAACAAGTATCTTATGTTATTTGTTTCATGGACTCCATGACTTTCATGTTAAATATGTTTCATGCAATTAGTTTTTCAATTGGTTTTTCAAGTGCTATTTAATTTGTTTCCCTTGTTTGTGTTTGCAGATTCGCGAAGAGGAGCTCATTTGGATCGAAAGAGCAAGGGCATCCACAAGCTTGCGTTGGACCAAAGGTAGGCCCTAGAAACCTTTGTATGCTATTGTTTATTGAAGCATATTTAGAGAAAGATAGTGTCTGGTTGGTTTGCTTGTTGTTAGGTCTTCTTTAGATTCTAGGAAGGTCTATCTTGTCCGCAACATCGACCCATTCCGCGCGACAGCATAGAAGCTAAGATGAATGGCATGGATGCTAAAATAGATGGCATGGATGATAAGATGGAAGAATTGAAGATAAATATGAATAAGTTGCTACAAGAAATGGTCACTAATGGTGAAAGGGTAGTAAATGAAATTTATGATGAAAACAAAAAAAATGTTAATCATGATTCCATAGACTCTAATGTTGGATTGAAGACCTTCCATATTCCAAAAATCGATATGACGAAGTTGGATGGCAAGGATCCCACAAGATGGATATTACAGATGGAGCAATTTTTTAATCTCAATAATGTGCAAAACGCACAAAAGGTACATATTGCAACTTTATATTTGGGACCAAATCAGTTTGTATGGTATCAATGGCTTTTCTCTTGTAAACAAATTATCACTTGGGTATTTTTTACGAAAGAATTGATAGCACATTATGAGGATACAAAAAGCAACACTTTTTTTAGCCAATTGATAAGTCTCAAATAAAAGGGTTCAATAATGGAGCACACTGAGGAGTTCCAAAAATTGAACATAAGCTTAAAAAATATTCTATAGGAGCATAGGATTTATGTATTCATAGGGACTTTAAAGGATAATGTCTAGCATGATGTTCGCCTTTGGGAACCTGATTCATTAGAGAAGGCATTCAGGTTAGCAAGGAAAATGGAAAGCGAAATTATGGCAACCAAGAAGCATACCACTCAAAACTATAAAGATGGAAGTGTTGTTTCCCCTAGTCTTCCATAACCTATAAGGTTGACACCACAACAATTGGAAGAAAAAAGAGAAAAAGGGCTTTGTTACAGTTGTGATAGCAAACACACTAAAGGTCATAAGTGTACTGAGAAGAAATTATTCTACATAGATTGTGAAGAGGAAGAAGAAAAGGAGCAAGAAAGGTCAAAAGAAGAGGATATACTCCAGGAAAAAAGCCTAGATAAAGAAGAAATGAATCCAACCATATCTTGTAATGCATTGGCTGGAATTACCACTCCTCAAACCATCAAGATATAATGACAAATCAAAAAGAAAGTGGTAATAGTGCTGATTGATTTAGGAAGTACCGAAAATTTTATTCATTGTAAGATGGCAAATGAATTGAATTGCATCCTATATCCAACACGAGAGTGTCAAATGATGGTTGCAAATGGAGGAATGATAAGTTGCTCTGGAAATTGGCATAATATCAAGCTATCCATGGGAGAATATGTATTGAAAAGCCCAATGCTTTCCATTCCAATAGGAGGTGTTGATGTTGTACTAGGAGTCCAATGGCTACAATCCTTGGGTACAATAGCTTTTAACTTTCAAGAACTTTTCATGAAATTTTATGAAGAAGGAAATGAAGTTGAATTAAAGGGTATTGTAGGGAAACTAGGAAAGATAATAAGCTCTAATGGTATGACAAAGCTTCTAGAAAAGGAACAACGAGGTGTAATTGCACAATTATGTTCGCTAGATGTTTTGACATCGAATTCATCTATTGCTCCAGATCTCCAAAAAGTCTTGGAAAATCATTCCAAGGTATTTGAGACTCCCAAATGTCTCCCACCTGTTCGTGATTTTCATCATGCTATTCATGTGATTCCAGGAAGTGTTCATCCAAACATTAGGCCATACAGATATCCCTATGCCCAAAAGAGTGAAATTGAATGTATGGTTGCAGAAATGCTTGACGCTGGTATAATTCATCCTAGCCAAAGTTCTTTCTCTGCTCGAGTAGTATTGGTGCACAAGCAGGATGGATCATGGCACATGTGTTCAGATTATAGGGAGCTCAACAAGCTCACTATTAAAGATAAGTTTCCCATTCTTGTCATTAATGAATTATTGGATGAATTGCATGGATCAATTTAATTCACCAAGTTAGATCTTCTTTCAGGATATCATCAAATCATAATGAAGACTCAAGACATTCCGAAAACAAAATTTAGAACTCATGAGGGTAACTATGAGTTTTTGGTCATGACTTTTGGCCTTACCAATGCACCTTCTACATTTCAAGGTTTGATGCATTCCATTTTCAAACCATTCCTTAGAAAAATTTTCTTAGTATTTTTTGATGATATACTAATCTATAGCATGTCTTGGAAGGATCATGTTGAACACGTTGATAGTATGCTACAACGATTGGAGGAGGAACAATTATATGCAAAAATATCCAAATGTTTCTTTGGATTACAAGAGGTGGAATATCTGGGTCATATTATATCTCATGAAGGAGTTAAGGTAGATGCTAGTTCACTTCAATCAAGTAGTGTATATAAATCTATTTGGGAAATAAAATTATTGATCTAATAATACTAATTCACCCCCTCTTAGTATTATTTCAAACAATTGGTATCAGAGCAAGTAGTTCGAAAGAAGGTTGATCGCTTGAAGAGAGATCCATCATCATGAATAATTTAGAAAGCATGGGATCCATCAGAATGCCAATCTTCGATGGGAGAAACTTTTTTTATTGGAAAATAATAACTACAGCCTATCTATAATCACTTGGAATGGATGTCTGGGAAATTGTCGAAGGAGGATATACATTTCCAATAGCAATTCCTACACATGTGGTAGGTAAAAGGAAATATGAAACCAATGCCATAGTTGTTAATACTTTATTGGGAAGTCTATCATAATTAGAGTTTTTCGAAGTCATCCATCTCAAGTTAGCCAAAGAAATATGGGACAAAATCGTTCTGAGCTATGAAGGAGACTCTCAGGTAAAACGTGCTAAGCTTCAAACTCTCAGAATTCAGTATGAAACTCTTAAGATGCATAGTGATGAAAGTATAGCTAGTTACTTCTTATGTATAGATGAGGTTCTTAATTGTATGAAGAATCCAGGTGAAGAAATAAAGGAAGTCACCTTAGTTGAGAAAGTTTTGAGATCCTTATCTGCTATATTTGAATCAAAAGTGTTTGCCATAGAAGAAAAATAGAATCTGTAGAATATCACTATGACACAGCTTCATGGAATTTTAACTGCCTTTGAGATGAGAAAAGGAGGACCATCAGATGTGGAAGAAGCCACATTTAAAGCCTCGGAAAAATGAAAGGAAGAACATAATGAATCAGGACATATTTCAGAAGAACAAGATTAAGCAACTTTGTCAAGAAGCTTCAATGGGGTTCTGGAAGGTTTAGAGGTAAGCTACCCTTCAAATGCTTTGCTTGTGGTAGAGTCAATCATTATGCTTCCATATGTCCTTGTAAAGATAAATATATAAAATCGAAGGAATATGCAAAAAGGAATAGAAAAAAAGTTGTGAATAAAAGCAGTTACTATACTCATCAAGATAGTGATGGTTTATCTAATAGTGATGAAGATGAAACTGGACAATATTACAGACTTCTCATGGCTTATGATAGTAATGATTTTTGGGATACTCTATAAGAGGATAATGATGTTTTATTTAATAGTGATTATTATAGACATCTCATGGCTTATGAGGATGATAATTTTTGGGATTCTTTAGAAGAGGAAGACCTTCATGAACAAATATCTAAACTCAAAATCTGTTTAGAAGAAAAGAATATGATTATAGATACCTTGACATACCAACTTGTTGAAAAGGAAAAATAATGCACCGTTACTTTCCCCGGGTCTTTCATCAATGGGTCTTTCATCTTGGGTATTTCTTATGAAGTACTTGCTCTCATACCAATTGTTGGAAATAATACTGAGAAGGGGGTGAATCAGTATTATCAGACCAATAATTTTATTTCCCAAATAGATTTATATAGACTACTTGAGTGAAGTGAACTAGCATGTACACACGATTGTGATTAAGTAAACCAGCGTATATCTAGAAAAAATGTGATTTACACAATTTATCATGTGCAGATCTTAAAGTAGTATATCAAAGATTTATTAGGAAGTACAGTAAAAGTAGAATAAAGCATCACACATAAGCAACACACATGAACACCAAGATGTAAGGTGGAAACCTAGTGTGGGTAATAACCACCCGCTACTATGGTCTCTATCCTCTTTTACTAATAAGAAAATATGCTTACAATATTGTACTGAAGTAGACTCATACCACTATGCAAGCTTCTACCTGTAGAAGGTTATAACCTTCTCATGTTCTCCAACTTCTACTGGAAGGGAGCTACAACACCTTAGCCCTTGTACTAGGCAATATGTTTACTAGTACGTAGGTGCCAGCCTACAGAAAAACTCCACTCTTCCACCATGGACCATGTTTCATGAATTTTCAGACCGGATACTCCTGGATCACAACACCACAATTTGAAGGCCATGTTTCATTAAATTTTCACACTGGACCCATCATAACTTTTAAACTTAAACTCCACCAACAAATATTTAGATACTTTGAACAATCAGATCACTGACACAAGAACACTGTGCTGAACACAGAACCCTGCATCATCATTCAGAACCAACTGTAACCTCAAACATCATGCACTACGGTGTATACACTACTTGGCTACACTCAAACTGTGTGTATACAGTACTTCCATTAATTGAACCTATGTATACCTTCAAAACTACTGCAAACAAAAACTTTTTAGTCAAGTTTGTACCAACTATCAATATTCTGAATATCTACGTTCAACTTTCATAGCTTTACATAGGCGGGGATAGATATCACTTCTTCTCACTTATACAATCAATCAATCAAATGCCAGCCTCCTTATGCATTCAATTTTACATTCAGATCTAATAAGACTTGATTGATAAACAATAGCAAAATAACATAATTTTTTCAGATAGATCAATCATATCTGAAAGGAAGATTTTCTTTTGTATACGCTACTTGAAGTAACCGAACCTACGTGTAGACGCTCTGTGGATGGGACGAACCTTTGTACAAATCTGCAAATATTGACTCAGAACTTTGCTACAGTTCTAGATTTTAGACAAACACAGATCATGATAGATAATGAATAGAACAGTAGCAAAACATCATATCTATCTCACCCAATATCAGATCATTCAATAATAAGTCATTTCAAGTCTCATGATTATTGATCCAATATTGAACTCAAGGTGCACATGAACATTTCAGATCTAGTCTCAAACATAATCCTGCAAGATAACATATACTTTAGATAGAAGTATTCGTTAGAATCTTATTGCTTGCACCCTTGGCCTACTGATCTTGCCCTCTTTATATACTCTTAGGCCTTTCTCAATACCTTGGACCAAAACCACTTAGGACTAATAGCTTGGACCAAATACCTAGGGTTAATACCTTGGACCAATACCTTGGTTCAAAATACCTTGGATCAAATACTTGGTTTTCTAACATGTACGCGCTTTTCCTTCTGTCAAAATGTGTGCAAACGTTATACTTATCTTTTGTTCTGTTAACCCCCATGTATATGCTTCTTAGAAAAAGTGAACCAACTTATACCTCTCTTTCTTCATTCTTTGGAGTCTGGTCTATAATCCTTTGCTATTAACTTGTTGCACTGTGAACTGTCCTTTGAGAGAGTTGTCATCAAGGACAACACTTGTATCATAATGCCAACAGTTGTATGTCTTGATGATGGTATTGTTATGGAAACGTACAATATGACTTATGAAAGCTTTAGAAAAATATTGTATAAGCAAGGAAGAAATATTTTTTGGATGACTTCGCATCTCCTGCATTCATCAGAGAAAGGGCGATTATGACAGACACCTAAAGAAATCGAAGTGCCATTATCACAACCAGCATGGCCTTAACAGGTGTTACAAAGTCAAACACAGAGTATCTGATGGTCGAGAAAAATAGTTGGAAAATAACTTGTAGGCTGCAAGGCAAGAATTTGAACAACACTAAGAAGAACTTAAGATGACCTTACTTGGTGAAGTATCAACACTCAAAGAAACTATGTGGAGCTTGTACGAAAAACTTGTCACAATGCATAAGGCAACTGTCCACTTGCACGACATGTAGCATAAGTGTAAGGATAATTTCACAGCTCTTAAGGCTATATGTACAACCATTGTTTTCATGCATGGATGGTCGATGCAATATAAAGGTGCACTACCTAAATCTGTGAAGAAAATAAGGCAGTAGGTAGATTTGGAGAAAGCACAAGTGTAGATGATCATTTAGAGCAACAAATATTGCCCTCATTCATCGCCAATATTCAGGTCCCATATGCATGATTATACAACAGTGTGGATTTCATGGTGAAATCGTACAAGATCCCATCAGTTGGCTCACCCACTAAAGTGAAACACAAGAATCATGCGAGACGGGAGGTTGCGAATACTTGGACTGGTTCAGACAGAACGCTACTGAGGAAGATACTGAAGTAAACAGAAAGAACATGTAGAAATACATTGGTGGCCCTTTCCAAATCAGTATTATAATTCTCCTTCTAAAGAACGAAATCTAAACTAGTTCTAAATCAGTGTACCCAAATGCCATGGAGGCTAGAGTCTGCTTTCGGCCTGATCTCACTGCAAAATTTTGGGAAGTCATCACGAAGTACAAATCTTGGCACCATAATGTGACCGAGAACCTACAAGTCAAACTTTCTGAGTTGGAATTTCCCGAAACTCAACCTTGAATTTTGTCTTATTAGGTTTTCTAGTTGGCTCTATCTTATTTTGTCTCATATGGGTATGAGTATATTGTAATATTACTCTGCAATTAATTAGTAAGTGAAATTATAGGTGTCGTATGTGAAATGTGAAGGGTCATGATGAAATGAAGTTGAATATTCATTTTGTAGAGAAGTTGAAGAGTCACGAGGGAAGTCCAAGAGTCACAAGGGGAAGTGAATAGTGACCCCTTTTGTTATAAATACACCCTCATAACACATGTAAAGGGGATTTTGGGGCACCAATGTTTTGGCTAGACCTTTAGCTTAGGATTGGGATCTTGGGAGTTTCTTGAGATCCTTGGCTTCTTTGTAGCATAGAGGGAGTTCCCTTATTTGAAGGAGCAAGTGTAGACTTCATGTTACAATTTTCAGGCTAGTTGTTCGTCAATGATATATGTATTATTGGCACTTTTTGTTGGGTCCCTATAATACTAGTGATTACCCCATTACTATTGTCGTTATACCCCTTATTTATATTGTTGTGCCCCTATTACCCACATATTGTTATTTCTGTGCCCCATAGAATCCCTCTATTATTATTTTTGTGGCTTTATATTATTATTGTTAGGTCGGCTGGATTATATTGTGACTCCTTAGACTCCTATATATAGAAAGGAGGTTTTGTCATTTGTATCATCCAAGAATTGTTCATTTATGTAATGTAAAGGAGGTTTCCCCCTTGAAGAGGCTGAATTCTAATGCATGGGTCTCTCTTTTCTATCTTTTTGTGAGCTGGTTTCATAACATTTGGTATCAGAGCTTTGGATTCTAGGGTTTCGCTGCTCCAAACAGACTCCTGAATTACACTCAAAACAGTTGACCTGGGAAAAATCGTCATAACTTTCTTTCTGAGCATCGGATTGAAATTTCGTAAGAAGGTACAGAAAGATAATGGACTGTAGTTTTCTTTTATATATTTTTCAGAGTCAAAGGTTGAAACAGTGACACGTGGCACGTCGTACATGTTCACTCTACTGAACTAGTCTATAATCAAGTCACTGTGGGAGATTTCGCATAACTCTTCCTTGGAGAATCCAATTTGGGTCAGACTTGTGGCATTGGAAAGAGGACACAGAGGGCTACTATAGATCACAAATTCAGAACTAGATAATCAGAAAGTACAGAGATACATCGGAGGCAATATCGAGCTCCTACAAAGTGAAAAAAGGTGTGTAGATTTTCTTTAAGTTTTGCTTAAGCTTGGTTTGAAAATTTATTTTGAAGGAATTCAAAGGGCATATTAGAGAATTATTATCGGTAACTGATGCCCCGAGGAAAGAAAATGCAAACACCTAGTAAGGAACCTGAAAGCTCTAGCATGACTCATGAAGAAGAAGAAGAAATGCTATATGATATATCAAAATTACAAGAACAAGTGCAACGAGTGTCACTTGCACAAAAAGCAACAGAATCTAAAATGGATGGTTTAAGGAAAGATGTAGAAGCTAAGATGGATGGTTTAAAGAAAGGTGTAGAAGCTAAGATGGATGACATGGAAGCTAAGGTGAATGGCATGGATGCTAAAATTGATGGCATGGATGATAAGATGGATAAGTTGCTACAAGAAATAGTCACTAAGGGTGAAAGAGTACTAAAGGAAACTCATGATGAGAACAAAAGAAATGTTAATCATGATTCCATAGACTCTAATGTTGGATCGAAGACTCACCATGTTCCAAAAATCGATATGAGGAAGTTTGATGGCAAGGATCCCGCCACATGGATATTACAGATGGAGCAATTCTTCGATCTCAATAATGTGCAAAACACACAAAAGGTACGTATGGAAACTTTATATTTGGAACCAAATCAGTTTGTATGGTATCAATGGCTTTGTTCTCGTAAACAATTTATCACTTGGGCAATTTTTACGGAAGAATTGATAGCACATTATGAGGATACAAAAAGCAACACTTTTTTTAGCCAATTGATAAGTCTCAAACAAAAGGTTTCAATAATGGAGCACATTGAGGAGTTCCAAAAATTGAACATAAGGGTAAAAGATATTCCAGAGGAGCATAGGATTGATGTGTTCATAGGGTCTTTAAAGGATAATATCCAACATGATGTGCGCCTTTGGGAACCTGATTCATTAGAGAAGGCATTCAGGTTAGCAAGAAAAATGGAAAGCAAAATTATGGCAACTAGGAAGCATACCATTCACAACTATAAAGACGGAAGTGTTGTTGCCCATAGTCTTCCACAACCTACAAGGTTGACACCACAACAATTGGAAGAAAAAAGAGCAAAAGGGCTTTGTTACAATTGTGATAGCAAATACACAAAAGGTCATAAGTGTGCTGAGAAGAAATTATTCTACATAGATTGTGAAGAGGAAGAAGAAAAGGAGCAAGAAAGGTCAAAAGAAGAGGATATATTCCAGGAACAAAGCCTAGATGAAGAACAAATAAATCCGACCATATCTTGTAATGCATTGGCGGGAATTACCACTCCTCAAACCATCAAGATAGAAGGACAAATCAAGAAGAAAAAGGTAATAGTGTTGATTGATTCAGGAAGCACCCACAATTTTATTCATTGTAGGGTAGCAAAAGAATTGAATTGCTTCCTATATCCAGCACCAGAGTGTCAAGTGATGATTGCAAATGGAGGAACAATAAATTTTTCTGGAAAGTGCCATAATATCAAGCTATCCATGGGAGAATATGTATTGACTAGCCCAATGCTTTCCATTCCAATGGGAGGTGCTGATGTTGTACTAGGAGTCCAATGGCTACAATCCTTGGGTACAATAGCTTTTAATTTTCAAGAACTTTTCATGAAATTTTCTGTCGAAGGAAAGGAAGTTGAATTAAGGGGTATTGCAGGGAAACCAGGAAAGATAATCAGCTCTAATGGCATGACAAAGCTTCTAAAAAAGGAGCAAAGAGGTGTAATTGCACAATTATGTTCGCTAGATGTTTCCACATTGGAATCATCTATTTCTCCAGATCTCCAAAAAGTCCTGGACAATCATTCCAAGGTATTTGAGACTCCCAAAGGTCTCCCACCTATGCGTGATCATGATCATGCTATTCATCTGATTCCAGGAAGTGTTCCTCCAAACATCAGGCCGTACAGATATCCATATGTCCAAAAAAGTGAAATTGAACGTATGGTTGCAGAAATGCTAGAGGCTGGTATAATTCAACCGAGTCAAAGTTCTTTCTCAGCTCCAGTAGTATTGGTGCACAAGAAGGATGGATCATGGCGCATGTGTCCAGATTATAGGGAGCTCAACAAGCTCACTATTAAAGATAAGTTCCCCATTCCTGTCATTGATGAATTACTGGATGAATTGCATGGATCAATTTACTTCACCAAGTTGGATCTTCGTTCGGGATATCATCAAATCAGAATGAAGATTGAAGACATTCCGAAAACGACATTTAGAACTCATGAGGGTCATTATGAATTTTTGGTCATGCCTTTTGGCCTTACCAATGCACCTTCAACATTTCAAGGTTTGATGAATTCAATTTTCAAACCATTCCTTAGAAAATTTGTGTTAGTATTTTTTGATGATATACTAATCTACAGCAAGTCTTGGAAGGATCATGTTGAACATGTTGACAAGGTGCTACAACTATTGGAGGAGAAACAATTATATGCAAAAAGATCCAAATGTTTCTTTGGAGTCCAGGAGGTGGAATATTTGGGTCATATTGTATCTCATGAAGGAGTTAAGGTAGACCCTAGCAAAATTAAAGCCATTAAGGAATGGAAAATCCCCACATCCATAAAGCATCTGCGAGGATTTCTTGGGTTGACAGGGTATTATCGCAAGTTTGTTAAGAATTATGGGAGAATAGCAGCACCTCTAACAACATTATTGAAGAAAGATTCATTTTCATGGACTCCGGAAGCAACAAAGGCCTTTAAACATCTTAAAGAGGCAATGTGCCAAGCACCGGTCTTAGCTACACCGGACTTCACAAAAACCTTTATTGTGGAATGTGATGCTTCAGGAAATGGAATTGGTGCTGTTCTAATGCAAGATGAAAGACCCATTGCTTTTGAAAGTCGTCCAATCAAGGGAAAGTTTTTAAGCAAAGCTATTTATGAGAAGGAAATGTTGGCAATACTCCATGCACTTAAGAAATGGCGACCCTACCTAATGGGAAGACACTTCAAGGTAAAAACGGATCATGATAGCCTTAAATACTTTTTAGAACAAAGATTATCCTCTGAAGAGCAACAAAAGTGGGTCACAAAGATGTTGGGTTATGACTTTGAAATCATCTACAAAAAAGGGAAGCAAAATGTGGTGGCAGATGCACTCTCAAGAAAGGATGAGGATGTGGAAGCATTGTTGTGTGCCATTTCTATTATCCAACCAGATTGGATAAATGAAGCAAAGGAGGAATGGAAGAATGACGAAGAAGTGTGGGCACTTATTCGAAAGCTACAACAAGATTCCAGTACTTCTGATACATTTAGCTGGCAAAATGATTCGTTATGGTACAAAGATCGCTTATACCTCTGTAAGAATTCCCAGCTAAAACAAAAGATTCTTATGGAATTGCACACTTCTCCCTTAGGAGGGCACTCAGGATTTTTAAAAACTTACCACAGGGTTAAGAAGGAATTTTTTTGGGATGGCCTTAAATCAGATATTCAAAAGTTTGTGGCGGAATGTTTGGTTTGCCAACAAAATAAAGTTGAAACAATTAAGACACCGGGTCTATTACAACCTTTATCCATTCCAAGCCAACGTTGGGAGGAGGTTTCAATGGATTTTATCACAGGTTTACCCAAGTCTGAGGGAAAGAGTGTCATCATGGTGGTAGTTGACAGACTTACCAAGTATGCACACTTTTGTGCATTATCACATCCATTTAAAGCCAGTACAGTTTCTACTGCATTTATGGAAACAGTTCAAAAGCTACATGGAAACCCAAAGATTATTGTAAGTGACAGAGATCCCATTTTCACTGGAAATTTTTGGACAGAATTATTTTCTTGTCTTGGTACTCAGTTAGCTCATAGCTCATCTTATCATCCTCAATCTGATGGGCAAACTGAGATAGTAAACAAATGTTTGGAAGGATATCTTCGTTGCTTTGTATCTGATAAACAGACACAATGGGTCAAATGGTTGCCTCTGGCTGAATGGTGGTATAACACTTCCTTCCATACAGCAACAAAAATGACCCCATTTATGGCACTTTATGGGTACCAACCACCATCAATCACATCATATTTAAGAGAAAATTCTAAGGTTCAGGCAGTGGAACATCACATCGAACATCAACAACAAGTCCTCCAACTCTTAAAGGATAACCTCGTGTTGGCACAAAATAGAATGAAACAACAGGCAGATCAACATCGCAGTGAAAGAAGTTTTGATGTAGGTGATTGGGTATTCCTACGGCTACAACCATATAAGCAAATGTCCCTAAAGCAAGCTAAGAAGGATAATAAATTATCACCAAAGTATTATGGTCCGTACAAGGTGTTGGAAAAGATTGGTACTATGGCATACAAATTGGAGCTTCCTGCAGCTTCTCGATTGCACCCAGTTTTCCATGTTTCATGTTTAAAGAAGGTTATAGGTGACAAGCTCCCAGTTCAAACAATATTTCCAGAACTTGACGAGGAAGGAAAAATTATATTGGAACCGGAAGCAGTCACAGAAACAAGAACTCGACAGCTACGAAATCGATCAATTTCAGAGTATCTTATCAAGTGGAAGAACTTATCCGCTGAAGATTCCACATGGGAGGATGAGAATTTTATGCAGAAGTATCCAGAACTACTCAAGCGTTGAGGACAACACTTTTTTGAAGGAGAGGGGCATGTTGGGTCCCTATAATACTAGTGATTACCCCATTACTATTGTAGTTATACCCCTTATTTATATTGTTGTGCCCCTATTACCCACATATTGTTATTTATGTGCCCCATAGAATCCCTCTATTATTATTTTTGTGGCTTTATATTATTATTGTTAGGTCGGCTGGATTATATTGTGACTCCTTAGACTCCTATATATAGAAAGGAGGTTTTGTCATTTGTATCATCCAAGAATTGTTCATTTATGTAATGTAAAGGAGGTTGCCGCCTCGAAGAGGCTGAATTCTAAGGCGTGGATCTATCTTTTCTATCTTTTTGTGAGCTAGTTTCATAACACTTTTACTTTAATAAAGGCTCATGGACGACACATGTTTATGCATACATTATGAATATTGTAGGACTATTCTTGTTATGTTTGAAATATATGTTATTTTACTTACGCTAACACTTTTAATTATTTCATTTGCATTAGAATGAATCTTGTTGAATGTGTGTTGTTGTTTATTTGCATCATGGTTAACGTGTGAATTATTTTTTATGCTAATTCATGATGCCTTTATGCTCATGTGTTCCTTTCAAGTTGCATACTATTACAGGCTTCCAAGGGGCTCACTCATTTTCCCCTCGTGTGTTAGAAACTTTCATACATTTCATGTGGCCCTCCACAGAGTGACACTTTTTTTCACCAAAGTCACGATTTCACCACTCTCTATGTTATTGCAACCAAGGCACTTCGTTAAAACCCATTACTTCGACAACTGTGCCATATTCTCAATGGGGATTCTACTACAAACTATGTGAGGTATAATTGGGACTTCATATTGGGCAGACCCTCTGAATGTTGGTGGGTCCAACACCATCAACATGACACTACCAAAAAGAGTCCTATACTAGATGTGATGTTTTCTTTGTTAAGAAAAAGCTACTCTCATTGTGAAGCTAGCTTGAGGGGAGTTCTAGTAGAGGGTATCATATCTCATTGGTTGGGTGGAGCCTCTTTTCCCTACTGTTATTTCGTGGCAGGCCATATTCAAAAAATCATACATGTGGTGTTTTGAAAATGAATTGTTCTATAAATTATAGAAAAGAAGTTCATGTTTTCTCTCTATTTACAGTATTGTGAATAGAAATAAATATTAAGTTAGATATGGGTTAGTTACTCAGGTTAATACAGACTCAAGTAAAGTCCAAAAAATAGTAAAAGTAATAGTCCTAATATTAAAGTGAACAGGTTTAGCAAGTATATGATAGGTCTCAGAGATAGGTCCTACCAAGATTTCCAGACTGCACATTGTTAAATGTCTATGTGTGTGTGTGTGTGTGTATACATAGTTAAATATGTATATGTATATGTATATGTATATGTATATGTATATGTATATGTATATATATATATATATATATATATATATATATATATATATATATATATATATATATATATATATATATATATATAGATATATATATATATATATATATATGTATATATATATATATAGATATAGATATATATATATATATATATATATATATATATATATATATATATATATGATTAGTAAAATAGCATAGGAGAGGAAATAAAATAACATAATGGGGTTTAAAGAAAATCTCTAAATTATTTTCATAACCTTAGTGTTTATTCTGCTAAGCTAATTATAATATGTTAGTGTAAAAGTAGGGAATGAATTCTAACTTATATGTTCTTGAATGAAACCTAAAGAAAATTGTTGAGATCCATGCAATAATAACAAGAAGGAAAATATATAATAAAAAAGATATAGTTTCAAACATTACATATAAAATAATAGTAAATTGTCTCAAGGAATAAAGTTAGTTTAACTGAAAGTAACATAAGTAATGTAAGGAAGCTTTCCTTTTAATTACCCAACATATTTATATATGAGACAACAAGGAATATGATAAAAAAAATTATTGATCGCCATAACAAATTTGGAAAAAAATTTAGAAGGCTGCAAGAAGAACTTCAGTTATAATAACCATTTATAATTGTAGTAAGTCATAAGAAAGTATTAATTAAAAATAATCATCTCCTTTCCTTTGAAAATGGAACCAATCTCAAAATAGGCATTCACAACCAAAAGTTAACAATGAGGGTTTTAAGAAAAAATTGTAACAATTAAGTTTACATATATAATACAACTAAGGCCTTGGTCAATTAACCAAAACCTTTGGTATCGGGAAAGTGAGGGCCACATAGGTAGTATCAATGTGAAACTTGTTATTGCATACAAATGAAAACTTAAAAGATTAATGCTAGTTAACAAAACTTAAAAATCATATTCATAAAACCAATCAGTTCCTTAGTTGACAACATTGGAAATAGAACCCTCATCAATGGTTTACATTGACAACAAATTAAAAGCTTTATGAGGCTACATGGTCTTGAATATAGAGACTATATACATATAATACATGTCCTTAAAAATGTTTGCCTAAGAAAGATAGTTTTCTAGCTATAATTTGGAGGTGTAAGCACTCATAATTCGCCCTTCACGTAACCTAGAATAAAAATGAGTAAGAAATTCGGTAAGAACCTAAACATGATGAAAGATTTGCAAGGGATTATTAACAAATAATTCGTTTAATAGGTATTCACTTGGGAGAAGGATAGTGTCTAAGATGTAGACATCAAAGTGTCTAATGTCCATAGTGATTTATTTACATGAAATATTTAACCCAGGGCTATTACAAACCCCTCCCCCTTGGGGGAATAATATTCTCGGTGTTATATGACTCTTATGACAAGACAAAAATATAGAAAATATGACAAACACACTGCTTATTGGATATTTATAAAGACAACTTAATACAATATTTAAAATGACACACACACACACACACACGCACACACACACACACAGATACAAGCTTATTTGCTTCAACTAACAAGTAAAAAAGGATATAATTCTACATCTTATCATCCATCTCCCATGTGGCTTCCCACTAGAAAAGATCGCCATGATTAGCTCCCTTTTTTTCTCCTTTTTCTATTTCCAGTTTTAGTATATTTTTCTCCAATTTTTAGAAAAAGTCGATGTTATTTATTGGGATGCCACTATTTTTGGCGTTGTTTTCACTGTCAAAATGATTTAGGCACTAAATTCAGCGATAAATCACCAAAAATAGCACCAGACAAATGCTATAAATAGTTCCAGAAATATAATTGAAAATTGTGCTTGAAATTGCGGCAATTATAACGTTAGATTTCACTCCCATTTTTTTACCTAAATTAGTGCTTTGGTTAGCTAATTTTTTAGCACTGGATTTAGCATCAGATGTGCCTAAATAACTAACTAATTGAGGTTTTTGAGGTTATGTGGATAGGGGATTTGACGATTATGGGATTTAGGGATTGGGGGTATAGGGATTAAGGGTTAAGGGATTAGGGGTTAGGTTTTAAGGGATTAAGGGTCGAGCTAAGGGATTTAGCACTTACAAATTAGGTAGCTTGATGGTTTATGGTTAGGGATTATGGGTTAAGGGATTAATTGTTAAGTGCTTATGACATAAGGGTTTATCGATTAAGGGATAGGGAATAGTGATTAAGGGTCGACGGCTTAAGGGTTAGGGGATTTAGGGCTTCTGCATGAAGGGATTAGTGATTAACTAATGTTGATGGATTAATGGTACTTTATGAATTAGGGTTGAAGGATTTAAAGGTAAATGTAGGCTTAGGGATTAGGGAATTTAGTGTTTTATTAGAACTCTCTTGAAATTCCATGGAATGTATTCCAACATTCCCATCACCAATATCATCTATTATTTCCACATGGTGAGAAGTTAATGTGACCAACATTGAAATTTATTCAAACTATTCTTGTATGCATCAAAATTTCACATGGTTAGACTAGACACGTGCCTTGACAATATGCGAGGGTTTGAAGACTCAAGGATGCTTGACGTCCCCACATAATCTTTGAAATATTCCATGTTTGTATCAACATTCATCATCTAATTTGATTTTCATCATTTTTCATTCCCATTTATGGAATATTTTCTAAACTCTCTTGAAATATCATCGAACATGTTACAACATGCCCATTACCAATGTCATCCATCAATGTCACACAATTGGAAGTGAATGGGGCCAACATTGAAATTTATTCAAATTATTCCTATATGAGTCAAAATTTGACATGGTTATATTAGACACATGCCTTGATGGTATTTGAAGGTTTCAAGAGCCAACGATGCATGACGTCTTCACATAATCTTTGAGATCATCCACTTTTGCATGAATGTTCATCATGCAATATCATTATCATCATTCCTCATTCTCATTTATGGAATCTTTGTCTAAACTCTCTTAAAATGTCATGGAATGTCTTTGAACATGCCAAATCACCAATGTCATTGACTGATGAAGCATGATGGGCAGTGAATGGGGCCAACGTTGAATTTCTTCAAATTGTTCATGTATGCATCAAAATTTGACATGGTTAGACTATAAGGAACATGGCTTGACAATATGCGAGGGTTTCAATATTGAAGGATGCTTGACATGCTTACATAATCCTTGAGTTTTTTATCATTTGCACCAATGTTCAAGATGTAGTCTCATTGTAATCATTACTCATTGCCATGCATGGAATCTTTGTCAAAACTCTCTTGAAATATGATGGAACTTCTCACAAAACACCCATCGATTATGTCATCAACTGATGTCACTCGATGAGTAGTGATGGGGATTGATATTTCTTCAATATTTTATTGTGTGCATCTAAATTTGACATGGTTAGGCTAGTCGACACTTGCCTTGAAAATATGGGAGGGTTTCAACAATCAAGGATGCTTGATGTCCCCACATAATATTTGAGATCATACAAGTTTGCAATAATATTCATCATGAAATATCATTTTCATCATTCCTGATTCCCATCTATGGAATATTTATCAAGGCTCCCTTGAAGTGTCATGGAATGTCTTCCAACATGCCCATCACCAATGTCATGCACTAATGTTGCATGCTGAGAAGTGAATGGGGGAAATGTTGAAATTTCTTCAAAATGTTCTAGTATGCAATGTAATTTGACATGGTTAGAATAGGAAAATGCCTTTATTGTATGTGAGGGTTTCAAGACTCAAGGATTCCTGACATCCCCGCATAATATTTGAGATCGTCAATGTTTGTATCAATGTTCATCATGCAATCTCATTTTCATCATTGCTCATTCCAAAATAATGAATATTTATTGAAACTCTCTTGAAATGGTGTGGCATGTCTTCCAAAATTCCAATCACCAATTTCATTCATTGAAACTACTCGGTGAGCAATGAATGGGACCAATGTTAAAAATTCTTCAAGTTGTCCTTGTATATGTCAAAATTTGACATAGTTAGACTAGGCACATACATTGACAATATGAGAGTGTTTTAAGGCTCAAGGACATTATTATTGATCATCATTGTCACCATCGTCATGTTTTTTATTTCCATCATGTTTAGTGTCCATTTTATCTTTTTATATTTTACTTTGGCTTCCTATAAGGGGTAAAGGGAAATAAGGGCTAATTAGGTATGGTATATATGAATAAAACATATAATGATTAATGGTTAAAGGTTAGATATTTTAGAAGTGTGGGAATAAAATGGTTATGGGTTAAGGTTTTTGGAAGTTAAGGTATTTTGTAAATAGAATCATTAGGGATTGGGGTTTAAGGGTTATGTGGGTCATAGGTTATACAACTAGTTGGATGATAGAAGGTATATGGATTTAGTGTATAAAAGTTATGTGTTATTGGACCCTATAATAATTGGATGGGGATTAAGGGTCCTAGGAGTTTTAAAGGTTGACAATTATATGTAATAAGCATTAAAGATGACACTTATAAGTGATTTGGAATTACAATTAAGTGTTATAATGTGGGGGTGCGCAGTTATAGAGTTTATGGGTTACATAAGTCAATGACAAGGGGGGTTATGCATAAAAAAGTTATTGGTTAAAGATTGTATTAAATTAAGGTTTAGTAAAGTTTATGGGTTAATCCGGAAGTATATATAACTGGTTATTGATTATAGGGTTAGGTGTTATATGTTTGGGCTTGTTAAGGTCACTAGCTATAACATTAACCTTATGTGAGTTAATGATTATGAGTGATAAGTGTTATGGTTTCGGAGTTAGGAGAGTTGAATATTATATGGGTTATGGGATATAAGATTACTATGTGTTCATCACTAAAGATTAGATTATATATATATATATATATATATATATATATATATATATATATGTATTTAGTATGTTATATGCTACATGGTCTAAGGTAATAAGGGCTTAATGTCATCAGGACATTAGAGGTCATAATGGTTAGGGATTCATGGTTAAAAATTAGGAGTGATAAGGGATTAAGCATTATGAGATACAATATGGGTCACTAATGAGGGCTAATCATGGTTAATTGTTTAATGATAAGTCTTATAATGGATAAAGGCTATACATGTCAAGGGTTATGGGTTAGAGGGTAGGATTATAAGAATTAAGGGTTGCTAGTTAGAAATATAAAGGCTATAACTTAGGGGTGATACTAGTAATGAGATTTAAGAGTTAGATGTGGCAAGTGGTAATAGGAGTAAAGGGTGATATAAACTACATAGAATAGTAGTTAATGTTAAGTGTTATTATGCTAAGGTATTACAATGGTTAATTGGGAATTAGGGGTTATATGTAAGGATTATGTGATTTGGCTCAATGGTTCGATATGTTCTATAGGTTTTGATTTATAGAGATCACTAATTATAGGTTAAAGTTCTAGTGAAAAGTGTTTCATGGGTCAAGAGTCATGTGTTGTGGGCAATATGTTAGGGCTTATAGGTGACAGGGATTAAAGGTGGGAAATTACCATGGGTTATGTTTTATAGATGTTACCATATATGGGTTCTAGTGGTTCATATTTAGCAAGTATGGGGATTAAAGACTGTGGGTTAGCTATTAAGGTTTATAGGCAATAAGGATAAGGTTTATAAGGTCACACAATGAGGTTTATTAGGATTTATATATGCTTGGGGCTATGGGATAGATGGATTAATGATTATATTGGCCAGAAAATAGGGGTTTTTAATTATGTGTTAGGGTTTATTAGGGTAATTTGTCAAGGGTTAGGGGTATTTTAACAAGTTATCAGTTGAGTATGTATAAGGGTTGTGAGTTTTCATAGTATAAGTATTATAAGTTAATATAACAATTATTAGTTGTAGTGGATATAATAATTTAGGAACTTTTGTTATTAATTCCAAGTCCAAAGGATATATGCACTTAGGGATATGGGTTATTTGGTTTAAGGTTTAAAAATGAAAAGGCTTTGGACGCGTCATAGAGGTTATGGGTTAGGGAATATAGGAGTTAGAGAATATGCTTGTATATGGGATTAGGTTATGGATCATATATGTTCCTAGTTAATAAGTATAGTTGGTATGACTAAGAATTTATTAGTGTTAATGATTACATTTCAAGAGTTAAGGGTGATAGGGTTATGCTTTTTGGGATATATTTTTTATGGTTAGAAGCTATATTATATAATATATGTTTGAGGTTTAAATTAGTAGTGTTAATGGTTATAAGGGCTTGGGATTATATTTTTATTTGTTATACAATTTAGGGTTGATAAGCCTTGGACATTGTTGGGTAAGGGGATAGTAATCTTTTTCGTACTTATTTTCCTATTTCTTTTATCCCTTTTTGACCAACAAGACCATATATTATTATTTTGATAGTCCTTATTCACCTAAGTACTCTGTTTTTCAATTGTCACTCTCTTAGTCCAACTCCACATATAATATGACATTAGAACTACTATCTTAGGCTTATTTCTATCATAAAACTAGCATATGAGATGTTTTAGGTTTGGATGGTATGTTGAAGCTTTCTGTTATAGGATTACATTTCAGTTCCTTTACCGATTTGGATTAATTAAGGTTCCAAGAGCTATTGTTGTTACATAAACAGTTGCTTAAGCACGTGTTACCTTACCTAATTAGACAATATCTAGGAAATATCGGGACCCTCCTACTATGCATGTTGTTGGAAAACTATTCAATGTAATATTAGGAAATAATGTGCCTAGAAAGTATGAGGACACTGGGAACCCCACTATAACTATAAATATTGGTCGAATGATTCCTCCTAATACATTAATTGATTTAGGGGTTGCCATGAATATACTATTGATAATATGAACACATATAGTCTGATGTACTCTTAACTGTTAATACCATATTTGTGGTTGTATTATAAATATTCATCACAAGACATAAATAAAATTTAATCATTGAATTTGAACAACAAAGTAGCTTTCACAACATTTAGTTATACATTCCAATGACATTTTGATGGTAAGTTAAGCATAGGTATGCATCTTTTTTCAATTATTTGTGAATTTTGTACTTAAGAAGCAATGAGCATAACAATACGTACACATGTCAAGGACGACTGTCACAATAAGATGGCAGGGAGGAGTGTACAATTTAAATCATGCGTGATGATTTCACCTAATTTTTTTTGGGTAATTAATACATATGTCACCTTCCCATAATACTACATAATCATACCATTATGACATTATTATTTTTTAATATTAAACCTATATAACTATAATCGTTATAACCAATAATTGTTCATTATTATTATGTTTTTTTCTTTATTATTCATGTTGTTACATATGGAGATCAATTAAATCTTTCGAAAAGTACTTTTGATTTAAAAGTTCTAAATTGGTAGTAAGGAGGAGTAACCCTCGATAATTCCAACAACTTGACATTCTCTTGTCAGCAAGGATTTTTGCATGTTGAAGCAAATTTGTAACAAGTTCCTAGGAGTGTTGCGTAGTGTGGTTGTGAGTAGCTATGGGTGGATAAATTCTCAGAAAGGAACCTGACTTTATTAATGTGTTGTTCCAACAATTCGAATCATTGAAAATGTTTCGAATTTATAGATGGTTGACTTATTTTGAAAAATTATAGGGTTTTAGTGAATTGGTCACTTTATAATTTTCCCAAGCCTTAGTTGAACAATACTATGTGGTCATGGGATTCAATTTTTTTTTTTTTTTTTAGAGAAGAAGTTATCGCAAAATTTATAGGGATACCTAGGATAGGAGATTGGTGGTTCTCAAGGAAAGTGGACAGTATTGAAGCTAAGGCCATGTTCTTACAAGAGGGAGAAGAATTGAGGTACAAAGGAAGAGGTTTTGATAGAATATCTCTTCCTCACCCTTTGGACGATGTAGTTCTCTTCCTCCAAAAATTCATTACTTATGAGGGTAGTTGTGGGAGTATTTTCAATTATCACTATCAATTTCGAACACATCTAAGGATATGGAAATTGATTAATTTACTATACTACTTAATGAAGTCATTACAACACATAACAAACGCTGTAAAATAAGAAAAACATCAAGGAACTTGACTCGCTAATCATGTGATCATTAAACTAACCATCATGCATTCATTGTAGAGAAAATGGAGCTTGTAGCATGGTTTGATAATGAGACCTTATGCTAGTGCAAGGGAAAAGAATGAAGAGACTATTGAAGCAACACCTATTGCTCAAGAAACACCTAGGGATGAAAAAACCCCAAGTATTAAAGAAACAACCAACATTGAAAAAACACGTGTTACTAAAACTAATACATCTTATAGGATAAAGAAAACCACAACCTATAAGTGGAGTAGGGCTAATACACCTCCTATGACTGGTCGATGAAACCCTAAGAGGTGGAGTTTGATTAGAATGACCTTTAGTTCATCCTCACAGGGAAAGGGGATGTGGGTAGAAGAACATGTGGTGGTGTATAGCGAGTCATTAGAGGAAAGATGAGGTGGGTGCCCAATTGTAGAGGAAGCATTAGAGGAAGAAACTATTGGAACAAAAACTATGCTTGGAACTAGAGTTGAGCAAGTGAAGACCCCTAAAGGGATGAGGGGAGTATCAGAAAAGGTAAACGTGTAGAAATAAAAATTTAAAAGGCTAATTGTTGGAAGAACCCCTAGAAAGGGGTGTGGGTAGCTATTATATGAGAAGGGACTCAAAAACCTACTACGATTGGAGAGGAATATTTTGATACAACTAGACCTGATCTATTTGAGGAGAAATGAGATAAAGAAAAGTATGAGAAGTATGTTGATTAAGGCTCCTCTACATCTATAATCTTGGTTTCTACTCCAGAACCTCAACAAGAACTAAAGAAACAATACGAAATATAACGACCAGTAATAAAAGAGAAAAGAAAACAACAAGAAGTTGTTACCTCATCTGGTAAGATGGAAGTTGACACTCATACAAATTGAAAATATATCAGAAGAGACTTAAAAACCTACTGCTACAGTTGAGGGGGAGTGTGCTAATACATCTGGACCTAATGGGTTTGAGAAGGAATGGGACAAAGAAAATCAAGAGTGGTATGCAGAAGAATGACCTTATACATCTAAAATCCCAACTGTTACACCAAAGCCTGAACAAAAAACAAATAAAAAGTAGGACACAAAAGAACTAATAACATAAGAGTAGACAAAAGAACAAGAGGCCATTACTTCACTAGGTAAGATAAAAATTCACCCTCTCGTTCAAATTGAAAATTTGAGAAAGGAAAATGAGAAATTAAGGAGACAACTTGGTTTTCTTAAATAAAAACTTCATTTTAAGAATGATATTGGACTGGGTATGTTGGAAGAGGTAATACAAATGGAATCATCTACTGTCTTAGGAAAACTTTGTAAGGGATATCGACAAATTCTTTATGAGGCAGAAATCATAGAAACAATTATTGTTTCATCAAGAGTGCGGGTGTGGGAGAAGGATGAAAAATTTTAACCTACTATTCTACAAGAACCTATTGATGATGCTGATGTTACACAATAACTAACAGATAAAGAAAATAAGGAAGATTAAAAACAATATACTATTCCATGAGAACCTATTTACAATGTTGGTGTTACACAAGTACCAACAACTAAAAAAAAATGGAATAAAAATAAAAATATTGGTGTTCCAAAAGAACCTATGGATGATGATGTTGTTACACAGGAACTAATAGTTGAGATAAAGCAACAAGAGGAGAAAGGTGATAAAAAATTGCATGATGAGACAACATCTGAAACAACGCAGGTTAAATCCAAATATTTGATAAGGATAATAGAGAAATGGGATAAAATTGGTGTTCTTTCCAAAGGATAAAGTCATTGTTTAAAATAATCATGCACAAATGGTCAATAAGTGTAAGAGTGAGTGGCTTGTGAAATTAATAGTTTAATATTTTGTAAAAACTTAGGAGAGGAATCAAGAAATGAAGTAGGTGAAGGAATTACGAGGACAGGTTAAGTTGTTACAAGAAGAAAAGGAGTTCGTCTATGATGTAATTAATTGTTTAATGTGTGGAAGGATTCCTTCTCATTCCTACTCCTTATACTTACAAGAAAAATGTTACCTCTTCCAATTAAAATCCCTTAAGTAAAAGCGACCATATAAAAAAAATAAAGTACAGGAATTCTAGGAAAGCTTTCAAAGTGTAATTTCTCATGATAACATTTGTTGTATCATTTTTACCTTTGTGATCTCACTTGATTTCAATATCAATATTTTAATTTGACACCCTATGTGGGAGATGTAAAACTAAGGGATTTTATGTATTTTATGCAAAATCATATATGATATAAAGCTTCCTGTGATATTGTAACAACTAATGAGGGATGGGTAGAACTGTATATTCGAGGAGAACCTGGTTTAGCTAATACTGTTGCACATACATACAATAAAATATTCCAGTTCCTAGCCATGAAGACAATACTGGTGGATCATCGAGAATCAGTTCTATGGAGATGCCAAAGAAATACAAGGAATGAAAATCGGTTCCTTGGAAGGAAGCAAGTTGAGATGGGATATTTTCTTACCATAACTGAAGGAGGGATATGCCTATTGTTATCAGGATTTTGAGTAGGAACTTTCCAGATTTCATTACTGTGTTGATTGTATTATGAGGAGTGGTACAGGCTAGATAAGACATAGACTGAAGTTTTCCCTTTCTTGGTTATCCACCAATCTGAATCAACATGTATATAATTTTACTAATAAGATTTGGGATGTAGAATTTGTTATTTTTGAAGGGTATAGGGTCAGATGTCAAGATATGGTATAAATTTACAACCTCACACAACTTGACTCTTAGAATGTTAGGCATCAGTGACATGAATCCGCATGAGGACATGTAGAAGATTAAGTTGGGGGGAGATGTTGGGTTACAAAATTGTCATATTTTTCCTACTTATTTTCGTACTTCATTTATACCTTTTTGACTAATAGGACTATATCCTATTACTATATAACCCTTATTCACCTAAGTATGCCATTTTTCACTTGTCACTCTCTTAGTCAAATTCTACTTATAATTTGACATTAGAGTTACTATCTTAGGATACTTTTTATCGTAAAACTAATGTATGGGCTATTATAGCTTTAGATGGTTTGTCAAATCTTGTTGTCACATGATAAAATTTTAGTTCCCCTACCAATTTGGATTAATTAACGATCGGGAGTTATTGTTGTTACATAAACAATTACTTAAGAACGTGCTACCTTTCCTAATCAAATTGGATCTAGGAGCATGTCAAAGTCAAAATAATTAGCTCATCACTTGGAGATATTTGTGGAGCATCAAGATCATTTGGTTGAGATCTTTCTTAACTGTATTTGTAATTAAAGGAAAATGGTATAGTTTAACCTCTTCCATGGAAATCATTGTATAATTTTTAAGATATCATTTTATTTTATGACCATATGAGAATCAAAAGACTCTCATGATGATTTTTTCATTGTAATTAAGATCGATAAAAGAAAATATTATTTGGACAAGAGGGCTAGAGTGAAGAATTTGAGAATATGAGTGGAAAGGGAATGCAACAAAGCTCTATAATCCTGATACTTTTATTAATGCAAATCTCAACTTTGTTGTTCAATAATTTCCTCTATGTATTTTGTGTGCTTTTTACTGCACCAACCCCTACTGAGGAGGAAGGGACCTCCTTCTTAGTAGGGATCACTGGTTAGTTAGAGTGGAATACTTAATTGAATAAATATTTCTCAGCTATGTGATTCTTGTTATTTTTATTGTTACAATTATTTTTATGTGTAATTTAATTAATTTCACTAAGGTTTGGAAGGTGTGACAACTTAATTCTTGGACTTGTCCCTCAGTTTAGTGTGGAAGTGAATAATTTTCTTTGTTGCTACAATTGCACTTCCTTTAATGTGTACATATTGAATGAGTGATGGTTTTCAAGAGTGTTGTGAGAGCGTTTGAATGAAATTGTCGCTTATTATGTAGTATTTCTTCACATTGAATTTGTGTAGAGTGTGTAACAACTTTGTTGATTTTTGAGAGTGTGCATGTGAAAAATTTGGGTTGAGATTATTTTATACTAGTCATCTTCTCCCTTAGCCTAGACTGTGTATGATAGTATTGCAAAATTCAAATCCTACCTGGATCGAAAATTGAATGTAAGAGTGGGTTGACCAACATTAAAATGCAAACAATATAAAAATAATGAAGTTAACAAAGTTGCTTGTTCAGATTATTGTGATATACATGCATTAATATTTTGTTAACTCCTATTTCCTCACTAACATATGTTGATAAAAATGAATGGAAGAAGCATTGAAGTAATACTAATTTTTTTGTCAATAATTCATACCATTTCTTGAACGATTTAATGATATTGCAATAGTTAATTTGTATTAACACAAATAGTACTAAAGCATTTCAATGTTTAGGCCCTAAGAATCTTCATTTTTAAACATGGATCACAAATAATTTTGAAAATTTAGATGTCTTCACCATTAACATAATTGTCTACAACAATGTCATCTAGTGTATCATTTTTAATGTTCATATGATCTTTCAAGTAGTTAATATTATCATCATCCTCATATTGACCTGCATCTTCTTCATCATCATTGAAATATGATTGTAGGTCATCCATATTGTTACCAAATGCATTTCAATCATCATTTTCTATACCATCCATATTATTGTCTTCCATAACATCATCTAACTCTATATTGTTTTCTTCTTATTCCTGAACATAACCATCTTTAGAATCATTATGGATGTCAATTTCTTCAATTTTCTTTCATCCCTCTCTCTCATTTTATTGGTCCATCGTTATTTTTCTCAGTATACCCTAGTGCATCATGAAATACATGCCTTAATATTGGATCATAATGTATGAAAAATATCCATTTTGGGTCAAGAATATCTTCATAGAAAAATACTCAAACATGAAAGGGTACATAAATATGTTACGTGTATGTTATAATAATTGTATTGGTTAATACACACATGTATGTATTTGAAATAAACAGTGTATTAATAGATTATTGATAATTACCATTTCTTATTTGAGTTAAAAAAATACCTGCTCACAATGAATTGGTAGAATTTAAAGCTCCTTATACTCTGGTAGGAACTTTGAGGAATCTATAGAAAACAATCCACTATAACTATCATGCATTGATTTCCTCTAAAATGCTTCATACCATATACAGTCAAAATACAACATTTAATAGAGCGTTGATTCAAATTAATATTTTCTTGCATTTTCCCAACATATTGTAAATTCCATTCAATAATATTCTTATCTTTGGAGCTTGATTGACTGGATTGTTTCAAGTAAACCATGATTCCACAATTAAAGGATCATCTCTTCACATCTACACATTCTACACAATAATGTCGGTCATATGCCCACATTGCTAGATATTTCCTTGCCTATGAAAGATCATTTATTTCAATTAAAACAGATATAATGACGAATATTAAAATAGTTAATACTGTCAAAAATTAAGGAAACGACATTCTGTAGAATTCCAATTGTACCTTTCTTTCACATCCTCTAGACATGTTGATTTCATCTTATGTTATGTTTGAATATATACCTACATGTTTTATTTTATTTTAAATTTGTTCAATGACCCATTCTAGTGTGCAATATTGGCCCCATTCCCCTTCCAGATCAATAGGAAATGTGGTATTCCTTGGATTTAATCTCTTATGTTGCCTCCATACTTCTAACACTTCTTCTCTCTTTTCTTCATAGAAATAAATCCATTTTTTCATAAAGTCCGTGTGGTACCAAAAAAACTTGTCGATTATATCACTTTCGTCTACACCTATTACATTTCAATATGTTCATTTCTAACTCCAAAGGCCATGTTGTTAATTTGACAAATAATTACAAAGTAAATTAAAGGTTACAATAAAAATAACCACAATGATCATGCGTCTACTTACTAATTCATATTTGAACACTATTAAATTGTGTTTTTTGTCTATCAATAATATTTAATGCTCATTCTTCATCCCAGAAGTGTGGCCCATCTTCAAAATTCTTACCAAGTAATTCACTTAGGAATAAAAATGATTCATTGAATACATACCCTTGAACCATACAACTCTCTAGATGTACCTTTCTTTGGACCTATCTCTTTAGAGATTTTATATACCTCTCAAAGAAAAACATCCACCTCATCGATATGACACTATTTAATTCAATGTCATCAAATAGGGGTATAAGTAAGTGGAATTTTAGGTCAATGAAACTTTTAGGGAGCTCCTTCTCAAATACACATACAATTTCAACAATTACCTTTTTCCATCTTGGCACTTCACATTGGTGGATCTTCTTGGATCTCACCACCTAGTATAAGAATAGTAAATTAGTATGAACCTTTAGGAAAAAATTAGAATCCAATACAATATCTCTATGTCTCTAACACATGAGCATTCCATACCACATATGTTGTAAATATTGGCAATCGACTTATGGCATTCCTCTAGTCAATAGTTAGACATCAACCCCCCCTAATTTGCAATGGAACAATATGATGTCAAACACATTTATCAAAGGTCATTAATTAATCTTTTCACACAATAGACTGTAAAAATATATTTAGTACCTAATAAATTTTATAAATAACTGTCAATGATGATATATAATACCTTAAAAAAATTAAGAAAATCATGTGTTTTAAATGTTGTGATATTTCCATCAACTCTAAAAGATTTATCTGATGATGACACATAGCTAGTAGGAGTCCTTATTGAGCATATGGCATTTTTTAGTTGGTCTATCTCTTCCTTTTTCAAAATCCATGGATCTTCTGCATATTTATCTTTTTCCCTGTTTGGCCATAAATGTTTTCTATCGAATTTGGTATGGGAAAGAGAAATATCTCTCCTCAAAGACAAGGTGTCATTTTCTGTGCATGTTATATGTCGAAAATTTGAATCTGGGAAATTTTTGAAGATTCACATAGGAACAAATAGGTGATATATTAATAGACCCTTCTAGTATTTCAACTCCTAAAATATGGATTTCCTTTGCATCCTTTCCGACATTTTAATTGCAACTTGTTATGGTTCTTCAACAAAATCACCCCCATTAAAACAATCTTGCCAAGCTTTCAATTCAACATCTTCATACTAGGTTAAGCCAATTAGCTAGACCCATAATAATGGGAGGGCCTTTATTTTCAAATTTTCCATCAAATTGACTCTGATGGAAGTTTCTAAACCTATAATCTTGTGTTAGAAAAAAATGTTGTTTGCATCCATACATTTATGTATATCTTTAGAATATCACCCTTAAAATTGTTCTACATATCTTGGACATGCAAATATCACATTTTTTTTGAAGCCCTGCAATTCAATAAGTAAGTTTAATAACATTAAAACAATATTATAAAATTGAGTATGAAAGTTGGGATGAAAACAAATTATGAGTGTAAATACGTACTTGTTTTTTATCTTACTAGAACTAAAACCAAGTCTTGGGAAATCATGAATAGTCCAACATGGCACACCATACAACATGAAGAACCTATTTCATGGAGGGTGTGATATGTCATGCATTTTGATGCTTTTCCATAACAATTGCATCTCATCAATAACAGGCAGAAGATAAACATCCATGTTTTTAGCTTGATGCTTTCTTCGAACAATGAGATTCAACATAAGGTGCTACATTCTAACATTCATCCATGGGGGAATATTTTGTAGTATCAATACAACTGTAAAAACAATATAATTTGAGCTAATGTAAGAGAATGGGAACACTCCATCAATTGAAAGACAAAACCTGATACTATGGGGGTCCATCTTTGAACTTTATTTTTCATTTGGAGTTGGTCAAAATTCGCATGAATCCATCCTTAATCTAATTCTTTGCATGTCATTACATCAATTGTGAAAGTGATTTTCCAAGAAATATTTGTTCAAGTCTAAGTATAATTTGCATGTGATGTAAAACCTTCTTTGTAACTATAATACCTTGCACATTTGTATGATATCTCTTCTCTTTATATACATGCCATTATGCCTTGTCCTTGTATTCATCTCTATATAAAATGAAATCATTTTTACATCAATTAATTTGTGTATATTTAATCCCCAGCTCAACCAACAACTATTGTGACTCTTTGCAAGTTGATGGAAAGACATTCTCTTCATGAAATATTTTAGTTTTTAGTTCCTTATAAGATTGTCAAAGATTAGATCAATTGAATGTTTTAATTATCATGAACATGTTTGATATATCAATCTATATTATGAATATCGATATAACATATATGGTTTTAAAATCTTCTTAAAGAAATACAAACGAAGTTCATGGATGTTTACGAATTTTTTACACCAATTAGAAATGAATTGCAACAAATAGATTTCAACTCACTCTAGTAGGGTGGTGAATCCTTTGTTTGAACAACCATATTTTCACTTGACTTATAATAATATTAATGTGCATGCTAGTTGTTAGGTTCTACTTTCACCCAATTTGAACACAGGTTTCCTTGTTGCTTGCTTGATGGAGTCTTTCAGGATGTTATCATCAACATTAGGTTGGTAGTAATTACCTTTGTTGTCATCGTTATTGTTAATCATATGATGATTATTTCCATCATTGTTAACCTCTAATAATTTCATTTGTTCCTCCATGAATTGCGTTTTCACTATCATGATCATCATCATTAAGGCTAGGTGGCATGTCATTGGTGTATGATAATCTCATCATCCATTCAAATTTGTCAGGTGGTAGAGTTCTCCTTGAATACACTCTTTTCACCTTTGTATAGTTTAAAGGATGGTTTGGATCATCTTGTCCAAATATTAATAGTCGAGTTGGATATTGGCTATTCATAGTCATTATTTCATCATCATCTTCTACTTATCAACAAATTCAACCATTATCTATGTTTGGAAAGAATTGGATAAATCATAAATGTGTCAATTTCAACAAAATATAATCAAATATCACTTAACAAATACGATCCCATGTACTATAGTCTTGACCAACTATATTTTCCAGAGAATTTATTTGTTTTGTCTAGAGGATCCATTGTCATATTATCTTCCACCCACTATGTTCTTCATGATTTAATAGTTTTAGGTCCACTCGCATGTACATATGTCTTTTTTTCTTTTGCTAGTTGAATGCTTAGGTTATGAACTTGCACTAATCTCCATCTGAAATATGAAAAACATGAATTAATTTATTTCAAGATTGGATAATACACTATAAATTCTAATAATAATGTTAAAAATGATGGACATATCACAAAATTCTTCCTAAGTTAAGTCAAAATTTGATTGCCAGATGTCCTGCAACATCCATTGTGTCCCTATTTCATCTTACACCATTTGTTTCCATGGAATTGTCCTTCCCCTATAATACATAACATATTCAATGTTGTTTAGTACACTAATTATATTATTTCATTAAATATTCTATCCAACACAAAACCTCACTTTACCCATATATTTGACGTATTGATATCGCGTTTTGGATTTGAAAACAAGAATAACATAGTTTATATAACTTTATCTCGTCTATGTTGCCACATTTTCGAATTCAAAAACACCATCCACCTTTGGTTAAGTTTGATTTATATTCTTATCTTTATTGTATATGCATATTCCATATCTGATTCTGTGGCCACCCACTTTTCTCTCATTTATTTAGTAGGTCTACATCATCCACGTCCTTTGTCCATGGCCTCCTCTAGATCCTGTAATACACAAAAATGAAATTAGTCACATATTATCAATTCACTTTTTCTCTCTCCATCCAATTGGCTAAAAACATAATAAATTTAAGCTTAGCTAGTTTTCAATGCACCTTTCTGATTAAAATGCCCCTATTTTCAATATATACCCTTTTTGTTAATTTCCACCCCCAATATGGTGACATGCCATAACTCTTATAAATATTAGATGAGGATTATGATAAATAATGGAATACTTTTTCTTTTTTTTTTTTCATATTTTCATTTAACATAATTTTAAACCACTAAATATCTGTATTTTTGTAGATTTAAAAAAATTTATTTGAACCTATATGTTAGAGAAAATATTATTTTAAAATTTGAATTTTTAATACCTCTAAATGAACTTAATATATAATATAATAATTAGTATAAGTTAAATTATTGATGAGATATATCTCCAATGCCACTATCCATGCTATAAAGGGGTAAAAAGTGAGTTGTGGGATTGAAAATGATTGTGTCACATGTATACATAATCAGTAAGCAACACAAACTTTAAAGGTTAAAATGTGTGTATGTCACTATAACTAGTGGATTGTTACTTTACGAGTCATTGGATATTAAAATAAAAAGTTTGAAATCACAAAACATTTGGCTTTTGGGAGTCACAAAATCAATTTGTGCATCTCATTCACTCTGTATTAGAGAAAAAAATCAAACCCCTATCCATCCATTTTGCATTACTTATATTTAAAATAGTTAGAGGGAAGGGAGGAAAATGTAGGGAGAAAAGAGAAGGGATTTTCTATAGCTTGAAGGAAAAAAAAAGCACCATATGATGCCAGAAAATGTCAAGTAGTAGAGGGAAATGAGAAGAGGGATCTAATGGTTTCCATTGAGGTATTTTATTTTAAATTTATAGATTTCTATATGTTTCCATTGCTTGTTTGAATTTTATTTTTTAGTTTTTAATTTCAAAATTATAAAGGAAGAAATTAGGGTTTATTTTTCTATTTATAAATTTAAAATAAAAATTTGATTGCACATATGTAGGGACTTCATAGTGAAAATATGAAAGATGCAATGGCTTCCATATCAGAGGTAGAAGAAGTGAAAAATATAGAATGTACAGACTTGTGCATGCTTTCCAAATTCATAGAAGAATGATCTAGTAAAGGAACTGAAAAAATCCAACCAAAGAAACCTTGTCAAATGGAATTCATTGATTCCCCGTTGACTCTTGGATTGAGAAAAAGATCTAGGAAAAAATAAATCACAATGACCTCTATGAACGTGGCAGAGGGAATAGAGAGATCCAATGTCCTAGCCACTCTTGGGACATGGGTTTCTTCCACCACCAGTAAATGTTATGCATCTTACATTAGTGCAAACAAAACTGAGGTAGAATATGATGTTTTTTCTAGGAATATCAAAATGAAAAATATCGGGAAATTATTCAATCTTAGGTTGAAGGAATCGTGGCTTCGATGCTTCTAAGAGCATCTACATCTTCCATTACAAAATATACCCATGCACCTTGAAAAGGTATTCATCCATGACATGGTGACTAAATTTGGTACAAGTTAGTGAGTAAGTACATAAAAGAACAAATGACTCAAAATTGCAAGAGATTCCATTGCAGCCAAATGGAAAAGATAAAACAAATTCCTCCCAGTATGAGCACAAAAAGAATGTGAAATGATGTAAGCATCAAGGTATGGATAGAGAATATGCATGGAGCAAGCTTAAAGAGAGAGAAAACATGTATATAAATTTGGTCATAAGATTATTTCAAATTCATTAAATGTTTTTTTATGTTTTACTTGTAGACAATTAAATTGAATTAGTTTATGTTTTAGGACAAGGCCTCAAGGGTCAGTATTTACAAATATCATGCCACACTTCACAGTGGCCAAACAGGCTTAGATTCCTTAATATGAAAATTTGTAAGTATACCTAATATTTGAAATTATATATATTTTTAATTTTGTACAAAAATGTAAAAGATTGGATATTATTTACTCTAACTATTCCATATTGGCCATTATCCATTACAATTGGAATTATATATGATACAAGAGAAAGGGTGGCCTAATTTTGTTATATGGATGGAGAATATGTTATCATTGTTTGACCTTCAATAACTTAGTTGGATATTGTTATGTTAATATTTGAATTTTGATTTCTAGTGTTGATTAGTTTATTTATTTGTGCAATGAGTTAATTTGTGCTCCCATGAGTCATAACACCCTTATAAATCACCAACCTTACATTATGATCAAGTCCTTAGAAATAAATATGTAATCGTGGCTTTATCAAGTCCTTTTCCATAAACCTTAGGCCAGAGGAGAGATGCAATAGCATGTAATACATAACATGTAGACAAAAAACTATATTACATGGTATTGATTATGGGTACTTGGGTTGAGCGCACATTACATGGGATTGCTTATGGGCCTAAGATAAATGTGTTGAGGAGCATGTGATGATTTTCTTGGAGAGCAAGAATCCTTGTTATTAAGAGAACTTAACACTTGCAACCAATGCTTAGAAAGCGCACCACCCAAGGATTGCTCTCTTAACACGTATTCCTTGGAGAGAGAGAAATTCACGTAGAGACCTTATCGAGTGCATTAAATTAAATTTCTTGTGTAATTATTACACTTTGCCAATGTTGTAATCTGTCACCTACTCTATTTTGAGGTAAGAGAATGTATCTGTCTACATTGTACTCATTATTCGATTTATATAATTGTCATGGAAAATTCTTAGTTCCCGTGTGATGTAATAAGGTGTTGATGCCTCGAAAATCGCTGCAACAACATTGGGGGATAACCACCCGGTCCGGACCTTAAAGCAGCTCCTTTTCCGTTTGGTGTGGTGGCTCCGACTGGTTTAACTAGGTCCAGTTACCTTCTCCCTATTGCTATTGGTTTATAATGTATCTTTAACTACCAATAGACAGGGATATCAGATCACTTCTTCTTGCTGATCAGGCAAGAGAATGACCCTTAAGCTGATTTGGGTTCAGCCAAGCCACAACTAAAATTTTGCCTCTTTGAGGAGAGGACTTAAAAGAATGTAGAAATTACTCTAAATGCAAGCTTATTCTATGATGCAAGCAAAAGAAACTAATCTAAATCCTATCTTAATTAGGCAGATATAGATCTAACCCAACTAAGAGAAAGATAATTAAAGTATTGAGATTTAAATATGTCTTGTTTATAATGAATATCAAGTTAATGAAGTAGTTCACTTAACTGATATTATAGTTACCAAAACACATCCCATTGAGACCTCTTAACTGAAATAATAAACCAACAACATTCAAGAAGTAGTTCATAAAAATGATATTAATTATCAAATCAGTAAATCCAATAATTGAATAATGATATGTGGAAATAGTTCACAACACATTACCATTCAATAAATCAGTTTTATAAGACAGATATCTGAGTAAATAGTTACTCAGAAATCAAATTTTAATTCATAAGAACAGAGATACCTAATAACAATATTGAGACAAATTACCCATGTTGACAATAGTGCACAAACATGAATAAAATGAGACATTCTTGTTACCATATAAATGAAACTGATGTTTGAAAGAGTAGTATTAAAAATACCAATTTATTGCATCCATTTCTCTGATCTTGATCTCCAACAGTCCTTTACATTGCTTGAACTTTTGCCTTCAAAGCTAAAGCCACAATAGTGAAAACTCTGCCCCTCATACATAATTCAAGATACAAAGGAAAAAACCTCAATAATCCCCAGATCTGAGATTTTCTCTCCTCTCTCCTACAACTCTAAATTCCTATTACAGTAGTGCTTTTAGAAGTCTAGAATTGCAGAGGAGAGTAGCCCCTTATTACATTCTGCAATCTATTACTTATACTATCTGTGAAGGAATTCTTGAGAGGAAAGTTTGGTGAAGAGAAATCTGCCAAATCCAATTGCTGGATCATTCTCATTGATTGAGATCCTTTTCTCCATATTTCTTCCACTGTTTTCCTGCAAAAAGAAATCAAAATAAATTAAAATGCAACAATAAAATCAACATGGCATTGCTGGCATTTAAATCAAATCCAATCAAATTCTATAAAATATAAATTCTCTATTGATGCCTGGGATGATTTAATTGGCCAAGAATATCATTGACGAGTGAATCTGCAATTATAAGAGGCTTTGGATAAATGAAAATGAAGAAAATAACTCAGAAAATTGATTTCGTTTTCAAAATTCGGAGCTTGATCTTCTTCCTGATTTTTGACCCAATAAATGATTAAATCTGTTAGTGTAACCTCCTCAAAAATGTTCTCCTTGATTTTCTCTTTCCAATGAGCCATCCTGGGCCTCATTTGGTCAAGTATAACTCATTCTATGAGTTTCCAAAGTTGATGAGTAAAATCTAGCATGAATCTGGAAATTCTGTTGCTGGGCTAAAAAATTGTAATTAAAAACTAATCCTAAATTAGTCTCTAATTAATTCTAATTTAATTGCTAATTATAAACTAAACTAATTATTAGTAAACTATTTATTAATTAATATCTAACTAACAATTATAATTGACTAATATAATTAACAAATTAATCTAATTTAATTAATATAATTAATTATTTATAAACTAATTAATCTAATCAATAATTAATTATATTTTAATTAAGTTAATTCTATTCTACATATTAAATAATTTAATTATTTTAAATATTAAATTAAATATAAAATTAAAACTAACCTTCCTACCTTACCTGTTTCACTCATACGTATGAGTGATGACTTAAAACTTTAAAGGCAAACCAATCATATTACATGGGTTTTAATTTTAAAATTTATGCCTTATGCCCATTCCATATTACTTAGCCCATATTGCTCATACGTATGAGTATATTTTGTAAATTATATTAAACCAAAACAAGTTAATGCCTTAATACCCCTTTGCTTAATGCAACACGGTTTGACTTATCGGATCGGGGAGTGAGGGGATATCAATGTTTTAAACTTGCGACATATAAAAACTTCCCGATGCGATATTCAACTTTTGCATAATGCTTAACGAGCCATCGTACATCGGCAATCGGAGGTATAGAGTGTCGGGGATCGGCCATCGGGCTTTTAAAATGTGTCAAGTCAAATTCCCCGATCCGATATCGCATCGGGCCATCGGGGCATGGTATGTATCGGGGGTTTTTAAATATATCCCATAAAACTTCCGATCCGATATATATATATATATATTTTTTATATATTAAATTTTAGTTTAATTAAATTAATTATATTTTAAATAATAATTAATTTAATTAATCTGAGATTTAATATTAAAAATCAATTTTGATTTTGATTTTATTTTATGAGGGTTATTTTATAAATTACAGCCACTCCGAAAATTTTGGGTTTTCGAGATTAATAATTGATTTAGAAATTGGAGTAAACTTCTTAAATCTCGATACTTAATGATTTGGCCGAAAAAATGAAAAATGTTAGTAAAACTCTCTACGAGTTAATATTTAAACTGAATGCATTATTGAACTAATTTATTTACAAAATGCGATATTGTACATTTTATGCATTTTTTAACCCAGGCTACATAAATAATCAGACTTTCAAAGGAGTGCCATTTTCAAACCAGTTGACCAAATGAGGCAAAACAAGCGTCAATGGGAAGCTTATAAAAAATCGATTCTAACAAAGCAATCAAAACAAGAATCCAAAGAAAATGTAAAATTAACAAAAGCGTAGGGCAATCAACTAAATAAAAATCCAAAAAGGTGTTTAGCCAAAATTTTTATAGAAAGGGTCCCCATTATTTGAAGTGAACAAGTCAAAAATGGGGGGGTTGTGTTTTTAGCACAACATAAGGGAAGACCTAAAGTTTGTGACCTAAACCATAGAGAATAAATGAAGTTGAATGCTAGCACTAGGGTTGATCTTAAGTCTTATAACTTGTCCTAGAAATTATTTTCCATATGGTAGGATGAACGGTGTATTGAGATATAAAACATTTGTTTTCTCTCTCTCTCTCTCTCTCTCTCTCTCTCTCTCTCTCTAGAACATTTATGATGTAGGTTTGTGTTGGAACTTGTTTGAACCTTGATGGCTTGGTTTGAAAGAAAGGACCTGAAACTATTTAGGACACTTCCTGTTTTGTTCCTATGGGGAGTATAGTTAGCATACAACTTGGTGAATTTTCAAAACATAACTCTTCATACATTATGTACTATAGTACAAGTATGCTCACTATTTCGGCCCTATCAAAAGCTGATTAATCTTGAAACAATTAGGAAGGTCGGGTAGACGCAACGTGAACAAGTATCTAGATAGAGTAATGAATAAATTCAACTGGCCTACTTATCTATGATTACAACCTTTAAAATTGATCTTGTAGTATAGAGATATGAACATAAATAATTTCTAGGTTTAAAGCATAGGGATAAACAAAATCCTATGCATTATATCTACAAGAGAGAGCATGAAATGAAAGAAAATAAGATGAAGAGACTGTAGAGTGCTTCTTTAATGTTTCTTAGGTAAAAGTCATAGGTATCTCAATAATTTTCACAACATTGACAAATTTGTTAATAATTAGAGAAATTTTGATGTCTAAAATGGGCATCCTAATGAATATTAAAAAATAAAAAAATAATATTAGATTGAATCATCAAATTTTATAAGGAAAAAAGAAAAACTATTTTTTCAACTCGTATTTTCAACTTATCTCCCTACGGTTAAACACGATTTTTTAGCATGAGAAATCATTAGATGTGAATTTTAATTCCTAATCCAAAGTTTACCTATGTTACATATTTCCAATGAACCTTGCTACATGAAAAATGAGAAATACCCTCAAATATGTGATTGCAATAATTTTTTTCATGTACTTCTTATTTTTCCTATAGAAAGGTCCATTAAAAGTATGCAACATGGGTACTCATATAAGAAGTTAAATTATGTATCCAACGAGTTCTCCCACTTGAAATTTTAGTAAAACCATAGGGATATAAGTTGAAAATACGAGTTGAAAAAGTTACTCTTTATTTTTTTATTTTTTAATCTTTTCACTATATTACTCCAGAAAGTGGTGAATAATCCCCCATGGTTAACATGATCATCTCAAATCTTATTTGTTCTTATATAGTTTGTTTTCCTTATACATTTTATTTTGAGGCCCATTTTTTACCTCAAAATTTCTATAATGGAAAGAAACCAACAACTTCATTAAACATGTATTAGAAGAAGAATAACACAAACGAAAAGTTAATAAGAAAAGACAACATACTGCAAACATCATATACCAGGAATCATTTGAAACTTCTCCATTAACTTCTAAAAGGAGTTGGGGCACACTACACAACAAGATTCAATAAAACTACTCCTTGGAACCCCAAAATTTATTCAACTAATTTGACCAATTTCTCCCGCTCTAATTAATCCCACTCTTCATCTACTTGACAACCAAGATCAATCATTTTCCTATATGATTTAGCTACCTCAATATACTTTCCAAATTAAGTTTTTAAAATCAGGAAATGTTTGACTTCATAGCGAATGGAAATATCATTGACTAAGATCTAAAGTAGTTTCTAACCACTGATTTCTCCCTGAATTCCAACAAATTTTGACTTATCTAGTGCTTATCTATTTGACAATATTTGATATTATTCTTGGTTTACCGTTTGACCACGTTCATTCTTGAAGTATGGAATACCCTTCGATTGGAGAATATGAAATTTCCTGTCAAATCTTTTAATTTGCAATTGTAAATTTTCATATTTCTCTTTTGCCTTTATCATAAGGGTTTTCTTCCTTATAAATTTTGAGGTTTGAATGACTAATTTTGTTCTATCTTGAATTCCAAATTCTTCAAGATCTTCTCTTGACATTGTGTTTACATTTTTAATTATTGGAATATCCTACACAATTTTGTTTCTCAGTTCTATTTTTATTTCATCAATTGCTTCCTATTCACTTTATAATAACTACTCTTGTACTAAAATAATCTCAATACAATACCAAATATTATAAATCAAAGACATAATATCCATCCAGATTCGTTCTTTGGTCCATGACAAACATTGAAAAGTATTAGATCTACTTAAATAGTGCTCAAGTTATTTTTGTAAAGCACTGGTCTTTTGCATGTCAGTTACTAGAGCATTGTTTGAATTTATTTTACTATCTTCTTATCTCTTCAACTTCTGCTTCAGTTTGTCAAGTTATGTATTCTACAGAATGAGGGAAGATAGTGCCTCTTCCATCTTATATATAGTGTCTTCTACTTAACCTGCTTCTACTTTTGCAATGACTATGTTTCCATCTTCTTCTTTTTCCTTTATCGGTTTCTCCATTTATGTTTCCATTTTTTGTATCTGTATGTTATTTTCAATTATAATAAGCAATAAAGAGTTTCTTTTATTTCTTTAGCTCTCCTATATATTAAGTTAGTGGATGCTCAATAGTGAGAAATTTCAACCTTTTCTTTAGATATTCGGTATTTGTATGTTTCTTCTGAATAATTTCATGTGCAACATTGATATCATGAGGATCCAACCCTAGGTTTGTAAGCAAATCTTCTAAAGATTTAATTATTGTATCCCTTGCGAAAGATGCCATACTATCCATATTTAGCTTGCTTAGCTTATTATTTAGTGAATATTGCAACCTTTTGACATTCATGGATGAGCTTGTCAGAGAGGAATAGATCATCTCTCTAGTTTATTTACGTAAATTTATTTGGTGTATAGGGTGGATTTTCCTGGGATTGAAAGAGAGTAGGGAAATTTTGATATCATCGGGATGTTTTTCTCCTTGAACATTCGTCTAAGGTTGATGCTTCTCCAAATATATAACTATTAGAAGTCTACTCTTGTGGAAGAAGTTTGTCTCCAGAATTGGTTATAAGTGATTTCGTTCAGAATTTCATTTTTTTTCTTGATCTACAAATATTTAGAAAATAAATTTGGAGTAGAAGAAGAACATGGAGTAGAAGGAGTACACTATTATGATACTTCCGCAATGTTTTGAACTCTAAATATAGGCTCACTTGAAATTACAGTAGTTGTTTTTGGTGATGAGATCTCATAATATATTGACTCTGACATGATTTCCTCTATTTTGCTCGTATTCTTTCTTTTATATATGATAAATTGGCCAGTCTCTAAACTTGATACATTATTAAACGTTCTCCTCAACTCATTTTCTTTCATATGGGATGTATTCAACACCTTTGGTCCCATTGGTTGTTCCATAAGTTTCTCCTCTATCAATTCTGGTAATGTGTTCTCTTCCCAAATATCTTAGTTACCATACTTGTCTATCTCTGGCTTAGACATATGAACATAACGGGTAGTTTTTTGTTGAACAATGATATTTTAAATCTTTCCTATCAGATCATATGGCCAAGTGAAACTCAAGTTAAACTTCATTTCTACTAACAAAAATTCTTATTATTTATTAGTTGATCTGTAATTAACTACAAGAGGCCCTTTTTGTGCTTTAAGCTCTAGGAAAGTTTTCTTTCTCCTTGGCAAAAAACTACTTGATCCACATTCAAACTCTTCCTAATATTTTCAAGAGAAAATATGCACATAGGAAAGAACACAAGAAATTGGTATAGTGGAATTTCAAACCCATATAGTCTAATTTCCATAAAGTTTTTATATAGGTACAATCGCCCAAACTTTTTTTGATCACTAAGTTGCAAAATTATTTTAACATCTAGTGAAGTTGTAGAGACCCACTTCCTAGTTAAAATACTATAACATACACAAAAAAATTATCCACAAAGTCAACAAAATAATATTCTTCAAAATTTCTTCTAACTTTGGAGGTATAATGTATCACTAGTAATTAGTTTCCTTGTGCATCCTGTCTTTATAGCTGAATTTCAAATTTGTCCACTTGATGATATAAAAATAAGTACATTAGTACATACTGATATTTGAAATTCCTCCCACTTCCCAATGTTTGAAACTGATCATGAATAGAGTTGCAAAGCTATTGGATAAAATTTAATAATATCTTTGGCTTCTTTTCAGTTGAAAAGTTGGATAGAAAACCTATGATAGTCTCATCAACTGTATCATTATTTAGATACCCTAACAAATAACTTATCATGAATATGACTTGTCTAGAAATATCAGGAAACATTTATGACAGATAGGGTGGGGTTTGAGAAGGAATACTTGTTCCTTCAGGAATGCGTGATTTAAAAATGGAAGCCCTCTACTAAAAAGTTAATTTCTAGTAAATGCTTAGTAACACTTCACTGGAGAATGGATATAGAGAATTTGGAATAGTGACATTTATAGCTTACAAGATAAACTCGTATGTTATATAAAATAAGGGTTGAAAATTATGGGCAATAAAAACTCTTTCACTAGGTAAATACCTATCAACACAATATACATAAATTCAGGGAAATAATATGTTTGGGGAAAATTAAAACATGGTAAAAAATATTCCCATGAGGATAGTTCATCACTATTGTCTAGATATTTTTGAAATTCCCATCTCCGAAGTTCATACATGTCAAATTCAAACTTGGTTTTCATGATTCTACTATCTTTGTCTACTAATGGTAATTCTTCTAGTTTGGGTGTTTCAAAGGATGTTATGGTCCCAGATTGAGTTTGGAGTTCTTCTCCCTGCTACGAAGACATGTTGAGAATTAAAAAGAATTAAAGATTTGAATTAATCGTGAAATGAATGTTTCGGTGAATTCTTGTAATGCCATGAATTAAAATGATTTCTTCGATTATATTCTTCATTGCAACTATAACTCTTCCTCGACGGTTCAACTGTAAAAATGGAAAACGAGAGTGAGGTTAGAGGAAATTCTTGGTGATATGGAGAAATTGGGTGTGGGTAGAATTTAATGAGATAAATTTTTGAGTTATAATGGGTGGTATGGTTGATGGTAATCAAAATGGTAATGGTTTTAAATATAGTAGCGAGGATAAATGTTTGTTGGGATTCTAAATGGTTGAAGTATCTAAAACTTGGCGGTGGGATAAAATAGTGAAAATTAGAGTAGCTTTGCATGGAGGGTATTAGTGGTAATTGGTTTAATTGGAGTTGGGTTGCGTAATGTATGTTAGGCCACAATATCAAAAGCGTAGAAAGGGATAAGCCACTTTTTGCACTGCCCCTTTTGTTAATTGTCAAGTAGTTGATGAGCCTCATAAATGGGTAAATGTATGGGCTCATTTTACCTCCTGACCTAGTCAAATCAACCATTCTCTTAGCTTATTGTATTATTTTCTGATTATATTTATGCTTATGGAGTGAGTTAAGTTATTTATGATGACATGTGGTCTAACATGTGTTTAATGCAAATTATTGATGAATTTTGAGGTCAAAGTCAAGGATCCATTGGACAAATGACATAGATAGCTCGAAGTGGACAAAGGGGAGGACTTATAGGAGGGAATCCCCCTCATTTATTTCTCCTCACTTCGAATTCCCCTTCATTCAACTCAGAGTACAAGCAGCCAAATAATACACTGGAAGGCAGCCGAGTAAGTGGAGGATGACTGATGATTATCTCAAGTTTTGTGAGCAAATCCTCCTTGACTTTAAGGAAGCTACTGGTAGCTTCATTTGTATAAGTAGAAAGGCCTAGGGCCTCACTCAGGTTGGGTTTTTGTCGGATTTTTGTTGGATTTTTTCTTATGTAAACTCTGCTCAACTTCGAGCTTACCATCTTGTAGCAGTTTCATGTAATCTTGCTATTGTTTTGGAAATAAATATGGAATCCTTTTTCTGTTAGCATTGAGCTACCTTAGAGGGCTAATGCTATTGGGCTAGGGACCAATCCAATCAGCCAATCTCCTCTTTACTTATATTTGTATGTTTTATTTCAGTTTGTAGATTAGGTCATTGTTAGATGTATTTCTTTTATGGTTAAGAATAGGTTTCTTTTGATGATTCATTAGTTTACCTCCATTTGTGCTTTCTATAGAAGGTTAAGTAGTGATTAAAAGAAGATTCAAAAACTTAGAAATAGTGCCTTGGCCTCTCTTCCTCCCTTTGGGACCATGACTTGAACCAAAGACCCTATTGCTATCCAAAAAACACAGATTTCCTCAATCATAAGACTTCTAGTGTTTGCAACTTTTTAGTAGGTTAATAGTCTAGTTTTTCATTGCTTCAGATCTTCTGCATCATTCTCACTTCCTTATTTGTAGTATTCTTCTCCCATTTTTTCCTTTCTTGCAGCATTTCTCAGAATTTCCTTTCATCGCTCATAGTTTAGACTATGTTGATGCAAAACTCTGTTTTTCTAGATGCACTCATTTCATTGCTTGCTTGACCTTATTGGTTGAGTATCAGTTCCTTTGTATCAGATCTCTTCTTTCATTAGGCTAGCTTATTAGCTATCACATCCTCCATCCAATCCATGCCCTACAGGTCACCCAAACCTCACCTCTATTCTTCCTTAGTTTGCTGCATTTTCCATAGAACTTCTTCCTCTCTCCTTGAGCAAACCCAATCATCTTCCTCTCTCCCTGTGATTCATGGTAGACCTTAGGCACCCTAACACCTCATTCCAAACTTCATCCACCTTTTTCACTGACTCTCACACCCTCAAAACAGTAAAAACTGCTCTAGGCCTCCTCCTGTAGGCCTCTTGTAGTTCCCTGTTTTCCTCCTATAGATTTCCTGTGTCCTTCTGTAGATGAATAGGCTTTCTTTTGAAGTCCAAGTGTGGGAAAAGCCTCTAGAAGGCCACCTAAGACCTCTTAGAACCCATCAACACCATCCTACATCCTCTCAAGTCCCCAGACCACCCTTCAGCACCACCTATTCACTGCCACATTCACACACAACAAATTACATGCATGTGAAATTCACATAAAAATACATAAAAACCCTAAAAGATGTTTTTTGCTTATTTACTTCCAAAAATAGCTTAGTTAAATGTTTTTTACTTCCTTGCATAGGTAATGGCATTCATTTCATGCTTTTCATAGTGCTTTCTGCAAAAGTAGGATTAGTTGGTTAATTAGGGTTTACTAGGTTTGCTTTACATTTCACTCTTTCTCCTTTCTGCAGTTAGAGTAGCATCTATAGAGTAATCTTTCTCTCCTTTCATCACATATAAAGCTTCTTCTAGAATCCATAGAAGTTGTCTTGAACTGCTATTGATCTTGCACCAGCTAACCAAGTGACAACTTGTAGTGAGAACTAGTAATTGTGCATACAGCATCGACGCTTCCAAGTTTGTTATGAACTACCAAGTTGACAAGAGTAAGGTAGGCACCCCCGTTGTTGCAGCATCGTTGTTGCAATACTGGTGCTCACCAATAGTCAAGGGGGTGTGCACTATATCGATCTAGGCAGATAATATCTCCATCATCCGAAGGTGCTCGTGCTTTAAATAAAGTGCTTTATTAAATATTTATCATAAACAATATAATACATAAAAAAAATTAGTATGTTAAATTTTATAACTTAAGCATGCAAATTATTACAAAGTGCATATAATTTTTTAATTTTTTTTGGTGTTTTAGAAATCAAACTTCATAAATTTGTTCTAAAAATAAAATCCTACAACAATTCCTTTATATTTCAAAGCACCCAAGGATTTAGCATGATTACCAAGTTACCATGTCCTTGCAGGGATCATGTTAGATGTTGAACTTCTTCTAGCTCCAAGAATTCCATGAAAGTCTTTCTCTTAACTGGAATATAAATTTAGAAACTGCTACAACCTTTCAAGATAGGGTTCTATATTAACATTAGATGTTATTTCTTCTCAAATAAATGAATAAGTACGGTACCTACCTCTTAATTCCTTTGAAGCCTCTTTGGACTAGGTGCCCTAGAAAAACCCTATTACATTGTTTCATCATTTTTTTTTGTTTTGATTTTTTCATCAATATATGTATTTTCAAACTCCAAAGTCATCTCTAAAAATATTTTAATTTTGTGATCATCATCAAAAACTTTCCAATGTTTAGAATTATCAAATATTGATGGTCTATGTTTAACCTCAATTTCACACTTCTTGTTTGGGTAAAAAAGAATCCTAAAAATACTAGATAAAGTTGCCAAAGACTCATAAGTTATGTTCTCATCTCTTTGTATGACTAATTTCATAATCAAAGGCTTCAACATAATGCATTTGAGCACCACTCGGAAGAGTTTTACAATGAGTTAGAGTTGAACTATATATTTTGCTAAACTTAGCATAAAATTGTTGCACTTGCTTAGTATCACTACTCTTTAAATTATTGTATCAGGTCAAAATTTGTAAAGGGTTTTTCTTATCTCACGACATTTTAAGAAAGACTTATTCAAATTGTTGGGAAAGTGGTGATACTACCAGGTTGAAGGTATCTAAAAGGGTTTTATAGCATCATCTATTGCAACATTTTTAGTAGATTTAACAATGACAATTGTTATGGCCTATATTGTTACATCATATGCCATTACAACATTTGTTGTTACAACACCTCTTGTTACAACATCTATTGTAATGGTTGTCTTTACGTAGTTTGAATAATATTAGTTATTATAGCATCAAATTTAATGGAACTTTCAACATTTTCAATAGCAATGGGTGCTACAACATCAATTGTTACAACATTTTCAACAGATTTAACATTGACAATTGTTATGGCATTTGGTGTTACAAAATATGTTGTACAACATCCGTTGATATAACATTTGCTTCTTAATCTATTTTTACCTTTTTTAATGCTTCTTGATTTGTTTTATTGATCCCCCAAGTGCTAGTGTAGTGTTGGGTAGCAGAAACACCTCGTTGGCTACCCACTTTCAATCTATGAAAATAAAGATTAAATGAATTTGTACCCCATCAATAGTTACAACATTTGTTGTTACAAAATTTTATGTGACAACATTCACTATAATGATAATGTTTTCAGTAGTTTCAATAGTAGTAGTTGTTATAAAATCATATTTTATATTAGTTTCAACATTTTCAACAGTAGTGGATATTACAACATCAATTGTTATAGCATTTTCAGAAGATTTAAGATTGACATACTATTATGTCATCTATTGTTACAAAATATGTTGTTACACCATCCACTATTATTGATCTACTTCTCAATCCAATGATACCTATGTTTGTGCTTCTCAATTTGTTTTCTTGATCCCCCAAGTCCTAGTATAGTGTTTGGTGGTAGAACCACCTCTTTAAATTACCACTTTCAAGTTTTTACAAGAAATATGAAATGGATTGTGGTTACAACATCCACTCTTATAATATCTATTATGGAATTGATTATTACAACATCCATTGTTACAATATTCGTTGTTAGAACATATGATTCTCAATCTACTGTTACCTGTTTATTCTTCTCAATTTGTTTTCTTGATCCCCCAAGTGTTGGTGTAGTTTTAAGAGGTAGAAAAACCTCATTGGTTTCCCACTTTCAAGCTTCCCTTAGCAATATTAAATGAATTTCTACTGCCTCTATTGTTACAACATTTGCAGTTACAAAATATGTTGTTACATTATTTGGTAGGATTTTCATTGTTTCAGTAGTTTCAATAGTAGTTATAACATCAAATTTTACAGTAGTTTCAACATTTTCAATGGTAATGGGTGTTACAACATCAACTGATACAAAATTTTCAATAGATTTAATATTCATGTGCTATTTTGGAATGTTTTGTTATAACATCTACTATTACAACATTCGTTTTTATAAAAACTTCTTCTCAGTTCGTTGTTACCTATGTTTGTGCTTCTCAATTTGTTTCCTTGATCCCTCAAGTGTTATTGTAGCGTTCAGTGGAAGAAACACCTCTTGGGATTCCCACGTTCAAGAATTAACAAGCAAGATGAAATGGCTTGCTTTTACAACATCTGTTATTACATCACCTTCTTGTCAATTCATTGTTTCCTATATTTGTGCTTCTAAATTTGTTTTTTGGATCCCCCATGTGCTGGTGTAGTTTTGGGTGGTAGAAACACCTCTTTGGCTTCCCACTTTGTGAATGCACTTCATTTACAAAACCAAAACTTTATCAAGTTGATCTCAATGATCCTTTTTTAGTCTGAGTGAGTTAAAGGATCCTACCCATGATTCATGGTTATAATTCATGTCACCAATGCTCAACCTTAAACTTGTATAAAATTGAACATAACAAGCATTTGTTGGTGTCAATTCTCTTGATCAACAAAGGGTATAATTGAATATGTTTTCATTAGGTTTCAAGCCTAATTCCAAATGGGTTCCAACACCATTCTAATTCATTAACAAGAGGTTTATTCATAAGGAATTTTGATTTATCTAGATGAAAATTTCTGTAATATCTAAAATCCATAGGTTAACCAGTGAATAGAGGTACATCATGCCCAATCTGTGAAGTGACCATTTCCAATTGATATATTCCAAGGATTATCTTGAACTTTAATTTGATGCCTAATTACTAACCCTGACAAACTCTACATTGAATATGTTCTCAAATTGTTAGGAAAACACAAATAATTTGCAATAATCATCTATATTGAGAGTGTTTACCCTATAGAAGTTATAATTAATAATCAACTTACATTTTTAGTGCAAACTTATAGCAACCCTTTAGGACAACCATAGGTCACCTCTAAGTCACCTTCATTTCCTTTATTCTTAGAATAAATTCAAGTTCATTTGTCCTCTCCTAAGTCGTCAACTTGTTTTGACCTCTAAGCCTAACCCTAGGGTGGAAATATCCCTCTATATCCTAGGTATTCTACAAGTGAGTTGCAAAGAAAACCATTTCTCAAGGAAGTGGCATAGATAAAGGGACGCTCCCTTTCACTACTTCTTCTAGCTAGAGAGTTAGAGCTACCAGTTGTAATTGCACTTGTCTCATTCCTACTAATCCTTTTGCTCCACCTATATTTGACTGTAGTCTCATTGTTATTTCTAGTGCCTCCGACTACGATGTCACTCTTTGCTGAGTGAGAGGTATACTTATATGAGGAATCCTACAATAAACCATTGCTTATGCTATGTGTTGAGAATTTGAAATGTTAACCTATCTAGCAATATCTTGATCCTCTAGTCATAGTCAGAAATTGGTTCTGCTTGCACTTGTTTAATTTCTTTAATGTCAGTAATGCACTGAGATTCATACCTAAGGTTTTGAAGTCCCCTTTTTAAGGTCTGGTCGATCTCTAACAAGTTACTACTCTAAACTGCTAGGGTATTTTCTCTATATTTCATATACCAATCTAACACTTTATGTCTGAATGTTGTTTCAAGTTGTGCAATATTAGGCTAGTCATTTGGGGTCTACTTCATCACCAAAATTGCATGTGAACCAACGCTAGCATTGTCCCTTCTTGTTCACCACATTTTTTGTGGCAACAAGCCCCATAACCATTTCACCTTCAACTCCTTTACTACATCTAAGTGCTCAACATTAAAAGGAAAAATTAACCATCCCTTAATTGGAGTGTGGAAATGTAGTGTATATATAGCACAAAATGGAGAGGGTTAGTACTTAAGATTATGTGGTAGAAATTACAATTGATAGTTAAATTGTATAATGATTATTTTATGATATTTACTAATGTTTGTTAGAATTGTTGAATTCTTTAGATCATTGGAATGACATCTTCATTGTAAATTATTTGAAATTTTATTAGAATATGTGCACATTGATATAATGTAATATGATTATCATTCCATTTCATAATTTGTAATATTAGATATATAAGAAAGAAATTAGTTATTGCATGAAATAAATAATGACTTGTCATTCTAATTTTTTTTTTTTTATAGAAAAGGAATCTTCGAGAAGATCTAAATGATCCTCATTACATAGATCCATATCACATTGGGTCTAATGTTGAGATGGAAGATGATGCTCACGATGACATAGATATTGATGGAAATGAGGTTGATTTCAATACATATGACGATGTTGATGATGAGCATGATGATCATGATCATGATGGTGATGATGTTCATGGGGCAATTTTCTCTAGAAACCAATGATATTCATTATCATATATAATACATCATGGACATTTTTTGTTGCTTTTAGCTGTAGCCAAAGAATCTTCCATAAGATTCTGACTCCTTGGTAGAACCGAAAGTGTATATTCTAAAAACATTCTAAAGGTATTTAAAACAAGATTTCTATATTGTCTCATCCGTGGATGGTGAGATTGATATTCACCTTTAACTTGCTTGATCAAAAGTTCTGAATCACAATACATAGAAATTCTTTGTGAACCCAATAATTTCAAGATCTTTATGCCTATGATTAGCGCTTCGTACTCCACGTCATTGATAGTGAAATCAAAAGCTAACTTGTATGAGTATAATCTAACATTCTAGGGGACCTCACCTTGTTGATGATGTGGACTTCGGATCCAAATGCCAATGCCTTCCCCATCTTCCTTGAGAGAACCATCAATGTCCATGGTCCAAAGACCATGCTCCTCTTCCAAGGGTTGTAAATCTGATTTCTGATTTGCGTCAATTTTCTAAACATTCTCTTTAGGTTGTTCTGAATTTTCCATTACCTTCTCTAATTTCTTTTCTGAGCCTCTCCCTGCCTTGTTCGATGGCTATTCAGATGAACTTGTTGGGTATGGAATCCCCCCAATGCATGTTTTGGAGCTTAAAGCCCATGTTTTGACCAAATCCCTTGTAAAAGATCCACGAATTATGAGCGTGAAGTGTGAAGTCATAATAGAGTCACAGGGCTGTCTGCCCTTGCTTTTGTAATGTAATTTCAGCTTGATAGACCTACCCATGGTTCGTGGACCATGGGATTGTATAAATGGAGCAAGTCTCTAAGGGTATAAGATAGCATATAGAGAAGGAAGAGAAGGATGATGAGTTTAAGAGACCGAGGAAAAGTGTAAAGTGTGCCTTTGTGTCATAAAGTAGGAGAAGGCTCTGTCACTAAGTGCACAGAGGCCTAGTAGTCTACAGCTGAGTATGCGGACCCCTCCAACTGAGTGCGCAGGGTAGTTCAAGTCTGTAACCGTTGGAAGACTTAATAAAGAGAAGTTTACCTTAGTTTTGTGTATCTTTTCATGTTTAATGCATTATTGAGTATAAATTGAAAATGTTTTGTTTATTTGTTGCGTGAACTTATGTCAGTGTGATGTAATTAAATATAATACAAGGCTTCTATTTACACGAAGATAACTAATTAGTGAGGGAAGATAGATAATATCTCAAGTGAGACTTAGGGAAATAGCGTAGAGCACTACTCCAATAGCACAGAAGCCCCACAACCCATGGTTAGGGCTATGCGATGGAAAGTATATTAGGGCGCAAAGGATAGGAAAGTGTGTGAAGCAAACTACGTGTAGGGACAAGAAGTTGGAGGAAATCAAACCCTCATAAATCTCAAGGGTGTGGAAACCTGGTTCCAATAGCCCCCCATACTACTTTTGGTGATACCTCATCCCATGCTCCGTGAACAATTGCCGAAAGGGCCAGTAGTACAGGGATTTATCTGGCTAACTAACTCTGAACCTAGGTTAGGCCCCATCAAGCCAATAAATGGTTTCGTTGCTCGGATCGGGATTTGCATCGAGATGTCGGATGTCGTATCACTAGAATCTGACAAAAAAAGGAATTGAAGATTGGTTGAACAGAAAGATTCACGAGTTCGTGGCGTAGGAAAATAGGAATCCGCGACTATTAAAGGAAGAGTGCTAAGACTACTACTTATATATAGAGATCCATGAAATTTTCTTCAAGAATTTCCTTATTGAGCTATATGAGTGGATCATTAAGCTAGCAGATAGCCAAGGAAGGTGTAAGCTTGACAGACCTATTTAGTGGACTCCAGAATTAGTGCGCAGATTGGAAGAATCGAAGGATAAGATCATGTGCACTGTTGATCACTGGATGGATCGAATCGTAAGAGGATTCATCACCGAGTTCACAGTAGATACCTGAGTCAACTATAGTGAGGTGGAAGAACACTTCCTCAAAGGGTCATGAGGTAAGTATGTTAAATATGTGAACACTTGGATTAAAATTATACTATGTGAAAAATGGGTTATGCAAATAAAGTTATGTTTGGGGCTACGCGAAGTGCGAGAATCTATAGAAATGAAAGTAGTATAGAACTAGAAACTAGCCCCTTGATTTCACCTCCGTAAGGGGGCGAAGAAGAGCTCGCGAAGGTCTCACTATGAAGTGTGATCAAATTGAGAAGGCAGAGAATTCTACACATACCACCCCCACCCACACCTCCACCAGTTTCACCATTTTCACCTCCATCTTCACCCATACCACCTCCACCACCATCGCAAAGTAATATGGTGAGCGCAATAAAATTGCCAATTGTTATATCTCCAACTATCACCCTTGGTATTTGTGATGCTTGGTTTATGGCCTAGGGAAACCCCTCCTTCCAGAATTGGTCCAAATATTCTAAAAACAATGTTTTACTTCCTGTACACTACTTTTCCCTGTGTTAAAAGTGTGTACACGCGGGTCAGTCAATACAGGAACCTTCGTATATGTGTTAAAACACTTAAAAAATTAAATGTCCTTAACTATGGGTAGAGTTCATGAGTTTTACCTATTGTTTACCTCCTAGTGCCCCTGGTCCAATTGTTCTCGACTGATTCCCAACTAAAAAACTAACTTGGGAGAAGTATAAAAATACTTCAATGGTAAGGCCTTAGGGATGAGAAAAATGATAGAATTACTATACTCAGATTATCCCCTGATCAAGTCTGAAGTATCCCTATGCTTCAAGCACTTCCTCAAGTTTAGGAAACCCTTGTTTCCTTGAGTGTTGATATTCTCCCACTTGCTTGAGATATCATGGTATTGGTTATGGAAGGAGGTTGTTGAAGACTAGGACTGGACAAACCTAGAGGATGACTCTGCTTGGAGTCAGAAGAGGAAGACTCAGGTGAACTCATTCCATGTTTATTATAGTTTTCTAGAATAAAAAGAAATGTTGTTTTTTTCCTAATATCAACTTTATTAATGCATCATATGTTATTGTTATGGTTTATGTATGAATGGCTATTTTGATGTATAACTAACCATCTACTTATATGATATAACGTTGATTTCACTACAATGCTTTATCTATATGCTGCTATGTGTATTCGAATTGGTTGATTTGTAGATTCGAAGATTATTAAGAGTTGCAGAGGGTTTGAACCCTGGCTGGAACTACACAAATGAAGGACATCCAGGTATGTTCATCCTTGCATTGTTTGTTTATTTAAGCATGTTTCCTGAGTTGAATGCTTGTTTCTTGATGTAGATTACTTCTGCTCTGCTAGGATCCTGACCCAAAGCCATAGGGGAGTTATTCCCTTAACAGAATTGGCGAATCCACTGAGGATAACAATCTTGTTATTCCTAGTTTGGGTTATTCAATGCTAATCAGGGCTCAGTTCTTAGTTTGCTTGTTGTGACTACATTTCCTGCTCTTGTAGGAACTCAGACTTCAAGTCTGATCTTCTTCATCAGGCGTCATTTTTTATTTATCTTGCAAAAATTCATAGATGCACCTTTGTCTATTTACAAAAGTGTACACACACTTGTTTCTGTGAACTAAAACTGTGTATACACGAGTTTCTTTTGACATAAGCACGTGTAGATGCACCTGTGCATGGATATAGTCATGTATACAATTTTTTGCATGACTTTTTCATATCTTTCTTCCTAGAAATATTTGTTTCTTGGTCTGTGTGGTTTCTGAGCGGTGAGTTTCTGTTTTCATAATTTAATTATTCAATGAGCTTACTTTTACAAATTCTCTCCTACTTTGAAAACTTTTTGGCCTCGATTTACTTTAGAGTGAGTTTTATGATTTGTGTTTGAGCACGCAAGGCTTCTTATAGAGGTTGTTGATTGTTCTGGTCTTCCAGAACAAAAGATTTTTGCAATATTTGTGTCAAACTTCATTTTTTGGTTTGCTTGCTTTGTTTCCTGTCATTTTTGTGGCCATACAATTTTTCTTAATTTTCGAAAGTTTCTTGTTGATGAATTTGAAGGTGTGTCTTTCCTGATTTCTTGATCAGTTTCTCAAAGCTCTTTTTGCTGCTTTTGGATCATTTATAGCAAGTTGAAACACTTTTTTTGTTCAAGTTTTCATTCATGTTGAATTGATAACTTACAATGTTTCCTTGTGCTTTGCTTTCGGTATCTGAGTTTTTGGTGGCATTTTGAGTGCTTTTGAAACGTTGTGTTTATTGCTTCTTAAAAAAGATAAGTTCTTCAAAAACATTGTTTTCGCTTTCTTTTGCCGAATTTGAGTTTGGTTTCTTTTGGTTTTTTGAGAGTGATTTATGATCTTTCTTATTAGTCCTTCTTGTTTGGGAAATATTTTGTGTTCAAAATTCATATGCTTTTCAAACACTTAAGTTGGCTTATAAACAAATTGCTTTCATTTCCTTTTAGAGTAATCTATAATTTTTACATTATCATGTACATTTTGCATTAGGGTAGCTTTGCATCATTAAAGCACCAATAGTCTTTTTAGCTTTTGTGAGTGTGAAGTCTACTATAAGAAAAGAAAAGGAAAAGTTTTTGCTTTATAGAAGTTTCTTAGAACCCAAGCAGAAGTTGTTTTTCATCGAAGAAAAAACAAGTGCACTGCATTTAAGTTATTTTTTCATTAATTTCTTTTGTGTCATAAAAAACAACATCGATTTCATTTCCATATTGTCCTTTTGACTTGAAAGAACAACCACTTAAAATCAAGCGCTTAATAAAATAAACTAGAACATTTTATATTGTCAATCAGATACACCAATAAGTTTTAGGTTTATTTAGGGCCTTGGATTAGGTGAGAGGAGAGTAAACTCTCCAAGGCCATTTTAAATTGTAAAACATAGAAATCTAAATAAAAAGTGAAATCCAATAGCGTTAGGGAGATCAAGAAAGCTCCGTGACTGGGAGTTAAGCGTGAGTGTTTGTGAAGATAAGGATGAGAGATACCCCCTCTCTTACTTGTCGAATCTTACCTCACAACTATTCTACCCAACTTCTAATACGAGTTGGCATCTTTAGTTACCTATCCTAGGGATCTACACATGTGGCTACTGAGGGGAATCCCATGGCACCTGAGGTTGACATTGCATCTCGTTCGACAGTACTTCTAGAGGGCACCCTTGTAAAGCTTGGGGGGCTGCACCGTTAAAGGCTATTGTCTGGAGGTCAGCATAACTACCTCTGATACCTTCGCTAGTAGACCTAGGGCATAATTACCTCAGTCTATTTTCGAAAGGCCCTTATTATTAACTTTCTTGTATTTTGGTGTCCAGTCCTAATCACCAGGAGCGGAAATACTTGGAAGTTTTTTTACTACTGAATTCTTTAAGGACATTTTTATTGTGTGTTCTATGCTCCTAGTCAGCATAGCTTTCAATTTTCTTCAGTCTTTAAGTAGATCTTATAAAAATAATTCAAAGTGGTTGATCGACCTCCTTGGTGGTCCTGCAGACTTCGCGGGCTTTCATCTGCGAGTCCAGAGCCTTCTCCTAGAAGGCGTAGGAGTGACTCTGCCAGTGGTTTTCAACCAGTGGCAGTAGGCGCATCAGAGATTGATCCTCCACTTAGGGGTATTAGTTCATAAGATAGACCTAGTACTACTACAGAGCTAGAGAGGAACACACAATTCTTTCTCGAGTGCTCTTCTAGTCGGAAGATAGTATTGAGGTAGAAGAGCTTTCAGAGTCAATTGAAGCTCTGAATTCTCCTCTCCCTTCTGATCATCCAGACGTATTGCTATACGTTGGAACTCTAAGCCACAAGCCTTCAAGCCCAGGTCCACACACATCTATCCCTTCAATGACCATTGCTAGAAGCATGCATCTACCACGAGTTATGCGAGTATATATACTCCCATGTCAGTGCAAGGGGAAGGAACTATATCCATCCCCTCTACATCATTATTTGGTTTTACTGCTAGCACATCCTTGTTTGGGTCTACTTCCATTCCATCCACGAGTAGAAGTCCTCAAGTCAATGCATCCAGTTTTGGATTCTTCCCTTTTGGAATGCCCTCTCAAGGTATTCCTTTAGTTGCATTAAATGTTGCATTAACTGCCTCCATGTCCATGATGAGTGGATCAACTTCCTTTTAGGGTTTCCCATTTGGCAATGGTCATATACCACATTCCAGTCCAACATTAGGGTCTATTCCTTTTCCTTTTATATGTCAAGGTACTAATCCTTTTCAGAGCTGGACAAACTGCGCGGTTAGTGGGATAAGAACTGAGAATCAGTTTTTCAGAAAACAAGGGAATGTGTCGTATTCCTCATTCAATTCATTTCAAAGTTTTCCACCCTTAGGTAATGGTTAGAATCCTTACCAGGGGCTATCTGATCCTTATAATAATTTGTTAGGGGGAAACTTTGCCAGTTACAGAGGTTTCTCGGCTGGAGTTGGTCAAACTCCAAGTTTTGTTGGACCATAAGGGTCACCTTCTGGTTCAGTAGGTTCGACGAGTTACTTCAGGAAACCTAGTGCCTTTCCAAATTTGGGTCATTCTTTTTAGACTTTTCAGAACCTTGCCCAATCTAGGTGGAATCCCCAAGGTCCATGACGACTTCCTTTTCCAGCCACACTTAATCTGCCAGACTTGACTAAGTTGACAAATGATCCAATCAGATATAATCCAGCTTGGCTTCTAGTCACAACTAAACTTCCATCGGATATTCTAAAATTTGAAGGGAAGAATGGTGAAGAACCAAGTGACCGTGTAACCACATTCCATTTATGGTGCTCATCAAACTCCCTGATCGATGATTCGATCAGGTTTAGGCTATTTCAATGCACCTTAATAGGAAATCCGGCTAAGTGGTATATAGAGTTGCCAAGTGGCACTTTTAATTCTTTCGCCGATTTGGCTAACATTTTCTTAAACCATTTCCAGTTGCCTATCCGTTATAACTCTAGAACTGAACTTCTAGCCAATTTGCATTAGGACACGACTACTCACATTTGAGATCATATCCAAGAATGGGGACGGAAAAAGAGGTTCATCAAAGACAATATTCCACCTGAATTTGATCTCGAAGGGTTTTTAAAACCATTACAACTAGAGATCTCAAAGGATGTTCCTAGGTCTGGAGCTTATTTCGAACAACAAGCTATCTTTTGCGCCCAATAGTTAGAACTGATATATTCTTAGTCTGGGGCTCTTCAGAAAATCATGCTTGATGCTCCTAGATCCACAGTTGATATAACCAAACCAAAGCCAAGCCCTCATGCTAATGGTATTGCTAGATCGATTGATGAAAATGCGGTGAACCTATTGAGCCAATTACAAGAGTTGTCTCTACAAACTGCTTCTTCCAATCAGGCTGCAACGTCTACTACTTCGCCTTCCCAACCTTCTTCTGTCAATGCCATTAAGGCTTCTAACCCTAAAGGAAAGAAAAATTCCGATGGGAAGAAGAAGGGATGAGGTAAAAACAGGAATTGGGATGGGGAGGGTAATGTGAACAAGCCCGAGAATGGTGCTGGTGAGGGTGGGAAAGAGTCTAAGAAGAAAGTTAAATTTCCATGCAAGTTATGCAGTGGAGACAATTTGACTCATCTCTACCCAAAAATTCAAGATGCTCAACACTTGTTAGTGCAGCAAGGATCTTCTAGCTCCCAAGCTATCTTAACTAACCCTTTCCCCCAAGGGTATCAGTTACTTGCGGACACGAACTCAAATCTTGGTACCTCTGTAAGGGGAAAGAAGGAGGGGGACAATTCCTCAAATGTTTCATGATGAGTTCTAATGTCAATGTGGCTACATGGTCACAGGATTATAGTGAAGCAGAAACATCTAAGGATAAATATGTTCCCAGAACTTGGATCCACTTCATATTGAGTGACCCTCTATTGAGTCTATACCTCGGATACCAAAAGGTTCCACTAAATGCGCGACTATCAACCCTAATGCTACGGTAGCTTAGAACTACTCCATTGTAGAAGATTTGGCTCAAAGTCCATGCGCCATGTCTACTTTAGTGGTACTCCAGAAGTGTCCAACTCAATGTAGTGTTTTTCTTTCAGTGATCAAGGCAGTTGATCCAAACAATTATTTAGTTCTCACTTTTGAGATGCTTAATGTCAGAAAGAGACTCCCTCATCATATAGCTTTTCAAATAAAGTCTACTTACTCGAAAACTAAAATTTTTCGAACAATTATAGATGATGGAGCTTCCACATGTGTAATGTCTATGTCATGCTGGAAGGCCATTGGATCGCCTTTGGTTGTTCCTTCACCCACTCTCTTGACAACATTTGATGGACATTCTCATAGGCCACACGGGATTATCCCTGCCTTTCTTATATGTGTTGGAGGAAAGGTCATTAATGTCGAAGTAGAAATTAGTGATGCCAACCTCGATCACAACCTCCTCTTAGGACATAATTGGATTTATGAAATGGATGCCATAGCTTCAACTCTATTTCGCATCCTTTGTTTTCCTAATGAGGGGAGAATTGTTATAGTTGATCAATTGGATTATTCTATAGTTGGCCCTCGTGCAACTTCAAATTCTGATGTTCCCTTAGTGGATAAACCCCATCAACCTATCGAAAATCTAGGAGTTAGGATTTATTCATCATTCATGGGTACATTTGACCTTCCCACTCCTATAGCTAGAATCGATGCCATTTCATCCTCCCAAGAGTCTTAACGAGAAGAGTTCTTGCAGAATCATTATTTTTTAGACCCTTGGACCTTGTGTTTGCCTACAACCAAATTAGATGAATGACAAGTGGGTGGAATGGCATTCCCTATGTCTGCAGTAGAGCTTAGTTGTCAGTCTATCATTAACTCTGTGGATGACCATCCTACTCCTTCTAAAGAAGAGTTAGATGGTGATGTGTCCCGGCTTGGACCCTTGACTCTACTTCTTCTATGGATTGCTTAGATATGGTTTTACCATCTGAGGAAGCAATCTTATAAGCAATAATGGATATAGATTGACCATTGGAAGATTTACATCATCGTTCATATTTTATTCCCCCATTGCAGGAAGTTGAATCTAGGTTCCCCAAGCTACTTACTAGCGATGTTTGTACGGTTCAGAATCCTTTGTCTCTAGCACACATCCATGTCAAAGGTAATATGTCAGTCATTTCAAAAACCGTACCGATAAAAATCTTTGGGAACCCTAACATGATAGAAAATGTCTTCATCAGAGTCGAGTGTTCGCTTGAAAAGGTTCAAATTTACACCAACTACTTTAAAGAGTTTCAGGATGTATTCGCTTGGTCTTATGAAGAAATTCCTAGTACTGATCCATCCATCATTCAACATGAGATCAAGACGTATGAAAACACTAAGCCAATTCATCAGAAGCTTTGTCTGGTCAATCCTCGGAAAGTAGCAACTATTAAAGCTGAAGTAGAAAAGCTACTCAAGGTGGGTTTCATATACCCCATTCCTCTAATGGATTGGGTTTCTAATCTAGTCCCAGTTGATAAAAAACAAGGAATAATTCACGTATGCGTTGAATTTAAGGATTTGAATAAAGCTTGTCAAAAAGATAATTATCCCACACCATTTATTGATCAGATATTTGATGAATGTGTGGGTAATGAGACTTTCTCCTTCATCGATGGATTTTCTAGGTATAATCAAATACCTATCCTTCTTGAAGACTAACATAAGACAACTTTTGTTTGTCCCTGGGGTACATTTTCTTACAAAAAGATGCCGTTTGGTCTTAAAAATGCTGGAGCCACGTTTCAGCGGGTCATGTCTTACGCTTTCCATGACATCAAGCATGTCATCATAGCATACTTGGACGATTTAGCTGCTCATTCTTGAAAGAGAATCAATCATCCTAGTCACCTTCAGTTAGTTTTTGAGAGGTTTTGTTTTTACAAGATCCGTTTGAATCCAAATAAGTGTGTTTTCGTAGTTGCATCTGGTTGATTGTTAGGGTTCATTGTATCAACTGAAGGGATTCGAGTTGATCCCTTCAAGGTTGAGTCAATAATTCAGTTGCCTCCCCCACCTTCCATCTGACAACTTCAAAGTCTTTAGGGGGAGGCAAATTTCTTGAGAAGGTTTATAGCAAACTATGCTAAGATAACTAAAGGATTTATGCATTTACTAAGAAAAGGAGTTCCATTTCTATGGGATGATTCATGCAATGATATTTTGATGCCTTGAAGTAGGCGTTAATCTCTGCCCCACTTTTGAGTCCACCAGATTATGGTAGATATTTCCTTTTATATCTTGTAGTCAATAATTAACCATAGGTATGGTTCTGGTTCAAGAATATGATACTCTCACGAAGCATGTGATTTACTACTTAAATTGGTTTTGGTAGTTGTCCATGTTGTCTAGCGGCTTTGTCATTACATTCAGCTATGAAAAACATTTGTCTTAGTGGTGGTCAATCCTTTCCAATTTGTCCTCAGTAGGTGAGTGAGTGGCAGAAAATACAATCGATGGATTGTTATTTTACAAGAACTAGATCTTGAGTTCTTGTCAACCAAGTCTTTAAGAAATCATTTGTTTTTGCGGAATTAATTTCTGAGCTGCGTCATGGAGAAGATACCATTTATGGGGAAAGTTTCCCAAATGAACATCTATTCTCATATCTTCACAAGATCCCTAGTATGGAGATATCATAATCTATCTCTAGACTTTGAAGCTCCCTCGTGCTTCCTCCAACGATGAACGTCAAAAATTACGTCACCTAGCTAGGAACTATTTCATCATTGGTGATACATTATATCACTGATGGGTTGATTAAATCCTTAGGTGGTGTTTAACCTTAGAGGAAGCAAAGTCTATTCTTAATGATTGTCACAGTGGAGCTTGTGGTGGTCATCTATCTAGGCTTGCAACAGCCCGAAAAACCTTGCGTGCCAGCTACTTTTGGCCTTCGATTTTCAAAGATTGTATTGATGTGGTAAAACGTTGCCATCCTTTTCAAGTCTATACTAGGAAGATGCACGTGCATCCAACTCCTCTTTTCCCTGTTATCACTGTCGGTCCTTTTACAAAGTGGGGTATTGATTTTACTACTTGTAATCCACCTTTAGTGGTGAATCACATGTACATTATAGTGGTCGTAGACTACTTTATGAAGTGGGCTGAGGCCATGCCTACTTATAAAAATGATAGTGAGATAGTAACATTGTTCCTCTTCAATCAGATTATTTCCCATTTCGGTATCCCGAGAGAGATTGTCACTGATCATGGGAGTCATTTCCAGAACTGACTGATGTCTGAACTGGCTCTTAAGTTTGGCTACAGGTAGGAGCATTCATCTCCGTATTATCCTTAGGCCAATGCGCATGTCGAAGTTGTGAATAAGTCCCTCAAGACCCAGTCATCTACATAAAAAAAATTTCGTTGTGATGTTGATCTACCTATTGTTTCATTCTATTCTGTGCCAACACGAGGTTATCCTTTAAGAGTTGGAGGACTTGTTGTTGATGTTCGATGTGATGTTCCACTACTTGAACCTTAGAATTTTCTCTTAAATATGTTGTGATGGATGGTGGCTGATATCCATAAAGTACCATAAATGGGGTAATTTTTGTTGCTGTATGGAAGGAAGTGTTATACCACCATTCAACCAAAGTCAACCATTTGACCCATTGTGTTTGTTTATCATATACAAAGAAACGAAGATATCCTTCCAAACATTTGTTTACTATCTTAGTTTTCCCATGAGATTGAGGATGATAAGATGAGCTATGAGCTAACTGAGTACCAAGACAAGAAAATAATTTTGTCCAAAAATTTACCGTGAAACTGGGATCTCTGTCACTTACAATAATCTTTGGGTTTCCATGTAGCTTTTGAATTGTTTCCATAAATGCAGAATAAACTATACTGGCTTTAAATGGATGTGATAATGCAAAAGTGTGCATACTTGGTAAGTCTATCAACTACCACCATGATGACACTCTTTCCCTCAGACTTGGGTAAACCTCTAATAAAATCCATTGAAACCTCCTCCCAATGTTGGTAAACAAAACATTCCGCCACAAACTTTTCAATATCTGATTTAAGGCCATCCCAAAAAAATTCCTTCTTAAACCTGTGGTAAGTTTTTAAAAATCCTGAGTGCCCTCCTAAGGGAGAAGTGTGCAATTCCATAAGAATCTTTTGTTTTAGCTGGGAATTCTTACAGAGGTATAAGCGATCATTGTACCATAACAAATAATTTTTCCAGCCAAATGTATTAGACATACTGGAATATTGTTGTAACTTTTGAATAAGTTCCCACACTTCTTTGTCATTCTTCCATTCCTCCCTTGCTTCCTTTATCCAATTTGGTTGGATAATAGAAATGGTGCACAACAATGCTTCCACATCCTCATCCTTTGTTGAGAGTGCATCTGCCACTGCATTTTGCTTCCCTTTTTTGTAGATGATTTCAAAGTCATAACCCAACATCTTTGTGACCCACTTTTGTTGCTCTTCAGAGGATAATATTTTCTCTAAAAGGTATTTAAGGCTATCATGATCCGTTTTTACCTTGAAGTGTCTTCCCATTAGGTAGGGTCACCATTTCTTAAGTGCATGTAGTATTGCCAACATTTCCTTCTCATAAATAGCTTTGTGTAAAATCTTTCCCTTATTTGGACGACTTTCAAAAGCAATGGGTCTTTCATCTTTCATTAAAACAACACCAATTCAATTTCTTGAAACATCACATTACACAATAAAGTTTTTTTGTGAAGTCCGGTGTAGCTAAGATCGGTGCTTGGCACATTACCTCTTTAAGATGTTCGAAGGCCTTTGTTGCTACTGGAGTCCATCAAAATGCATCTTTCTTCAATAATGTTGTTAGAGGTGCTGCTATTCTCCCATAATTCTTAACAAACTTGCGATAATACTCTGTCAACCCGAGAAATCCTCGCAGATGCTTTATGGATGTGGGGATTTTACATTCCTTAATGGCTTTAATTTTTCTAGGGTCTACCTTAACTCCTTCATGAGATACAATATGACCCAGATATTCCACCTCTCGTACTCCAAAGAAACATTTGTATCTTTTTACATATAATTGTTTCTCTTGAAATAAATGTAGCACCCTGTCAGCATGTTCAACATGATCCTTCCAAGACTTGCTATAGGTTAGTATATCATCAAAAAATACTAACAAAAATTTTCTAGGAATGGTTTGAAAATGGAATTCATCAAACCTTGAAATGTTGAAGGTGCATTAGTAAGGCCAAAAGGCATGACAAAAAATTCATAATGACCCTCATGAGTTCTAAATGATGTTTTTGGAATGTCTTTAGTCTTCATTCTGATTTGATGATATCCTGAACGAAGGTCCAACCTGGTGAGGTAAACTGATCGATGCAATTCATCTAGTAATTCATCAATGATAGGAATGGGAAACTTATCTTTAATATTGAGATTTTTGAGCTCCCTATAATCCGGACACATGTTCCATGATCCATCCTTCTTGTGCACCAATAATACTAGAGCAGAGAAAGAACTTTGAATCGGTTGAATTATACCAACCTCTAGCATTTCTAAATCCATACGTTCAATTTCATTCTTCTGGGCATAGGGATATCTGTACGGCCTGATGTTTGGAGGAAGACTTCCTGAAACCAAGTGAATAGCATGATCATGATCACGAATAGGTGGGAGACCTTTGGGAGTCTCAAATACCTTGGAATGATTGTCCAAGAATTTTTGGAGATCTGGAGAAATAGATGATTCCAATGTGGAAACATCTAGTGAACATAATTGTGAAATTACACCTCTCTGTTCCTTTTTTAGAAGCTTTGTCATACTGTTAGAGTTGATTATCTTTCCTGGTTTCCCTACAATACTCCTTAATTCAACTTCCTTTCCTTCCATAGAATATTTCATGAAAATATCTTGAAAATTAAAAGCTATTGTACCCAAGGATTGTAGCCATTGGACTCCTACTACAACATCATCACCTCCCATTGGAATGGAAAGCATTGGGCTAGCCAATACATATTCTCCCATGGATAGCTTGATATTATGGCATTTTCATGAGCAATTTATTTTTCTTCCATTTGCAACCATCACTTGACACTCTGGTGCTAGATATAAGAAGAAATTCAATTCTTTTGCTACCTTACAATGAATAAAATTATGGGTACTTCCTGAATCAATCAACACTATTACCTTTTTCTTCTTGATTTGTCCTTCTATCTTGATGGTTTGAGGAGTGGTAATTCCCACCAACGCAATACAAGATATGTTTGGATTCATTTCTTCTTTATCCATGCTTTGTTCCTGGATTATATCCTCTTATTTTGACCTTTCTTGCTCCTTTTCTTCTTCCTCATCACAATCTATGTAGAATAATTTCTTCTTAGCACACTTATGACCATTAGTGTATTTTCTATCACAACTATAACAAAGCCCTTTTGCTCTTTTTTCTTCCAATTATTGTGGTGTCAACCTTATAGGTTTAGTTGTGAGTGGTATGCTTCCTGGTTGCCATAATTTTTCTTTCCATTTTTCTTGCTAACCTGAATGACTTCTCTAATGAAACAGGTTCCCAAAGGCGAACATCATGTTAGATATTATCCTTTAAAGTCCCTTTGAACACATCAATACTATGCTCCTCTGGAATATTTTTTACCCTTATGTTCATTTTTTGGAACTCCTCAATGTGCTCCATTATTGAACCCTTTTGTTTGAGACTTATCAATTGACTAAAAAAAGTGTTGCTTTTTATATCTTCATAATGTGTTGCAATTCTTCTGTAAAAATTTCCCAAGTGAAAATTTATTTACAAGAGCAAAGCCATTGATACCATACAAACTGATTTGGTTCCAAATATAAAGTTGCAATACGTACCTTTTGTGTGTTTTGCACATTATTGAGATCAAAAAATTGCTCCATCTGTAATATCCATGTTACTGGATCCTTTCCATCAAACATCCTCATATCAATTTTTGGAATATGTTGGGTCTTCGATCCCACATTAGAGTCTATGAAATCATGATTAACATTTCTTTTGTTAGCATCATGAGTTTCCTTTACTACGTTTTCACCATTAGTAAGTATTTCTTGTACAAATTTGTTAAATCTGTCTTCAAATCTGCCATGTCTCTCTTCAAATCTGTCTTCAAATCTATCTTCAAATCATCAATCTTAGATTCCAAACCCTTTATCTTATATTCCACACCATTTATCTTAGCTTCTGTTGGCTTTTGTGATAGTGAAATTTGTTGGACTTGGTCTTGTAATTTTGATATATCATGTAGCATTTCTTCCTCTTCTTCATGAGTCATGCTAGGGCTTTCAAGTTGCTTACTAGGTGTTTTCATTTTCTTTCCTCAGGGCATCAGTTACCAATAACAATTCTCTACTATTCCCTTTGAATTCCTTCAAAATAATTTTTCAAACCAAGCTTAAGCAAAAATTTAAAAAAATATACACACCTTTTTTCACTTTGTAGTAGATCGATATTGCCTTTGATGTCTCTCTATAATTCCGAATCATCTAGTTCTGAAATTGCAACTTGCAGTAGCACTCTCTCTCCTCTTTCCAATGCCACCAGTCAGATCCCAATTGGATTCTCCAAGGAAGAGTTATGTCAAATCTCCCACAGTGGCCTGATTATAGACTAGTTCAGTAAAGCGAACTTGTACGACGTGCCAAGTGTCCATGTTTTGAACTTTGGCTTTGCAAAAGAAATACAAGAAGCCACAATCCATCCTCTTTCTATACCTTCTTATGAAATTTCAATTCGATGCTTAGAGATAAAGTTATGATGATTTTCCCCAGGTCACCTATTTGGAATGTAATTTAAGAGTATGCAAAAATACCATCTTCCTCAAATCATAGCTCTGCAAATAGAGCGTGAAAATATCTAAAATTTGGACCTGAGATTTACCGTGATGTCTTCTCAAATGGGTTTTTTTTAGCTTTTGAAACATTGCAGAAAAAATGTTTTAGTGAAAATTCCATGATGATCTGTTTGGAGCAGCGAAACCCTAGAATCCAAAGCTCGGATACCAAATGTTATGAACCAGCTCAAGAAAAATATAGAAAAGATATATCCACGCCTTAAGTTCAGCCTCTTCAAGGGGGCAACCTCCTTTACATTACATAAATGAGCAATTCTTTAATGATTCAAATGACAAAACCTCCTTTCTATATATAGGAGTCTAAAGAGTCACAATATAACCCACCCGACCTAACAATAATAATATAAGGCCACAAAAATAACAATAGAGGGATTCTATGGGGTGCAATAATAACAATATGGAGACAATAGGGGCGCAACAATATTAATAAGGGATACAAATACAATAGTAATGGAGTAATCACTAGTATTATAGGGACTCAACAATATACTTAATACATTTCAGCCATCATGTACCCCTTCTGACCTCATATGTTATGGGGCATTTGTAATAGCTCCAAATATCACCCTTGGTATTTTTGATGCTTGGTTTATGGCCTAGGGAAAACCCTCCTTCCAGACTTGGTCCAAATATTTTAAAAATAGTGTTTTACTTCATGTGCGTTACTTTGCCCTGTGTTAAAAAGCATGTACACATGGGTCAGTCAATACCCAACCCACATATATGTGTTAAAGCACTTAAAAGAAATAAATATCCTTAACTATGGGCAGAGTTCATGGGTTTTACCTGCTGATTACCTCGTAGTGCCAGTGGCCCAACTATTCCCAACTTATTCCCAACTAGAAAACTAATTTGGGAGAAGTATAAAAAGACTTCAATTGGAAGGCCTTAAGGAGGAGAAAAATGATAGAATTACTATACTGAGATTATCCCCTAATCAAGTATGAAGTATTCTTGTTGGGCGATTTAATTGTCTATTAAATCCCTGTCATTTAATTTATCAACCTGGGGGTTTCGTCAACTTAGAAGAAAACCAAAATATATGGGACCTCAGATGAAACATGTGTAGGAAGTTTGTTTACAATGGAAATTCATATTACAATCCTAAACTATCAGATCTATTTTATGAAAGCATAGAAATGTTTGATCAATGGAATTATTTTACTTTATAAGATAGAGAAGAGTCTCCTGTTCAAGAATCCTGATTGTCCTTCTCCAATCTTCCTATAATAACATTGCCAAACACCTAAGAAAGCAGGAAAGAAAGCAAGTAAATATTGTTTTCAATTCAATCCTTAGATCATGGAGAAGAGTCTCATAACTGAGGACATCTTGGTTGTCCTTCTCACATAAAAACTAGCTACTAAAATAAAATCAACCTTCACATAAATGTAATCTAGGAAAGCATATAAGAAAGTAAATCTTGTTTTAGTTTAGTCTAGCTCATGGAGAAGAGGCTCCTAACTGAGGAGATCCATGTTGTCCTTCTCACATAAAAACTAGCAACTGAAAGGAGATCAACCTTCACACAACAAAACATGGCTTTAACATGAATTCAAAATGAAATTATTTACAACTATTTACAACAAATAAATAAGAAGAACATCATAATTAAAATTAGTATATTCACAACATTACTCTACAACAAAGTGTACTTATCTCAGTGTGGGGATCCTTCCACTCTTCAATGAGCACACACGAACAACTATCACACCTTAAGAATCAAACAACACTCATTACTCATGATTTGGAGAAAATGAAATTATTCTTGTCGAATGAACAATCATAAATCTAATGTTTATGAATATCTGATAATTGTTCTCTCTCCTTTCCTTTGATGAATGCTCCTCTTATTTATACATGAATTTGGGATATCTTCTCAATAAATGTAGATCCCTTAAATATCTACTAGAACCATACTCGTCTCAGCTTATCCCTAAATACTAGATACAAATCCCATGACACATCAAAATCTCCATGATCTTTCTCCTTCGAATATGGTCCACCTCTTGAGTTGAAATTCGAATTTGATCTTGGGAGGCCACATAAGGGTGCCTTGGAAGCTTCCAAATGATCTACACATGTCATCAAAATCAAACTAGTTTTAGGTATAAGCAAATACATGTTATTTCTCTAACTTTTAATCATAAATTCACTTTAAATACATAAAATTAATAACTTTGGAAATGAAGATATGAACCCATACGATATTGGAACTATAGAGTTATGTAATGATAATGTGATATTGGAAATATAGAGTTATGTAATGATAATGTGATGAGACGAGGTAACAAAATGAGGATAAAGGTGAAAATGGAGTGAAAATGTATGTTAATTTGGTGGCCCAACATACCCCCAACTTAAGTTATTTCATGTCCTCGTGCAATCTATTCCATTGATTCACTTAATCATGATTTAATATTTTTGTATTGTCTTGCTTTTATATCGACTTTGAGTGATATCAATCTTTTAACTTCACATAATTTTCTTTTTGGCAACTTTGTTCCTTTCTGCAAAGACTTCTTTCTTAAAAATATTTTATTGAAACATATTATTTTGGTTGGTTCTTGTGTGACAACAAAATTTTTATTAGTATTGGTTCTTGTGTAGCAATACTTTCATTGTTTTTGTGTTGCATCAAAATACTTTGAAAACATTTAATCAACCATTCATTCTTTGATCATTATTTCCAAAACATGCAACAATTGAATCATAATACAATAGTAGTTGTTTGGAAGAAGTATGTTGGTTAGGATGACATGTTCATGAAGGACATATATGACATATGAAAGATGATAATGGGGTATGTATGTGAATATGAGGTATGAAAATGAACATGGTGTAACATTTTCCAAAAACTATAATTTTAGCATTAAAGGAATTTTATGATACAAAGCTAGAAAAGAACATACCTTTACTTACCTGAGTGGAAAAACTCTTTATATGTAGAAAAGTGTAGCTTCTCCTATTGAATCATGGGATGAAGAATACAAGAATGTGATCTATGACTTGGTTTCATATATGGATGAAGTCACGAATGTGGACCCTTTATTATTGCTACTGAATCTATTCCAAAGTATAAAATAATGTTGAATCTTCCCCTGAATCATATGGTCTTCTTGTCGTCCCATATCGTGGCACAATTATTTCCATGTCAATAAATGTGTCGATGTGGAACATGGAAAGAAGTCATTGGATTACTAACCATTGATGAATGTCGTTAATCAATGCAAGGAAAACTCACTATTAATGTCAATGAGTGCCAAGGTACCCATGTACATATTGCGAAGTGTCAATAGATGAGTTAATGTCGAGTCACTTGCAAGATCCAACAAACAAGGGACATTAATGTATTCCCATTGTTCGTTGGTGAGAAGACTTACCATTAGGACTTGCAAGCATCAAGGTACTAATAATGACTCTAGTCTTTGTCCCAAATAAGGTGCTAAGGTCAATGGGTCAAGACATGTCGAAAGGTGGGCCTGAAGGGATCCCACATTAGTCAACGCGAGTTTGTACAAAATGATTGGTAGGACTATAGATAGAAGATGCTATGGTCAAACAATTTTTATGGCAAGGAAAACAAGACAATGTAGAGAGAGGGGTGGCTTATTTTTGAGGGAAAAAGATGCACTGAAAAGAAGGCAAAAATGTATCCATCTCAGAAAAGTAGATATGTATGAAGTCATGATGGATAAGGCAATGAATCAATGGACTTTAACATGGATGAATGATGAGGCTTTGAAGGAGAAGTGTGGGTAAACATATCATAATGCAAAAGGTTTCTTTGCAGCAACAAATGTCACGACATATGTTATTATCTCTTTCAAGATTTAAATGATGAATATGATTTCTGGAGATCACATCTACATGAAGTTGGATCATTGTGCATGTATAAAAGCTCAGTTCAAATCCTACATGAAAACTGTGAAAGGATTTTGATGGACATAAAATGTAAGAATGACTATGAATTCTTAGCAACCAAGATATAAAATGAAAAAAAATTACCTGTTGCTTTTGTGTACAAGTTCCTTTGAAGTATGTCCAGGAAGGTATGAAATGTCCATTTGCAATTTCGTAATTCCATTATTTTTTTATGTTTATTTGTTTTTTTTTTTCTTTTATTTTTTTTTTTATAAATATTTTTTAAATGTTTTTTTTTTTAATTGATTTTTTTATTTGTTCTTTTTTTAATTATTTTATTTTTTTTATTTATTTTTATTCATTGTTTTGATTTCTTTTATATTTATATTTATTATTTTTTTTGGTTGTTTTTTTTCCTAAAACTAAATTTTATTTTTTATAAAAATAATGAAATCACAAGTATTTGTTCTGTATTGTTTTGATTTTTATGTTTTATATTTTTCTTTTATATTTTAACTGTTTCTTTTTTAATTAGAAAAACTAAAGTTTAAAACTAAAATTTATTTAGTACGACTATTAAAAGAACTAGAAATAAATAAAACATAATAAAATCCATGTTTCATCACTTTCCCTAGAAATCTAAAACTATGGGGCAGAGAACACAGATGAAAGAAGGCCAATCCATATGAATAAATTTTGAGAGATTTGACCTGAAACTGATAAATTACGCAATTTAATGATGATCGCTGGAGATCATACTTACAAATTAGATATAGATGAACGCCTGCGTTGCGGAAGCAGTTAGTTCAAGAACGACCCATCATAAAATCCTCCTTCCTGCGAGATCGGCACCATCTAATCACTGTGACAAAAGAGTTGAATCCACATTCCAAACAAAAAGGGAAAGCCGAAGAATACCACATAACATTGCAATGTTAAAGGCACGCCAATTGTAAAAAGTTAAACCCAAGAAATGACAAATTTCTAGGTGCCATTGGCATTGTTGGGCCCGACAAAACTGCAAAAATGCATTTGAAAAATAGACATTGAAACCCATAAAAATATAATGAGAAAGGAAGGAAATTAATTAAACAAACATGCTTCTCTGTTCACTTATATCAAACAAGCGTAGCTCGCCATTTTCCAAAATAACAACACTTTCTTCAGGTAAGTGTGGATTCTAGCAAGCATGTGAAACATCCTTTTTAGAGTTTGTAAATTCCAATGAAACATAGGAAACCCTTTTGTTGATTCTTCTCTAAACTAATGAAAATCATATGCAGTACGAGCCAACAGAAACCCCTCTGTAGAATCATAAGAAAGCACTTTCAATTCAACCACTGTTTTACCCACGCAATTTGCAAAATAGGGGTCAAAAGCACCATAAACACATTCCAAATAGCAATGAATTTGAGAAAACTATCCACGTGGAGCATAGCTAGGCTCATTTTAAAGAAAACCATTTCGTTTTTCAAAATTCATTTTATTTTGCTCAGAAAAAGCAATAAGAAATAGTGGCTTTCAAAAATTGAAATGCATTTCTGGGACTGAATAAAATTTCATGATCATTAAATTTGAAATCAATTTTTCTCTTCAAATGATTCTCCAGTATCCTACTCACTTCTTTTTCTTATGCCCTTGACAAAGAGATAAAATCAATCCTCAAAAATATGAACTTACTTCTTCACCTTCTCAGAAACTGAACACTGGAGAATGCTCAACCTAACCACCTGCATGCAACATAACCACTCATTCATTCACTACCTTTTGAGAAATCGATTTTTGGAAAAATGAGAATCAACCTGCAAGGCGATCATAATTATGCTCAGCGACATAATCTTCCTCAAAAATCGAGATCTAGAAAATAAAACTAATCCTTCTCTGCCTTCAATTTCTGTGTCTTTCTCCCTTCTGTTGTAAAAAGGTGTCTGTTGCTCTAATAAAAAAAGTCTCTCTGTATAAAACCATTTGACCATGTTTTTATTTCTCGATTCAGAAATCAATCTCTGTTTCTCATGAAAATTCCCACTTTGCATATAAATGGAATGAATTTGTTCATACAGACCATATGTGGATGATATGAATTATGCCCATTGTATAAAAAGAAATAGGAAGAATTATGTGCTTAAATCAAAATTGAAAATCACAATCACGAGACCATAACTACGCATGACGGATTTATGAGATTTCCTTACCTGGAAGTGCTTTTGTAATATCTCTGAGATACCTTTGAGTTCCTGTGTCTAGATAGTGCCAAAATTGCTTTCGATATTTGCAAGGATTCATTCATTAAATTAAGGGAAAATACATGTTTAATGGTGGCAACGCTCACGTTGTTTGACTGAAGTTTTAGCTCCTTTTTAACACGGCACAATGCAATGCTTAACACAATTTTTTTTCCTTAAAATCCTTTAAAATTTGGAGGCGATCTCTTACCTTCTCTCATGGAATTTCTCTGTGGGATTCAAAGGATTCTCTACGTAATTGATTGCTTAAATCCCAGTCAACTCTGCTTGCTACATTTTTCACAAAATTCTCTTCTCTGCTTTTAAAATTTCTCTGATCCGGCAGCCATTGGAGGACATTTCTGAGTTACTAATTCATGTTCCTCTTCATTGTGTGGATTTTCTGGAATTTATTGGTGAGCAAGGTTAAATTGACGTAGCAAATATTTTGGCTTGTAATCCTCTTCGTTCAAACCAATTTTCAACTTCCCTACTTATTTCCACATTTCTTCTTCAGCATTGTGCTCTGCATTTCTCTCAATTTTGGTTTCTCTCACAAGGTTTTTACTATACACAACGTCGAACTCTCTTTCCTAAGCTTATTTTGAGCTGTGATGGTGAAAGAGATATGTAATACGGGTCCGGAGTATGCAAAAAATAACATAATACAGAATATTATAATTGTTTTTCAGAGCATTTGAATTTTATTTAACCATTTCAATTAGTCCTACTCAATGCCCATAGTACCTGGATGCGTCCTGGCTGAAGATGTTGTGATCGATCATCATCTCTGCCACAAGGAATTCAAATCCTTCCATGGCCAGTGCTTGAAGCTGCTCGGGGTGCTGCATGTTGCCTGTGGGCTTGAAATGATGACGGAAAACCAATGTGGAAAACCTTGAATATCCAAGGAAACTCTCTTTTCTCTTTCCCTGTCGACAAATGCTTGTTTTATTGGGTGGTATTTTGTTGTTTTATTTGTTTTATGTTTTGTTCTTTATGTGTCTTTTTTTTAATTTTACTTTGTTTTTAATTTAATTTATTTTCTTTTTATGTTGTCAAAAATACAACAAATTAAATCCTATTCTTATTTTATTTTATAAATATATTTGTTTTATTTCTTATTGTATATAAAAAATTAAATCCATTACTTTTTTTTTAATTAAAATCTTTAAAAATAAATTAATTTTTTATTGTTTTGTATTGTTATTAAAAACTAAAAATGAAATTTATTTATTTATTTTTTAATTTGATTTATTTTCTAATGTTTTCTTTTAACTTAAAAAAAATTGATTTTTTTTTTTTTCAAGTTGATTCATTTTCTATTTTTTAAAACTAAAACAAATCAATTTTATTTTCATTTTATATATTTAAAAAAATAATAATAAAATAAATTTTATTCCTAATTTGTTTATGTTACTAAAAAAGATAAAAAAAATAAAAAAATAAAAAGGAATTAAATTTATTCTGATGATTTTTTTTTATGTTAAAATCAAAATCTTAAAAAAAAAAAAAAAAAAGTTGAATTTTATTCTATTTTTTTTAATTTTTATATTGTTCTAAAATCATTTTTTTAAAAGAATTTAAATTCTATTCTAATCCTAAAACAATCCGGAAAATTTATTGATTTAGGATGAAATTTTTTAGCAAATGGAAACAACTATATTGCAAAGCCTGAAAACATTTATAAACATTCTACTTTCTAATCCTCAAGATCATGCAAAGACACAAGAGGAGAGCATACTTATTCGAATTGAAAATATCATCCTACCTATTCTATGCTAATTGAAAATTACAAACTATTACGTGTAATTAAATTTCCGATGTAAGCATTCACACAATAGTAGTAAAAATATATTCATTTTCAATTTTACAAATTTAAAATGAAAATATACAAGGATGATTGAATCTAGTTTTTGTGAGTGTGATTTAATGAAATAAAAATAAAATTGATCTAACCTTGTACTTCTTTGAAACCATTGAAAGCAACTTTCAATAAGGCTTTCATAGGCGTGATTTCTGCCCTGATTTAGATCATGTTGCAACTTCTCTTCATCCTCGTCAATCTCCTATTCAAATAATTGTTCATCATCAGATATACATGATTCTTCAAATGTTAATTCACTATTTCTTTTGGAGGAGTAGTTAAAATTTTGGCTACTATCAAGATCTCTTCTTCGCAAGAAGAGGAGATCTTGACACTTGCTAGGATCTGAGTGAGTTGTTCCAAACTTATACTCATCGTTCTTCCATATATACATATGGATTTTTATTGCGTTTTTGTCTTTTTTTTTTTGGTGAGTGGAGGTTTTTGATTCATGTTCTATTTCTATGTTTCTTTTTATATGAGAACAAACTTAACTGAAAATTTCTAAATGCAATTAACCCTAAATAAAAATGATCCTAAATGAAAATTCTTCTTAAACAATCCTCCTAGCTAGTTTACATCTAAGTTTGTTTCCCCGGCAACGATGCCAAAATGTTGGGCGATTTAATTCTCTATTGAATCCATGTCATTTAATTTATCAACCCGTGGGTTTCGTAAACTTAGAAGCAAACCAAAATATATGGGACCTTAGATGAAATAGATGTAGGAAGTTTGTTTATAATGGAAATGCATATTACAAATCTAAACTATCAGATCTATTTTATGAAAGCATAAAAATGTTTGACCAATTGAATTATTTTACTTTAGAAGATAGAGAAGAGTCTCTTGTTCAAGAGTCCTGATTGTGCTTCTACCATCTTCCTATAATAACATAACCAAACACCTAAGAAAGTAGGAAATAAAGCATATAAATGAAAACAAGTAAATATTGTTTTCTATTCAGTTCTTAGCCCATGGAGGAGAGTCTCCTAACTTAGGAGATCTTAATCATCCTTCTCATATAAAAACTAGTTACTGATGGAAATCAATCTTCACATAAATTTAATCTAGGAAAGCATATAAGAAAGTAAATGTTGTTTCAATTTAGTCTAGCTCATGGAGAAGAGACTCTTAACCGAGGAGATCCCAGTTGTCCTTCTCACCTAAAAATTAGCTACTGAAAGGAGATCAACCTTCACACAACAAAACATGGCCATAACATGAATTCATAGTGAAATTATCTACAAGTATTTACAACAAAGAAATAAGATAAACATCATAATTAAAATTAGTATATTCACAACATTACTCTATAACAAAGTGTATTTATCTCAGTACGAGGATCCTTCCATTCCTCAATGAACACACATGAACAACTATCACACCATAAGAATAAGAAAACTCTCATAACTCATGATTTGGAGAAAATGATATTATTCATGTTGAATGAACAATCTTAAATCTGATGCTAATGAATAACTGATAATTTTTCTCTCTCCTTTCCCTTGAAGGATGCTCCTCTTATTTATACATGGATTAGGGATATCTACTTAATAAATATAGATCCATTAAATATCTACTAGATGCAGACTTGTATCAACTTACCCCTAAATACTAGATACAAATCCCATGACATATCAAAATCTCCATGATCTTTCTCCTTGGAATATGGTCAACCTCTTGAGTTGAAATTCGAATTTGATCTTGGGAGGCCACATAAGGGTTCCTTGGAAGCTTTCAAATGATCTACACATGTCATCAAACTCAATCGACTTTTAGGTATAAGAAAGTACATGTTATTTCTCTAACTTTTAATCATAAATTCACTCTAAATACATAAAATTAATAATTTTGGAAAATGAAGATATGAACCCATACAGTATTGGAAATATAGAGCTATGTAATGATAATGTGATGAGATGAGGTGACAAAATGAGGATAAAGGTGAAAATGGAGTGAAAATGTATGTTAATTTTGCAGCCCAACAATCCTTATGCTTCAAGCACCTCTGCAAGTTCATGAAACCCTTGCTTCCTTGAGTGTTGATATTCTCCCACTTGCTTGAGATATCGTGGTATTGGTTATGGAAGGAGGTTGTTGAAGACTGGGACTGGATGGACCTGGAGGACAGTTCCGCTTGGAGCCAGAAAAGGAAGACTCAGGTGAACTCTTTCCATGTTTATTATAGTTTTCTACAATAGAAAGAAAAATTGTTCTGTTCCCGATATCAAATTTGTTTATGCATCGAATGTTATTATTATGGTTTCTGAATGAATGACTATTTTGATGTATAACTAACCATCTACTTATATGATATAAAGTTAATTTCACTACAATGATTTATCTATGCGCTGTTATGTGTATTCAAATTGGTTGATTTGCAGATTCGAAGATCACCAGGAGTTGCAGAGGGTTTGAACCCTGGCTGGAACTAGCCAAATGAAGGACATCTGGGTATGTTCATCCTTTCATAGCTTGTTTATTTAAGCATGTTTCCTGAGTTGAATGCTTGTTTCTTGTTGTAGATTACTCCTGCTCTACTAGATTCTTGACCCAAAGCCCTAGGGGACTTATTCCCTTAACATCAATGTTTAAGGGAGTAGGGAATGGAGATCCAGACCAGTTTTGGTTTGTGATAAAAGCTATATGGGAGGCACGAGGAGTCAAATATTACAATATAAAGAAACAAATGGTAGTCAACACTCTACAGGATTGCTTGCTGACCTGGTACATTAAGCATTCCAATGATAATCCAAATAAGGGGATCGTAGATATTCAAATTGCGCTAAACAAAGAATTTAGCAGGCCAAAGTAAGAGGCACAGTCGATCATTGGATTCAAGTAAATCAAAATGCTACTAGGCAAGACCCCTTGGGAGTTGGATCAGAGACTGAAGTGCACAATTCGTGAGGCTAACATGACGTTGATAGATGGCCAACAATGCGAATGGTTTGTAGCATTGTTAATGCTTCATCTAAGGAATGCACTATCACAACGGAGGCTAAAAACTCAGGCGGAGGGCTTGGAGGTCACGATGAGATTGCATGAGACTCCAATACAAGATTCCAACTGAGGAGTTAAGTAGATTCACACGCAGTTGGAAAGCTTGTGCCTTGAGATGCAGAGTTTCAAACAAGACAGGACAACTTGCCCAGAAGTGTGTGATTAGGTATAATGCATAAAGTGAAAGGTTCAAGGACATGACAAGGACCATTTCCCAGTGTTCACGAATTACCTCGCAGGAGGAGGACCAATTCCATTGAGAATGGACACACAAGTAGGACCAAACACATTGCCTACATTATGGTGTGCGATTTGTAAGATAGGAGGAAAACATGCTACAGACAACTACCACTTATTAGAAAAGTACACACAGAATTCACGACAGTTGTTCTGTAATTTTTTTAGATTAGTAAGTGATGATGAGTGAACCTGTAGAAGTTATGAGTTGATGATGGATCAGACTCCTACCTACAGAGTTTAGGCTGAAACGTGGCTTGTTGACTAGAACACGGGGATGGCACAAACTGGATTGCAAGGGCGTAGACGAGGCCCGGGTGGAGGAGGACTAGGAAGAGTTCACCGACAACTCATATGTTATAATAGTAGAGGGCCAAGACATTATGAATGCAATTGTAAAAATCTGATGCGACCATCATGCTTGTATTGTACACTCTTTGATCATGAGATAGAGGATTGTCCCACACTGATATTGAGGTTGTGCGATAAAGGATCACTCCAACCTCTCCCAACTCAAAACCTACAAATGATGAGGTCTCAGCTATGTGAGGAAGACCCTAATGTAAATATTGTGCTTTGAAGTGGAATTACGACAGGGGATGACAAAGGAAAGCAACCTGAAGAAAGTACTTGGGTTCGCAAGGCTCCAATGAAGGAACTAGAGTTTGATTTAGACTGTGCCAAGGAAACCTTCATAGAGGCTAAGAAGAGATTCGTTGATGCCTCCACTTCAGGAAGTAAAGATAGACCGAAGCCGAAACGGACCCATCAATGCTCACTACGTTCCTGGAAACATGCATGAAGATGCTACATGACACAAGGCTGTAAAAGGGCTATAAGAACTCATAAATAGATGCACTGGGACCTTGCCATGAGAACCATGCATAGTTCGAAAGCTTGAAAAGAACACGAAGTGAATGGGAAGGGAGATGAGATTGACTACAAAGATAAGGGAATATGAGATGGACCAAGTGTTTCTAGATCTAGGATCGGACACAAACTTCCTACCGAAGCAGATATGGGAGTGCATGGGAAGGCCTATGCTGCAATGGTCTCCTATCCAACTATGAATGGCGAACCAATAAAAGATCCTACCTATGGAGAGATTGTAGGGAATCATATTAGATATTGGTGGAGCAAGCATGCTAGAGATTTCGAAGTGATAGAGATTTTTGATGATAAAAATCCCTACCCCGTGCTATTTGGAATAGATTGGGCCACTGACATGAATGGGGTAAGAAATCTGAAGAAGCACAAGATGATTTTTGAGAAAAGTCTTTGCACGTAGTTGTACCTTTGGATCCTGCAGAAGGAACACGCTACATGGAGTCAGTGCATGACTGCGATAGTGACGATGACTTGGATTGCATCTACAATATAATTGTGCAAGAGTGAGAATGTGTGAATCTGATCGCAGATGGACGAATCTCATAGGAGCACAAAATCTCCTGCACATTGGATTCAGATGAGGAAATAGAAAGATGGCAGAACCTATTACATGAGGTAATGAAACTGAATTGTAACGTGATGGTAATATCACTACGTTGCATGTTGATGGAGGTGAGGGATCTGCTTACATATGATGAGTTAAGTGAGGTGGATGAATTCTTTAGAAGATTTGAAAGAGAAGCTCCAGAGCAGTAACATTTGAAAGCTTTGAAATGGGTACTGCATGCTACGCCTGCGAGGTGGCGGGGTACACACCAAAGAAGCTTTGACGACTGGCACGAATGGAGCAGAATGATGTGCATGCAGTTTGGGAAGCCTTAGATGTGGTTAAAATACAAGTATGACGGATAGGATGATCCATGGGTGCACCTCATCAAATGGACAAAAGTTTACGGGGAAGAACCACAACCTGAGTGGTTGTATTTGTTCTGTCATACCCTTGACATTATACCCATGAATTGGTATATAGAGATGGAGCTCCACCATGGAATGAGTGAATGGGATATCTTGCATGAAGGATTCCTGTTAACCTTCACGTTTGAGGATCATTGGTGGGATACTGTTGATGATATGCTACAAGGAGTAAAAGCAACTATCCTTAAAATACCACCAGAGCTAATGGAAGTGATTTAGCCTGAATGGTCGACCTAGCTGAGCTACATGCTGGAGTGTTACAAAGTGAATGCTGAAGAAGACAGTAAAGATCCATGGAAAGTTAACATTCTAGAAACTAAAGGCTGTCGTAAGGTTCAAGGGCCGTTGATTGAAGACCTTGACATAACCATACCGGTAAAGACAATGTAGGTAAACACTGGTATGGAGGCTGAACCTAACTATGCAATGCTCAATGACTACTAGGATGAAGCAATGTAGGATAAGGTCGTTGAGTTACTCTGCAAGTACTAGGACTTATTCCCAACCAAGATCACAGACTTAAATGGGATCGTTGGCGATTTAGGGATGATGAATATCACCTTGAAACCCGACGTGAAGCCAGTTAAGCAGAGACCTTACCGCTTGATTCTGAATTACAATGAAAGGTTCACGCAGAACTAGACAAAATGCTTGCAGTTGGAATAATTGAGTTAGTGGAAGAATCCAACTAGCTATGCCCTATGGTCCTGCAGGAAAAGAGGCAGAAGGGCGAGATAAGAATATGCATGGAACTCAAGAAATTGAGTGACGCATGTGTGCACGACCCATTCCCAACTCTATTCATGGACGAAGTATTGGAAAATGTTGGTGGGAAAGAAGCATATTCTTTTACTGATGGGTTCTCAGGGTACCACCAGATCAAAATCGCACCAGAAGACAGGAGCAAGAAGACTTTCATAATTGAGTGGGGCTGCTTTCAATATATGGTTATGCTGTTTGAGTTGAAGAACGTGCATGCCATATTTTTGTGCATAGTTGTTGCAACATTCAAAGAATATATCCACAAATTCCTGGAGGTCTATCTGGATGATTGGATTGTATTTGGATTGGTTAAGCACCATGTAGTGAGCTTACACTTGATGCTGAATACTTGTCGATGATACGAAATCATGCTAAACCTCAAGAAGTGTATGTTCCTCATTCCCTTTGGGAACCTGTTGGGACATGTGGTCTACAAATAGGGACTGATGGTGGAACCCATGAAGATTGTAGTGATTTTGAATTTGGAAGCACCATGAAGTGTTAAATAGCTATGCACTACCCTGGGACATACGGGGTACTATAGGAAGTTCATCAAAAGCTATGCCCAGATCACCATGCCAATGGAAAAAGTGTTGAAAAAGGATGTCACGTTCTACTGGAATGATTATTGCATGAAGAGCATGGATATACTAAAAGGGAAATTTTCCTTCACGCCAATTCTAGTCTTCCGAAAATGGGATGTGGAGTTTCATGTCCATGTTAGCATGTCGTGTATAGATCTAGGAGTAGTGCTCACATAGGAGGGTGGAGAGGGATTGGACCACCCTATCACATTTGCAAGTCGCAGGTTGTCTAAAGCGAAAAAGAACTATTCCACAACTAAACATGAGGTGTTAGCTATGGTGTACATGCTCCAAAAATACCAACACTATTTTCTAGGGGGGCATTTCAAGATGTATACATGAACTTTCGTGCTAAAATACTTGGTCAGTAAGCCTGTCTTAGGGGGGTGCATATGCAGGTGGCACTTACTGTTCCAATAATATGATTTTGAGGTTGTTGTGAAGCTTGGATGCATGAACACAAGACCGAATCACTTATCGCGAATTGAGACAGGTGAGGAACCTACTAATTTGGAGGAAGGATTACCTAATGCACAACTCTTTACTATGTGTGTAGTGGACAAACACTTTGAAGATATAATCCCATTTTAGAGAAGGGGGATTGTGCAGAAGGAATACTCAGTCCAGTAGAAGAAGGAACTGGTGGTGTGTGCGGCTGATTTTTCTGTCATTGTGGGGCACCTATACAAGATGGGCAATGATGAGATACTACAATGTTATGTACCTACATTTGAACGGAATCAAATCCTCACGAAAGTGCATGGGGGCACTGTAGGAGGACACTATGCAGGGAGAGAAACTGCGCAAAATATTCTTCACACAGGGTTGTGGTAGCCAACCCTTGATCATGGTTCAAAAGTACACTGTAAGGTCTATGATATATGTTAAAGGATAGGTAAACCATCGCGGAGGGATGAGATGCCTTTGAATCCACAAATGACGTTGCAACCCTTCAAAAAGTGGGAAATCAACTTTGTAGGACCTATCAAACATCAGGGAAAGGCGGATGTGAGATACATTATCATCGCTACAGAGTACTTAACTCAATGGGAAGAAGCGTAGTTGGTCAAAGACTGCAGAGCCACCATGGCTGTGAAGATTTTGTTTAAAAACATGTTGACTCAATTTGGATGTCCAAAAATATTGATGAGTGATCACGGTACACATTTCCTAAACGAAATCATTAGTGCACTAACATAAGAGTTTCAAGTGTATCATCAGAAAAGCACACCATATCACCCATAAGACAATGGGACAGTAGAAGCATTCAAAAAAATTCTAGAAATTGCGTTGACCAAAGTATGCAATGCATAGTGAAGTGATTGGGACCTATGCGTAACTGCAGTACTATGGGCTTATAAGACAACGTGCAAGAAACTAACGAGACATACACCTTTTCAGTTGGTTTATGGTGTGGAAGCTTTCATGCCAATGGAGTATATTGTACCTAGTCTATGCATAGCAGCACTCATAGGTATGATAGATAGCAAAGCCCTCAAAGAGAGGCTCATGCCGTTGGAAAAACTTGAGGAGGAACAGTTCCTAGCTGGCTTCCATCAGTAGGTGTAAAAGCAGTGCGAGAAGGCCTGGCACAATCACCATATTAAGTTGCGCACCTTCACAGTAAATGATTTAGTGTTGCTGTATGAGAATAAGTTTGGTAAATTCCCAGGAAAGTTCAAAATGCATTCTCTGGGACAATACATTGGTGAGGAGGTCATAGACAGATGCATCGTACAGCTAGTCAAACTAAATGGAGAGCCTTCCCCAGTCAAAGTGAATGGCAGCCAATTGAAGCCCTACATAGGTGGCTCGACTATCTGACTAGCCGACAGAGGACCCAGACAAAGGCGCAGGACTATAAGAAAATGCAAGGGACACTAGCACAATGAAGGGAACCAGCTCCGACATCATAGGCTTGGAACAATGCATATAGGAGATCTAGCAGGAAGTCGCTCAGTGTGCTACCAACCTTGCAGTGGTTCAGAAAAAGTTGGAGGGTCTTTGCATGAAGATCTCTGTGCCAATAGAGGGACTTGAGGGAGAGTCACAATGTTTGTGTTGGGGGCCTGTTGGGCATGGAATCCCCCTCAAGGGATGTTTTGGGGCTTAAAGCCAAAGTTTTGACCAAATCTTTGTAAAAGGTCTAGGAATTGTGGGCACAGAGTGTGAAGTCATAATAGAGTCACAGAGTTGTTTGCCCTCACTTTTGGAATGTAACGTTGGCTTGATAGACCTACCCATGGTAGGACCAAGTCCTCAGCCCTGGCTGAGCATGCAGGGAAGACTATGCATCATGTCTGTATAGAAGATGCTCAAGTCATTGTCAAAGTTGCACAGTTTCACCATCGCAAATTTAGAGAGGCCCTGGAGATTGAGAAAAGGCCGAACAATCTTAATAGGGATGATGGCTGGAAGATTAGCAGTTGCTGGGTCCCAGCCTTGTCTTCCTAGCCTCCTCTTTCCCCTTTTGTTAGGTCTCAGGGTTTCGGTCTTCCCTGTCCTCAAGTTCTGTTTTTGGCGGGTTTTGGAGTGCAGGATTTAGTAAATTGTTATTAAGTAATTTCGGGCTAATTATAGTATTAACCTTATCCCAGGGGTGATTTTAAATTAGATTAGATTCTTTGCATAGGTCTTTAATTCTTCTTCACCTTGTTATTGCCTTGAACTGATAATTTAATGGATATAAATTATTAAATTAATTATAAGAGGTTTAAATGATAAACAAGAAAGTATTAGAAATATATGAAACATGTACTTTAATTATGGTATTTACATAATAATGATTTGAATACTAATTATAATATTAGAATTATAATTTATTAAGTAAATATAGATTATTAATAAACTTAAATAATTAATAAAATGATGATCTGGTTTACCATTGGACCCTTAAATTTAAATAATTATATACACAGTTACCTATTGTAACTATATTATAATAGTAATTTAATACTATTTATTGTATTTAAATAATTTGGGAATATTAATTAATATAGGTTATATGAAGATATAGTTTATTAGGACCATTATTTTTAGTTTACCATTATTTAGTTTACCATAACTTATATTACTTTATATAACTGATTTTAATGACCATTATATTTAAATAATGAATATGATATATTTTAAAGAACTTACCAGTGGACCATTAAGTTATTACATAATTACCTAATGTAACTAGATTATAAAAATAGTAGTGATTTATTACCATATAATAATTGAATAATAATAAATCATTTTATATATTATATAATGACCATTATAATTAAAATATGAGTATCATACTATAGATTCTCTTAATATTTGAAACAATATTAATAATATATCTATTTAACTAACATTTTAATAGTATATCTATTTATTATTAAATAATAATTATTTAATAATATAATTGAATAGTAATATATCATTATATAATGACCATTATTATTAGTATATTAATATTATCCTAGAGATTTGAAATAATATTAATAATATATCTAATTTTAAATTAATTTATTATTATTCAAAATTTTTTAAATAATAAATTATAATAAATCATTTAACATATAATAACCATTTATACTATAGATTCTATTAATAGAAATAATATTAATAATATATCTATTTATTTTAAATTAACAAATGAATTCCTTTTTACCAATTTTAACTATTCTAGGAAAATATTAATTAACTATTTTTGTGATTTGACCAGGTTCATTAGGTCAAATTAGCCGTTAGAATTTTAGCCGTTGGAGTCTCTGCACACTATATTTAATCGAGCTAAGCCAGATTGGTTCTTCAACTTGTCCTGACGATGAACCACACTGGTTGGTTCGAAACGCGTCGACAAAAGGTTGATTATGTGATTTTGCCGAAGATTTCTAGACAATGTTATGGATCACAGAAGTCTAAATTCCTTAATACATCTCTATTTCTCAAGGAATATTTCTTCTGCTGAGAGCTGAGTGCATTCAAGTATCCTCTTTGATAATCATCTAATTGGGTTTCCAATGCATAGTCATTTGCTAATATGTAGTCTTGATATTTAGGTTCCTCCATCTTCTCGACATACTTCTCATCCTCAGTCTAGAAAATGGGATGGTAATCTTCACTAAAGAAGTGGTTTTCTTCGACAATCAGGTCTATTTCATCCTCTGATTCTCCTTGAGCATAATTTTGTTGCAACGGCGTCGGAATTTGCTATTGAGATGTTGATGCCTCGTGACATTTCTTCTCTCTTTGTTTTATCCTATACTGAGGTTGCTGCTAGTTTCTAAAATTCAGATTCATGAGTTGTGGCTCTTGATATTTATCCAAATTTATTATTTGGTCAACCATCCTCTCCATGGTTTTGATCAGAGAATCTAGTTTGATATTGGTGGAATAAGAGGGTTCTCCTTTGATTGTTACTTTCTCCTCTAGTTTCTCATGTTTCAATTAAGACTTTCTAACCATTGAGTTTACTTCCACACTCACTGCATTATTTTTTATTTCTTCCAAAGTGGCAGGATCTCTTGCCCTTAGCTGATAAGCCATCTCTAGATCAAAAGCATCTAAATAATGTTGAAGTGCCAAATCAGGTGGAGGTTTCATGTTATCTGGTATGGAATTGTAGATCTGATTGAACATTATAGTAAAATCCTCAAGTGTCTCGTTAGGATTCATTTTCAATGTATTGTATTCCACAAAAGATATGCAATGGATTCTTCCTTTCTCCCCACTAAGTGAAGAACAACTCATTAGCCTTTGAGGAGTATTGATGGAGCGAGTTGCCAAACCATGGAACCATTTTTTCACATCTCCAGAAAACTTTTGAGCCATTAGTCTCATTTTGGCATATTCTTCGTTAAACTCCTCTAAATGAATGAAATCAACCATCTTGTCGATATGTTTATGTGCTGTGATTCCCGTGCTTCCATCAAAAAGAGGAAGTATCTAGCCATAGGTCTGAGGTAAAGCTACCAACTAATCATGTAATTGTAAGGGGGTAAATCTCACCATGACTACTAGGGGAGAGCATATGGGGATTATAATGGGTTGGGTTGGCCAGGATGAAGATGGAGGTGTTGATATGGTTGCTTTTGGAGTTGTTGTAGATGGTATGACAGAAGATAAGTTTTCAAGTTGATACTGGATATAGGCTTTTCCCACAATAATTTGTAATTGATCAACTTGTTGGACACAGATTGTCAATGATGTCAATATGGCAATATTCAAGAGGAGGAGATAGAGCATATCGGAGCCAAGAGGAGCAAAAGGAGCCAAGAGGAGCGGACCAAGCCAGAGGAGCCACATATATCGGAGGAGTGCCAGAGTAAGAGGAGCCATATCGAAGGAGTGTCAGAGCAAGAGGAGCCATCGGAGGAGCTACAGGAGCAAACAGAGTGGACCAAGAGGAGAAGATGGAGTAAGAGGAGCCAAGAGGAGCAATATATATGGAGCAAATGGAGAAAATGAACCAAGAGGAGCAGATGGAGCAAGAGGAGCCATGAGGAGCCATATATATATTACAAGAAAATAGGGCCATTGGAGGAGAAAACCCATATATATATATATGCCTTAACACTATCGGCGGGAACATATTACAAACAACAATGCCAAAGGAAGAACTATCAGGAGTACTGAGGAGTATATATATATATATATAGAGAGAGAGAGAGAGAGGCGATATAATAACACGGACCCGCGGCTCCATTATAAACTGGCTAAATGTAATATCGCATCTGCTATGTCGTTGGTCTCAAAGGGCTGTCACTCCCAAAACCCCCGATTGCGATATACGGTTGTGGACCCGACGGGAATATAGACTGTGGCTTAATATCATATCGCATCCGCAGTGATCGCAAGTCATAAGGGATGGCGCTATAATCTGCCGATTGTGATAGAGGCATGGACCCGATGGACTTATTAAAAATAGTCTATAATATATCGAATCCAGAATGTCGGAACTGTTCAAGGTGCAAGCTCCGAAATCTGGAGCCGAAACTCTTATCAAGCAAAATAGAAAGCATATCGGGTCCGTGGAGTAGAGAATCCTTATCGCATCAGCGAAATCTGGAGCCGAAACTACTATCAAGTGAAGTGTAAAATCATATCGGGTCCACAAAACTCTTGTATCGCATCAGAGCAGCGGAGGTAGCGATCGCCGAAATCATCCGGAGCTGAAATTATATTTGGAGCAGCCTAAGGAGATCGGGTCCGCAACTCGTCAAGACTCGCCGATAAGGAATACGCTAATATGACGGATCCGAATTCAGTTTAGGAAGAAATGTAAGGAGGCATCAGGTCCGGGTTACATCGGAGGAATGTGTCTATTGTTTACAGTGAACGCCGATGTTCATCGGACCCGAAACAATATTAAAGGGAGTTTAAAGCCATATCGGGTCTTCACCTCGTCAGAGGTCTGGGCTTAAGAGTTATTGCGACCGCCGAAATCTGGACCCACTGATAATTGTAAAGGTGAGTGCATAATAATTGAAGTCCGACATTTGAATTAGAGTGGGGGTTTATAATGCTTTCCGTGTATTATATGATACATGGCCGCGGGGTTAAGGTATATATTAAAACCTGTGTAATGGTTGATTAAAGCGCTCGGTGATGGTTGATTAAAGGCTCGGTTGGTGGCTTCCGATGGTTGATAAAATGCTCGGGTGGTGGCTTCTAATGGGTGATTAAAACGCTCGGGTGGTGGCTTCCGATGGGTGATTAAAACGCTCGGGTGGTGGCTTCCGATGGTTGATTAAAACGCTCGGGTGGTGGCTTCCGATGGGTGATTAAACGCCTCCGATAAAGCCTATAAGGTATTAACCATAGGTCAAGGGCCGAGTTTTATTTAAGAAAGGGGAGTTTGGGTTTTTCTACTCAGATTTTGGAACACCTGTATGGACAGAAGAAGCAAAGGAATGGAAGCCGAAGTGTCAAGCGATCAAGTGAGGAGGAAGCCAAAGAGCTAGCATGTAAGAGGAAATGAATGGACAGGGGCATGGAGCATATAAAAGCAGCAAAAACAGAGAACTGTAGTGGTTTTTCATGAACGGTATAACCTGAGCATGAGATAGGGAAAGCAGCAGAAGAAAAGGGGGCAGCAGAAGCAGTGGAAGCTGAAAAGAGTGCAGCAGCACACCAGTGTATACCAAAGAGGTTGGAGCCTCAGAATTGAACAGGATTGAAGTCCTTGGGAGTTGGTGCTCCTAAGTCCAAGATTGGTGTCTTGGCAAAATAGAGTTGGTGCTCAGGAGGTTGGAGCCTCACCAAAGTCCAAGTTGGAGCTTGGCAACCAATTGTGAGAATCTATTTATTGTATTTATTTTTCTACACAGTTATATTAATAAAAGCATGTATTCCTGCTGTTCATTTTGTGTTCTAAACATATATGTTTTAACTAGTAAAATAATAGTGAGAAAAAGAAATACTGATTCACCCCCCTCTCAGTATTTCCAACAATCGGTATCAGAGCCTGCTTCTTCATTCTAGCCTAACAGCTTGAAGAAGGATCAGAAACCATGATGAGAAATCATGAAGCATCAGGGAAACCTCCTCTATTTGATGGCACTAACTTTGGGTTTTGGAAGAAAAGAATGACTTACTATTTAATGTCCCTTGGACCTGAAGTCTGGCATTTTTGTCAAACTAAATGCCGAGCTACTTCCCCTCTTCCAACAGACCAAGACGAGAGGAAATCCTACATTGAAAATGCAAAAGCCATGAACTCTATCACCAGTGGAATCACTGATTCTGAGTTTACAAAAATCATGCACTGTAACTCTACCAGAGAAATGTGGGAGAAGCTAGTTAGCTTGTACGATGGAGACTCAAAAGTCAAAAAGGCAAAGCTTCAAACTCACAGAAGACAATTTGAAAGTTTGAAGATGGAAGAGGAAGAAGATATTGCAGCATACCTCCTCCGAGTAGCTGAAGTGGTAAATTCCCTGAAAGGATTGGACGAAAAGGTTGAAGAAAGTACTATTGTACAAAAGGTATTAAGGTCCCTTCCAGACAGATTTGACTCCAAAATAAGTGCTATAGAAGAATCAAAGGATCTTGACACCCTCAAAATGGATGAACTCCATGGAATTCTCACTGCCTATGAAATGAGGAAAGGTGGACCTAGCTCCAAAGATGTAGCATTCAAGGCCTCAAAGTCAAAGAAAGGGAAAGAAAGGAATGACTGTAGTGATGAGTTAGATGTGGAATCTGAATTGGATCAATATGTACGAAAGATGAAGAGAGGATCTAAGCTTAAAGGCAAGTATCCTCTTATCTGTTTTAAATGTGGTAAAATAGGTCATTATGCAAAAAAATGTTCTCATAAACAAGATAGTGATGATGAAAGAAATTCTAAAAGAATGACATACAAAAAGAAAGGGTTCAATAAGAAAAACCTTCTCTCCAAGCAAGGTGAGTCTGATGAGGATGAGTTTATGGTCATCAAAAAGAAATCAGATGAGGAAAGCGATCATGATGAAATCCAAGAAGCATTATTCGTGGCACTCATAGATGATGATGACTCGGGGGCAGAAGGAAATGTGGATGAACTGTTAATAAGTGCCATTGAAGAGAACGAGAAACTGCGGAACAAAATTATCTCTCTCAAAGTGGAAAACGAGGAAATAAGAAGGAGAGAATATTTCTTGGAAATAAAGCTTAAGGAAAAAGAAGAGACTTGTGAAGAACGTGAGGCCGAAGTAGTATCTCTGAGAAAGGAGTTGGAGCAAATTAAAAAGGGTTGTAAAAGCTCTCAAATACTTGATACTATTCTGAAAAATCAAAAACCTCAACATGATAAGTCTGGAATAGGTTTCAAGGGAGAATCCTCAAGCACTAAAAATAGTGCGAAAAGCTATGCCGATGCACTTTCCTGCAACCCAAAAGATGAAAAAGTATCTTATCAAAAGTGCATCCCAGATTCCAAGAATAAAGAAAGAGTTACTCCAAAGAAGAATGTGGAGTCGAATCATGGACACTACAGCAAATACAAATCTGTACCCCACCAAGGGCCCATCAAAAATCCAAAGGATGAGGGAGGAGTAATTCTTAGAAAGGAAAGCGAACTAAACCGTGGTTACTTCAAAACCATATTCTTGGACACTGTTTTCACTGTAAAAACTTCGGTCACCAAGCTAGAGCTCGCAGAAGTGAGAAGACAATGCAAAAGGACCGAGTAATTAACTCATATGCTCCCAAAAGACAGGGACAAATCAAAACCTTCAATTCATTCGATCCATTGACTAAATTTGATCTGACTTGCTCTTTTTGCTACAATAATGGACACTATGAACAAAACTGCCCACTCAAAGGAAGAAAGACGAGCAGCAAGATCTCTACAATGGACAAATGCGGCTTGGCTCTATTTGCGCAAAATAATGCAAACCAGTGGTTTGTGGATAGTGGGTGCTCCAGACACATGACAGGAGACAGAAGGAAATTTATCTCGCTGAGCAAAAAGGAAGGGAATGTGTCCTTTGGAAGCAGAACTGGCAAAATTGCAGGAAGAGGAACAGTTACTCTCATCAATGGAAAAGGAAAATCTGAAGATGCTCTGCTGGTTGACGGACTCAAACACAACCTTCTGAGTGTCAGCCAAATTTGTGATCAAGGACATAAGGTTGTTTTCAGCACCAAAGACTGTGAAATAAGGAACTCTGCCTCAAGGAAACTTGTGGCAAAAGGAGTGAGAACACCAGACAACATTTACGTTCTGAACAAGATTCAGGAAAACAAATGCTACTTGAGTCAGGCAGATGAGAGTTGGTTGTGGCACAAGAGACTTGGACATACTAGCTTTGAAAATCTGGTCAATATCAGCAAGATCAAAGATGTACAAGACATCCCAAGGTTGTCCAAACCAAATCAAGCAGTGTGTGGTCCATGTCAACATGGAAAATAGACCAGAACCAGCCACAAGACAAAGGAACACTATACATCAAAGCCCTTGGAGATCATACATGCTGATGTGTGTGGGCCAACTAGAAATTAGGCACTCCAAGGAGAAAGGTATTTTGTATTATTTGTTGATGATTATACTAGAATGATGTGGATATATTTCATAAAGTATAAATCTGAAACTTTTGAGTGTTTTAAGAATCTAAAAGCCCTTGTAGAAAATGAAAAAGATTCAAAAATTAAGTGTCTCAGAACAGACCGAGGAGGAGAATTCACATCAAAAGAGTTTAGAGAGTTCTGCAACATTCATGGAATTAGAAGGGAATACTCGGTTTCCAGAACACCTCAGGAAAATGGGGTAGTTGAAAGACGAAACCGAACTGTCCAAGAAATGGCAAGAACCGTGCTGTTAGCAGCAAACCTACAACCTAAATTCTGGAGGGAAGCAGTAGGGACAACTGTCTATGCATTGAATCAGACTCAATTGAGACCAAATTGTGACAAAACTCCTTATGAGCTATGAAAAGGGAGACCTGCTTCAGTGAAGTATTTCAAAATATTTGGAAGCAAGTGCTTCATAAAAATAAATGATGGTTCACCTGGAAAATTTGATTCTCGGGTTGATGAGGGGATATTTCTTGGATATTCTCCACGGAGCAAGGCTTACAAGTGCTACAATTTTCGACTGAAGAAAATAGTGGAAAGCATCGATGTAAAGGTTGATGAAGATCTTCCAGAAAAGGAAATTGAAGAACAAGAAGATGACTTTCTCATTGAAGAAGAAGAATCTAAAGAAGAAGAGATAGATGATGATGAAGAAGAAGATGAAAGAGAACCACCTCATACCTCTTCAAAGATGAGGTATGTAGAAAGATATCATCCAGAAGAATAGATCATTGGTGATAAAGATGAAGGTGTGCAGACCAGAGGAAGGATAACAACCTCACCCAAGAGAAAAGCCATTGCCCTCCTATCTATGATAGAACCAGAAACTTTCATAGAAGTAAGTAAGGATCCTCATTGGGTAAAAGCAATGGAAGAAGAAATGTCCCAAATTGAGAAGAACAAGACATGGGAGCTGGTACCTCGTCCAAAGGACAAAAACATAATAGGAACCAAATGGGTGTTCAAAAATAAAATGAATGAGGAAGGATAGGTTATTAGAAACAAGGCAAGACTTGTCTGCAAAGGCTATTCACAAATTGAAGGAGTTGACTTTGAAGAGACATTTGCACCAGTGGCCCGTATCGAAGCTATCAGGATGTTCTTAGCATTTGCTTGCTCGAAAGGATTCAAAATCTATCAAATGGACGTGAAATCAACATTTCTAAATGGCGAACTCAAGGAGGAAGTCTACATGGAGCAGCCAGAAGGTTTTGATCTGACATCAGGAAAGGACCTAGTCTGTAAGTTGAAAAAGGCTTTGTATGGGTTGAAACAAGCTCCTAGAGCTTGGTATGCAAGACTGGATAACTATCTCCAACAACAAGGCTTCAAAAAGGGAGTGGCTGGAAGCAATCTATACATAAAGAAAGATCAAGGTAAGTTACTAGTTGCTCTTGTTTATGTCGATGATCTGATTTTTGCTAGTAATAATGATGAAATGAGCCATGAATTTTCTCAAAGCATGGCAAGAGAATTTGAGATGTCAATGATAGGTGAACTGTCCCACTTCCTTCGACTTCAAGTATCTCAAACCAGATCAGGATTGTGTATATCTCAAGCCAAATATCTAAAAGACATGCTCAAAAAATATGGAATGGAGGACTGTGCACCCATGAGCACTCCCATGACCACAAACTGCAAACTGAGCAAAGATGATGACTCCCCTCTAGTAGATGCAACTCATTACAGTTCAATGATTGGAGCCCTTCTATACTTAACAACCACATGACCAAACATAATGCAAGCAGTAGGAATGGTGGGAAGATTTCAATCGGCTCCCAAACAATCTCATTTATTAGCTGTAAAAAGAATTCTCAGATATTTGAAGGGAACTTCTGATTTTGGTCTCTGGTACCCAAAGAGTTCAACATTGACTGTAACTGCATACACCGATGCTGATTGGGCTGGAAACATAGATGATCGGAAAAGAACTAGTGGGAATGCATTCTTCCTAGGAGACTGTTTGGTATCCTGGCTCAGCAAAAAACAATCATCCATATCATTATCCACAACTGAAGCCGAGTATATTGCTGCAGCAGACTGTTGCTCTCAGATACTTTGGATGAAGGAAGCGCTAAAAGATCTCGACATATGTACAAATCAACCGATTATCTTCTATTGTGACAACACTAGTGCTATCAGTCTCAGCAAAAATCCAGTGATGCACTCAAGAACCAAACACATACCAATCAAGTATCATTTCCTCCGTGAGCAAGTAGCTGAACAAAACATCGCTCTGGAATATATCAGTACTAAGGAGTAGATAGTTGATATTTTCACAAAACCTCTTCCTCGGGAAGCATTCGAACATCTGCGACAAAAGATGGGGGTTATTTCTTTATCATCACTCAAGTTCATTCATAAAGATGCAACATGACAGGGGGAGCAGTTCGACAGGGGGAGTTCGTATGCATTCCTTTGCCATTGATGTCAAAGGGGGAGAAAACAAAAGAATATTGCCATCAATAACAAAGGGGGAGATTGTTGGACACAGATTGTCATTGATGTCAATATGGCAATATTCAAGAGGAGGAGACAGAGCATATCAGAGCCAAGAGGAGCGGACCAAGCCAGAGGAGCCACATATATCGGAGGAGTGCCAGAGCAAGAGGAGCCATATCGAAGGAGTGTCAGAGCAAGAGGAGCCATCGGAGGAGCTACAGGAGCAAACAGAGTGGACGAAGAGGAGCAGATGGAGCAAGAGGAGCCAAGAGGAGCAATATATATGTGCAAATGGAGAAAATGGACCGAGAGGAGCAGATGGAGCAAGAGGAGCCAAGAGGAGCCATATATATATTACAAGTATATAGGGCCATCGGAGGAGAAAACCCATATATATATGCCTTAACACTATCGGCAGGCACATATTACAAACAACAATGCCAAAGGAAGAACTATCGGGAGTACTGAGGAGTATATATATAGAGAGAGAGAGAGAGAGGAGATATAATAACACGGACCTGTGGTTCCATTATAAACTGGCTAAATGTAGTAACGCATCCGCTATGTCACTGGTCTCAAATGGTTGTCACTCCCGAAACCACCGATTGCGATATACGGTATTGGACCCGACTGGAATATAGACTGTGGCTTAATATCATATCGCATCCGCAGTGATCACAAGTCATAAGGGATGGTGCTATAATCTGTCAATTGTGATAGAGGCATGGACCCGATGGACTTATTAAAAACAGTCTATAATATATCGCATCCAGAATGTCGGAATTGTTCAAGGTGCAAGCTCCAAAATCCAGAGCCGAAACACTTATCAAGCAAAATAGAAAGCATATCGGGTCAGTGGAGCAAAGAATCCTTATCGCATCAGCGAAATCCGGAGCTGAAACTATTATGAAGTGAAGTGTAAAATCATATCAGGACCGCAGAACTCTTGTATCGCATCGGTACAGCAGAGGTAGCGATCGCCGAAATCATCCGGAGCCGAAATTATATTTGGAGTAGCCTAAAGGAGATCGGGTCCGTAACCCATCAAGACTCGCTGATAAGGAATCCGCCGATATGACGGATCCGAATTCAGTTTAGGAAGAAATGTAAGGAGGCATCGGGTCCGCGTTACATCGGAGGAATGAGTCTATTGTTTACAGTGAACGCCGATGTTCATCGGACCTGAAACAATATTAAAGGGAGTCTAAAGCCATATCGAGTCCGCAGCTCATCGGAGGTCTGGGCTTAAAAGTTATTGCGACCGGTGAAATTCCGACCCGCCGATAATTGTAAAGGCGGGTGCATAATAATTGAAGTCTGGCATTTGAATTAGAGCGGGGGTTTATAATGTTTTCCATGTATTATATGATACATGGACGCGGGGTTAAGGTATATATTAAAACCTGTGCGATGTTTGATTAAAGCGCTCGATGATGGTTGATTAAAGGCTCGGTTGGTGGCTTCTGATGGTTGATAAAATGCTCGGGTGGTGGCTTCCGATGGGTGATTAAAACGCTCGGGTGGTGGCTTCCGATGGGTGATTAAAATGCTCGGGTGGTGGCTTCCAATGGTTGATTAAAACGCTCGGGTAGTGGCTTCCGATGGGTGATTAAACACCTCCGATAAAGCTTGTAAGGTATTGACCACAGGCCAAGGGCCGAGTTTTATTTAAGAAAGGGGAGTTTGGGTTTTTCTACTCAGATTTTGGAACACTTGTATAGGCAGAAGAAGCAAAGGAATGGAAGCCGAAGTGTCAAGCGATCAAGTGAGGAGGAAGCCAAAGAGCCAGCATGTAAGAGAAAACGAATGGACAGGGTCATGGAGCATATAAAAGCAGCAAAAATAGAGAACTGTAGTGGTTGTTCATGAACGGTATAACCTGAGCATGAGATAGGGAAAGCAGCAGAAGAAAAGGGGGAAGCAGAAGCTGAAAAGAGCGCAGCAGCACACCAGGGTATACCAAAGAGGTTGGAGCCTCAGAATTGAACATGATTGAAGTCCTTGGGAGTTGGTGCTCCTAAGTCCAAGATTGGTGTCTTGGAAAAATAGAGTTGGTGCTCAAGAGGTTGGAGCCTCACCAAAGTCCAAGTTGGAGCTTGGCAACCAATTATAACAATCTATTTATTGTATTTATTTTTCTGCATAGTTATATTAATAAAAGCATTTATTCCTGCTGTTCATTTTGTGTTCTGAACATATATGTTTTAACTAGTAAAACAATAGTGAGAAAAAGAAATACTGATTCACCCCCCTCTCAGTATTTCCAACACGACTAGGCTTTCAAGTTTCTCAAAATTAAACCAAAGCTCATGCTCAAGTTCTGAAGACTATCATGTAGTAGAAGATTGGTTAAACAAAGATTTTGACGTAGGTAAGTATGAATCAAAATTTATGGGATTGAACACTACCTCTCTAAGACAAGGCTTAGATTTTGAATGAAATAGGGATAACTTGAATTTAATATCAAAAGGAATATCCTCAATACTTAGTATCTGATCTAGCAAGGAAGTGGCCCTTTCCAACTTTGTTCTTTCAGTCTCGGGGAAAGGGATTTTAGGTTTTCTTAAAAATCTTTTGGGATCATCATCAAGAGAAGGAGGGTTCTGTTTAGAGAGAGATTTTTCGGCAAAAATCACATGGAAAATCATTTGTCGACACGTTTCGAACCAACAAGTGTGGTTCATCGTCAGGACAAGTTGAAGAAACAGATCCAGCTAAGCAAATTAAATAGGCAGAACGAAGCCTCCTGACCCAACGACTAGTTTGACTCAAGGACCGGGGTCAAAAATATTTTAATAGCTTAGTTAGTAAGAATTAGGACCAAAACATAAATTGAAGGGTATTTAGTTTACAAATGTTAATAAAAATTAGAAATTAGTTAAATAATGGACCCTAAAAGCAATATATATAAAATAATATTATTATAAATTATAACCCCTGTGCTAGAGGTTTCTTTATAGTAGATTTTGAAAATCCTGAAAGCAGACAATGTATTCTAGATTCCGGCCCTTGGTTTTGGGAAAAATCAGGCCTATTCATGAAGCCATGGAACCCATCATTCGATCCCTCTACAGCAGTGATAACCTCAGCACCAGTTTGGGTGAGATTGTCAAGCCTACCCTTGCATCTCTGGAATCTCTCCTCGCTAAAAGCCATCGGAAATGCAATTGGGAAATTTTACTGCAGGTGCCCAGAAACAGAGGAATATGCCAGAACCACCTATGCACGCATCTGTGTGGAAATGGATTTCAGCGCTGGATTCCCAGCTGAAATAAACCTAACAAGTAAAGACTATGTGTGGAACCAGAAGCTTGATTATGAAAGTGTCCTCTTCAGATGTCGATCGTGCTTTGAGACGGGGCATCTAGCCAAAAATTGCCCAAAAGCCTCTGAGAAAAATTTTGCTAGAAAAAACCACCACAGATCTACATGGTGGGAAGGAGCACAAAAAGAACACTACACTGTCATCAAAGAAGAATATTCTAGAGAAAACTCTGAGTCACAAGAAATCAAGGAAGAAGGAAACAACTCTCAAAGCAAGCAAGGAGAAAGCCCGCCCCAACAAATCAACAGTTATGAGGATTTGAATACCGCAGAAAATAAATCTTCATTTAACAGCAAAGCAGATCTTCTAAACCAAACTTCTCCGACTATAGATCGCGAAGCTAAGACACCAATGTCCCAAGAACCAGAAGAGATGAAGGAGATGCAAGACAAAGAAAGTTGGAAGACCGTAGAGAAAAGAAAGAAAGCTACAACACCAATCTCGCCAAGAAAGACGAGGAGCCAGACAAGTAAAAATTAAGAAAATTGTAGGTCCGATAGACCAATTTGGTCTCAGTGGACGTTAACCATCATCATCATCATCATCATCAAAATAATAATAAATAGATGCATAAAAGATCTAACAAATGTCAAAAGGGGAAAGGTTAGTTAGGAAAATTAGTTAAAAATATTCAAAATAAAACAAGTAAATAGATAAATGAAAAATAAATTATAAATTCTAATTTATAAAATACTAAGAAACGTCAAAATGAGGAAGGTTAGTTAAATAAAACAAATAAATAGATAATTGAAAATTAAACTAGAAATGAATAAGTAAATAAATAAATAAATTAGTTACTGCGAAAAACATAAAAAATAATAATAATAAAAATAATAATAATAAAATAGTAAATAAAATAATAAATATAAAAATAAAAATAAAAATAATCAAATCAAAACAAAGGATCTAAAAATTAAAAGCCTATAAATATTATTAAAAATTATTGAATGGAAGAAAACCACAGAGGTTAGAAAAATAAGTCAAAAATGGTAATAATGTAACGAATAAATGAAAATAATAAGAATAAAATAAATAGGTTAGTTAGAAAAATTAGTTAAAAAGTCTTAGAAAATAAAAATAATAGAACGAATAAATAAATAAAATAAAGACAAAATAAATAAACAAAATATAAGAGGGTAGGTTAGTTAAAAAGGTAATAACATAACAAATAAATAAATAAATTAAGAATAAAAATAATAAAAATTAGTTAAAAAGACTCAAAAAATAAAGGTAATAATAGAATGAATCAATAAAAGTAAATCAATAAAACATAGATAAGTTAAAATAAAAAGGTTAATACTAGATAAATAATAAAAATAATAATAACAAGTAAATAAATAAAAATAAAATAATAAATAAAAGAAATTATCCCTAAAGAAGAGGGCGGAAACCAACTAGGAAGAGAGAGCAGGGACCCAACATCTAACTTTCCAGCCATCGTCTCTATAAAGATTGCAAGGCCTTTTTTCAATTTCAAGCGCTTCCCTGAATTTACGATGATGGAAATGCGAAACCCTATCGACCCTAAGGATATGAAAGGTGTTTATTTGATCCATTGTTCCTGTGGGACCCCCTATATTGGAGAGACTGGTCGCTCCATTAATCAAAGGATTAGCGAGCACGCTGCGGACCTTAAGCATAGGAGAGCCAAGTCCTCCGCTTTAGCTGAACATGCTGAGAAAACCAATCATCATGTTTGTATTGAGGAGGCTAGTGTTATTGCTAGGGTTTCGCATTTCCATCATCGTAAATTCAGGGAAGCGCTTGAAATTGAAAAAAGGCCTTGCAATCTTAATAGAGACGATGGCTGGAAAGTTAGTAGATGTTGGGTCCCTGCTCTCTCTTCCTAGTTGGTTTCCGCCCTCTTCTTTAGGGTTAATTTCTTTTATTTATTCTTTTATTTTTATTTATTTACTTGTTATTATTATTTTTATTATTTATCTAGTATTAACCTTTTTATTTTAACTAATCTATGTTTTATTGATTTACTTTTATTGATTCATTCTATTATTACCTTTATTTTTTGAGTCTTTTTAACTAATTTTTATTATTTTTATTCTTAATTAATTTATTTATTTGTTCTGTTATTACCTTTTTAACTAACCTACCCTCTTATATTTTGTTTATTTATTTTGTCTTTATTTTATTTATTTATTCGTTCTATTATTTTTATTTTCTAAGACTTTTTAACTAATTTTTCTAACTAACCTATTTATTTTATTCTTATTATTTTCATTTATTTGTTACATTATTACCGTTTTTGACTTATTTTTCTAACCTCTGTGGTTTTCTTCCATTCAATAATTTTTAATAATATTTATAGGCTTTTTTAGATCCTTTGTTTTGATTTGATTATTTTTATTTTATCTTTATTATTTTATTTACTATTTTATTATTATTATTTTTTATGTTTTTCGCAGTAACTAATTTATTTATTTATTTACTTATTCATTTCTAGTTTAATTTTCAATTATCTATTTATTTGTTTTATTTAACTAACCTTCCTCGTTTTGACGTTTCTTAGTATTTTATAATTTATCATTTATAATTTATTTTTCATTTATCTATTTACTTGTTTTATTTTGAATATTTTTAACTAATTTTCCTAACTAACCTTTCCCCTTTTGACATTTGTTAGATCTTTTATGCATCTATTTATTATTATTTTATAATTTTTAATAATATTATTTTATATATATTGCTTTTAGGGTCCATTATTTAACTAATTTCTAATTTTTATTAACATTTGTAAACTAAATACCCTTCAATTTATGTTTTGGTCCTAATTCTTACTAACTAAGCTATTAAAATATTTTTGACCCCGTTCCTTGAGTCAAACTAGCCGTTGGGTCAGGAGGCTCCGTTCTGCCTATTTATCTTGCTTAGCTGGATCTGTTTCTTCAACTTGTCCTCACGATGAACCACACTTGTTGGTTCGAAACGAGTTGACAAATGATTTTCCATGTGATTTTCGCTGAAAAATCTCTCTCTAAATTGATATGGATCATAGAAGCCTGAACTCTATTAAGGAGGGTTCTGGTTAGCATTTTACCTGCTATATATTTTCAAAGCTAGAATCTTAACAGGGTCAAAGACAATGTAAGGTAAAATATTTCAGACCTGAGCGGAACAAGGAAAGCTTCAAACTTCACCACCGAGGAATTTCTTTCAATAGAATTTAACAAGTAACGATCAAGAGATTACCAATGAAATGAGGTTTGATTTCAACTTATGATTTATAAACTTCTTTTCTTCTTTAACAAGCTCTAAATATCTTTGACTGAATTAGCTAGATCAGGATGTGGAATTGGATGTTATTTGTCTCCATGAAGCCACCTCTACAACCTTGACATTGCAATTATGGAATTAGCCTTTTTGAAACTTAGTTCCACAATCTAAAAGACCAAATTCCAATGAAAACTTGTCGTACACCAAAGGGAAATGAATATTATTTTCACTGGCAATGGAACCACTATGTTATCACTCCTTTGGATCTCCAAGGTTGAGGAAGGGTGCATTTGAGGTTACCACAAACCAACCTTTTGACTTGGTAGCTAGCCCTACCAAGACAGAGAGGTCTCTCTCGAAATGATCACAACTAAGAAGGCTGGATGGATTAACGTTTTAGGCTAGATATGATAGCTCAAGATTTTGATTTGATTTGATTGGGGTAGTCACTAGATGAGTGAATTAGTTCTGAGAGTGAACTAGGTCAGGCAAAAAGAAATTATAATTGCAGACATCTGATGGGGGAAGGTATGCAAGTATTTTAACACTTTTTAGTATATTGATGGAATGTTTAGACTGATGAGGTGCTAAAAAGAGCATGGAGATCATGAATTCTTTTTAAACTGAATAAATGAAACAAATTATGATGATTTTACCAAAATAGAGCATAAAAGATGAATTTTTCTTATCACCCTTGAAAATCGAACATATTTAGAAGTGAAATGGATCATGGAAAATAAAAAACATTTACACACATGTAACTGAAGAATAAACAATATCAAAATACCATGCCACAAGAATCCCACCAAAATAATTGCAACTCATCCCATATATTCCATGCCAAAGTTTGAAACACTAGTACAACATAAAATGGAGTCCAACCTCTCAAAAAAGTGAAGAAAGGGAATATATAGACATAAAAAAAGCTCCTCCCAACCATAGGGGTCGAATCGATGAGAAGAGGAGCAATTCCACCAAAATCTAAACTGATATCTAGAGTGTAGGGTGGTTAAAGTGACTCATCCCTAATTACATTGCAACTAATTCATCTGACTTAATAAAGACTATTCGCCTAATGTATTTGCCCTTAGGTAATACTAAAAGACCATAATTACATTTATGATATCCATTACATCATTAAAATGTTGATTTACCATAAGTGAAAATCAAATTTGGAGAAGAACAGTGAAAAATTAGGACAACTATCAAGTGCGCCCTTAGAGTGTCAAGTGTATACTGCCATCTTGAGACCCACTTTTGCCTACCTTCCTGGTGTCCAAATTGAACCCAAGATAGTTCATTAGAAAGCTTATCTTGTCTGGTTTCCAAAAAATGCCTTTTTAAAAATGGGTATGATTTTGCCCTCCAAAACTTCATTCTCCTAATACTAGTGAAGTGCGCAGTGCCAAACTAAAAAAGAGGGCAAAAACATGATTTTTTTGCTATTTTTTTCCTTTTTCACCTATGATTTTTGAAAACTAGCGCTGAAAAATTGTTCTCTTAGATGTATTAGTCCTTATGCATCCACCAATGGATTCCATTTCTCCCAAAAGTGTCCCAAAAAGTGTCCCAAAAAGTGCACAACACCTAGGGAACTGCGTTTTTACCATGCAGCTGATATTTTAAATTGCCTAAAAAACACAAAAAACATATATTTTCTAAAATGTGGTGAGAGACTTAAAAATTGGTTTAAGGAGATGATGTCTGGTGTAGCTAGGCTTGGAGTGAAGCCTTTGAAAGTATGTCAAACTTCTCCTTCTCCTTTTGGTGAGTTAGGGCTTCAATTTTTTCCTTTGTAGCCTTGAGTTTTGCCCTGACATTCCTTTCTATGTTGGCATAGTGTTTTTCCATCTTCTTATGAATTTCATTTTGCTGGTTAGCTTTGTCTAGGAGGTTCTCTAGATGTTGATTGACCTTATGAAGCCAATTCTCCTAGTTCTCATTGATCAAGATGACAAATTTCTCGTTCCATGTGAGCTCATTATGAAGCTCAACTTCCTTTGTTTCTCAAGTTCTAGAGATCTTTTCATCCCTCTACTTTTAGTTCATTTTCTAGGTTCATTCCCTTTTTCAGGTTCACCATACCTATCATATGCCTCATTTAGAAATTCTTTGGCTTTCATTTCTTCCCTCTTTTCCTTGATGAGCTTAATCTCCATGACATCATTCTTGGCTTGATGTTGCTTGTTCTCCTGCTCATAATATGAGATGATCTATTTTGATATCTCTAGTTGATATCGAGCTCCCAGATGAGTGCATCTTTTCCTTTGATGATAATGATCATGTTCTCACTGTCATCATGTTCACCTAGGTCAACCAAGTCAAAATCCTACTTTGTTTCATGGAGGTCCTCTTGCTCATGCTAAATCTCTATCTTTGTCATCTTTTCCTTTCCATTTTGTACCTGCATTGTTGATGAAGTAGGCAATGCCCCTCCCACAATTTGTGGGCAAAAAAACCTACCTATGCCCCTCCAATAAATGTGTGTCAAAGTTTCCAAATCAGCCCCTTTAGGCTTGATGACCTCAACCTGCTCAATCTGTTCCTGGTCTCTGATTTCATCTCTGTTACGTGAATGAATATGCTCATGAAATAGTGATGATGGAGGTGATGGTGAGGGTGACTGGTTAGATGAGGATGAATGATCTATGGGATGAGATGGAGGAATTGAGGTGGAAGGATGAGAGAATGAAGGGATGATTTGAACATTATGAGTAGATGAATCAGTGAATATGGGATTGGCTATGAAGGTACTCCAAGCAATGTTGAGCTCTTTGAGATGATAAAGGACTATGATTTTAATGAGGGAATGATGAAAGAGACTCTTCATTTGATATTCATGCTCCCATTTCTAGACAATCTAGGCCATGTTATCAATGCTCCAAAACCTATAGTAAGGTATATTGAGCATTTTTAACCTAGTGAATTGCATTAAAAGCCGAATGTGATAAGAATAAAGCCTAGAAAATCTCCCTTCACATGAAAAGTATTTCATGATAATTTTCATCATGGGAGCATATATGTCTAGTAGGTGAGAAAAAGGAAAATAGCCCTTTATTTCATCTCGGCACCTTGGTTTTATGAAAGGCTCATAATAATGTCTCTTCAACTCACCTTGTTTAAACCATTTCTCCCTAACATCTGGGATGGTGGCAGCTGATATAATGGCCTTAGATAAAGTAAAAGTGACACCTACTAAAGTGACTTGGTTGTCTTGGAGTTTAGATATGAAGAGTCTAGTCAACATAGGATGGTGTTGGACTGCCTGAATTTTCTCACAAAAGTCATAACAGCCTAGATATTTGAAGGATGTCACTGCCATATGAGATTCCAACAATTCCCTCAAATTTATTGTCTTAAATATTAGTATCCTACCTCCTTTGTGAGCTTTCTTGATCTCTCTTTTTCCATAGTGTCTTAATATCAAACCCTAGGGAGGTATAAAGTTTTTGGATTATGTTTTTATTGTTTGTTTTGGAATAGGGAATGGAGAAGGGAAATATGAAGGAGATAGGGTGGAGAGATGTATGTAATGGAGGAGGATATGGGGTATTAATATGATATATTTTTACGATGGGGAAATTGTTTGCAATGTAGGGGGTTTGGAAGCCTAGGTAGATGTAGCACCTAGGACATAGGGTTTAGGTACAAAGGTTTAAAGACTATTTGGGATAAAATGGTTTAGGGAAAGGGAATGAAGGTGTAGGGGGTGTATGAAAGTGTAGGGGAGTTAAAATTTTGAAATTGAGAGTGCAAGGGTAGTTTTGAGGGAGATACTAGGGTTTAGATGTGAAAATAACACCAAACCTTCAACAAACTTTCAAAACACCATGAGAATGATTTTAGGAGGAAGAAACATGTAATATTGAGTGGTTACTTACTTGTACGAGGTCAAATACAAATTTGGTAGAGCTGAGGAGGTGATTTTAGCTCTCTTGGACAAATGCACAACACCTATGGAAAGTGTGTAGTACCTCTGGAAAGCGCACAACACCTGAAGGGACCGCACAGTGCCCGTGGCAAGTGAGCAGGGTTAGGCAAGTGTGCAACACTTGAAGAGAACGTGCAATGCCAGAAGAGAACACACAATGCTTGCTCTATTTTGCTAATTTTTGCCCAGAATTGTGAAAAATGGTCCCTTGGGGTTTGCTCAAGAAATGATAAGAGGCAAATGGAGTTGAGTTAGATGCTAGGAAGGAATTTATACTCAAATGAATTTGATCTTTTAGCTTTAAAACCCACTTTTTAATATTTCTTCTTTATGAATTGCTTGTGAATTTCCCTTTACTCTCTGAATTTCTTTTTGGCAGGTTGATGATGTATGGAGTTTTGGCACTCTTCACATTCGAATTTTCTTGGTTTAATTTGACACATAGTTCTTTGAGTTGATAGCTTAGGTATAGTAACTTATTACATATAATGAACATAAATTTACATAAATTAGAAGAAATATTACATGTTTGTTTTTTGGAATAAAATTACACTCTGAAATGGAACTAATACTTGGACTAAAAAGTAGAACTTGGGAAAACATAGTCACATGTTTACCAATCCTTTTTAAATGAAAAAAGATATTATTTTTCTAACTCTCATTCTTTTTGTTAGCATTATGGAGTGAAATGAAATATTATTGGACCTTGAAAGAATGAAACCCAATGATCTAATGGGACCTTGAATGAGGAGACTCCATGTGGACTTGACTAACACAAAACTTGATGAAATGAGAATTTATGGTCAATGTATGTTCAGTAAGACACATGAAGGTGGACCAACAAATATTGATTTTTTTAGAGAGAGTAGGGATTTTGACATAGGGCTACCATCAGTGAGTAAATTTTTAAATGAAGACCTAGATGGAATGAAAAAATATCCAGAATGGGACCCTAATATGATATAAAATAGGGTTTTTGATCACTCATGGCAATATGCAAATATTGAATCTAGCACTAGTTCCACTAATTTTATGTCTACGAATTGAACTTCATGTTCCTAGTTAGAATAAAATAATACCTCCATAGCTAAACCTATAAAATATTTATTTGGAAAAGAGTCGAAAATAAATTTTGTTCCTACAAAGAAAGTTCCATATGCACACTAGCTCACCTCCACATACCCTGTCATCCACAAATGTTTCATTCTGCACACATTCACAACTCTGTAGAATTGCTTTCAAGGTTTTAAAATGAAAACAACTTAAAATGAAATAATAAAATATAAATGAATTAGAAATATTTGTCTTGCTATTAGTGTTGTAGTACTAATTAAAGAAACACTCAACCCCCCATCCCCCCCCCATGTTCTCCTGCACGTACACCATCCTCTACATATCCTTCATTCCATATAGATTCATAGCTCTATGTAACTACTCTACCGCACAACTAAATTTGTAAGAAAATTAAATCAAAAAGAGTTTAAAATTTATTTTGTGTCTGCGCATAAATTCCCACACATACCCCATCCTTTGCATATCCTTATAGATTCATAATGTTATAGTAATATAGTGTTATATATATATCTTAATTAGGTAGTCAATAATATAGTTTACGTATTAAGATATAATGTCCATAATTAATTCCTTTAACAAATTAATGATAAATATTCTAATTGTATGTAATGTGGAAGGATTGTGATTTGTGGAGAAAAGAGAGAGGTTATAGAGGAAGTGTAGAAGAAAGAGTGTGAATATATATTCAGTGCAACAAACTTTTGTAATTCAAATCATCATTTTTTCCTTTGTATTGCACATAACATTAAATTCCTCTTTACATTATGTACACTGAAAATGTTAAGTGCCCCTTCACCGTCTGCACTTTTTTCTCACCCTTTGTCTTGTTTTTTCCTTGCACCTTCCCCTTTCTTCGCATTTTAGATAATGAAAGGTTTTTCACCTATGCACATCCTTCATTCCTCACATGTTCAAAGCTCTATAGAATAACTATCCTACACAAACTTTCAAATTAATTTTATGCCTACAAAATAAAGTTTCCTCTCTACCATGATTCTTTTACACATACCCCATCCTCTACACAGTAAAATATCTGCATAAGGAAGCTACGCACAATAAAAAATTATAATATTAATTGGGGATTTGTTTAGCTGTCCCACCTCCAACCCTGCCCTGGCTATCTAAAGGACCTATAACCACATTAATTCTCGCATCATGGGATAGAGCATTAGCATAGCAATTTGAGTGTTAGAGCACTCACCAATGGAGTGGAAACTAAAAAAATTAGTTTAAAATTTATTTTTCCCTACAAAATAAAGTTTCCTCTACACCCACATTCTCACACAGATACCTCGTCCTTTGCAAAGTAAAAGCTTCACACAAGAAATGTTTCACCCAAGGAAGCTATTCACAATGAAATATAATGATATTGATTGCATATTTTCTCACCTCACTCCTACCCCCTTCGAGCTTATGTAAAGGACCTCCAACCACGTGAATTTTAGCATCACTGGACAAAGTAGTAGCATAACAACATTAGTGTGAGTGTCATAACAATCACCAATGAAATAACCACACAAAATTAGTTTTTTTTAAATGATTTGTCAAGCAGAGACAAATATGAAAAATAAAATGTTTTCCAATAGGGGAAATATGTCCCATCATAGCTCACTCCACCAATATAAAATTAAAACTAAAATTTACAGAAAATTAGAAAATTATTTTTAAATTTACAAGAAAGAAAAAGTTAAATATTTTTTTGAAACTTTGATTAAAATTGCAATAACACAATAAAATAATGCAATTGCACTTTGACTTCAAAATAAATACTATACTCCCTCACTAAATAAATGGTTAATTATTAATATTATATTCGTTATACTTTCGTTGAATTTAATACTGTTAAATTTTAGTTAATCATTTATGTGAGACCAAGCGCTTTCCGGCCAAGGGGCAAAGGTATAAGTAAATAATTAAGTTCGCATCACTCGCTATAACCTAGTTTAAACCATATCAGAATACTATTCATTTATATTGGTTTTGAGGATATTTAAAATTATTATATTTTGGAGGTAAGAAGCAAGTATACGCAAATAATAAGCACCCTAAAATAACTCACTTTTTGGTTTATTAATTTTTAATTCTACTAGTTAGAGTGGAGCATGTGTTGTATGGTATGTTTCAAAAATAAAATCTAAATAGTGAAACTTATACATATATAGAAGTGGGTTTTTTCTCTATCGAGAGCTTAGCTATGATTAGGTTTCTGTTGTACAAGCACAAACTCATTAACATAGGAGACCATAGACTTCCTAAGCTAGCTTTCAATTGTAGCAAAAACCACCTAAGGCTCAAACGAGGTTGGTATAAAGACACTAGGGCATGGTTATACCATTGGAAGATCGAAAAGAATGTTGCATTGCAAAACATTAATAACATTAAAAATATTGCTACTTCTAGGTTCAAAGAGAAAATGTGGTGTGAGAAAGATTTAGCAGCTAAAAGAAAATTAAGATATTATAAGGAGGTCATTAACCCCACCCTAGAAGATCAAAAGTATCTCTTTGTTTTAACTAGCTCAAAGAAGAAAATTAATATCTAGCCAAGATTAGAACAAACTGTCAGGAGCTCCATAGTGAAACGGGTCATTGGGTAGTTCCTAAAACACCATGGATGGAAAGGTTTTGCCATCTCTGTGAGAATACGAGCATGAAAATCACTTCCTATTAGAGTGACCTGTGTACAACCATATTAGATCTAGTTTTCAAAATCTTTTTTGCAATACTTACCTTCCCAGCCTTTTAAGTTGTCAAAATTACAGTGAGCTCGAGAGGCTTCTCTCCAAGCTTTTTGAGTGTAGGAATAAAATCTTAAATCAAACTAAATAATTTGTTTCTTTAGGTCTTATAGACCAAAGTTTGGTCTCAGTGGACGTTAACCACCACCACCAACATCATCATAATATTGCTCAACCATTCACTTTTACGCCATGCAAACAATTCAAAGTAAAATTCATGTGATTTGATGGAAGGAAGGGTCGAGACACTTACCTGCGTGGCTGCACACGATTTTTCCAGTCTTTGGACGATGGTGAGTGGATCTACCTGCTGCATGCGAACTTACACAGACCCGGAGGCTCGTGGTTACAGGCTGCCGACGATGGAGTGGATGCTTGGGTTGCATGCGCCCGCGTTTCATTACAGATAGCGGTGCTATGAATGGTATCCACTCTAGCAGGTTGAACTGTTACAGGATTCCCGCGAGGTGTCTCGTAACAGTTCTTCCTCCTTGGGTGCATGCTGCACGATGGAGGATATGGCCTTTCAATCACGTTCCCGGAGCTTCTGATGCCTGTGGTATGAGATCTCAGCATTTGTTTATCTTCGAAAATGGATTTTCCCGCGAGAACTCATCGATCTGCTTTGTTGGTGCAGGGAACTTGGTTGCATGTTGACAAGGATGGTGGAGCAAGGTGACAGCAATGTGCAAGGGTGCCAACAGAGGCTTTCATGCATCCAAACCAATCCGTAATCGCTAAATCTCCTTTTAAGATGAATTCTGGGCCGTCCCAAACTTCTACAGGAAGTTTCCTGTAGAACACCGAGCTTCCTGTAGAAAGTTCGGGCTTCCTGTAGAAAGTCTGCACTTTCCTGTAGAAAATCCGCGTCTTCCTGTAGAAAGACTGCATCTTCCTGTAGAAAGATTGCATCTTCCTGTAGAAAGACTGCACCTTCCTGTAGAGGACTCGAACCATGATAAAATTGCACATACCTTGAAAAAACATGGGTACCCTTGGAGGAGGTGCTGGTGAGGTCTCTTGACAGCATGATAAGGACCCTTGGCTTTGAGTTGAAGGGCTTCCTCTCCTTCATAGAACATCTGCAACTTGCATGCAATTTTACCATATTTTGCTTATTGTTTTTTCTTTTCTTTTTTTTTCTTTTTTTTTTTTTTTTTTTTTTTGAAAGATAGCAGGGGTGCCTCAAAGAGGTTTTCACCCGTGCCATCTGCCCTGAGCACCTAAGAGAGGTTTTCACTCAAGGATCTTTTTCAAACCTTTTCTCTTTTTTTTTTTTTTTTTGAAAGACAATAGGGGCGCCTCAATGAGGTTTTCACCCCTACCACCTGCCTTGGGCGCCTCAGAGAGGTTTTCACCCAAGGATCTTTATTATTATTTTTTTTTTTTTTTTTTTTTTTTCATATCCCTCAGGGTATGCCAAAAGCAGAGGCAGAACCCCTCTCTAGGACCAATACAGATTTCTCCATAGTTTTGATGAACTCTTGTCTTGAGAGAGGTCTCCTGTAGATCTTCAATCGATGCCCATTAACAAGCATGGGAATGGCTTCCTCATCAATGGTTCGAATGAGGACAGATCCATTGTCATGGCATTTCTCCACTGCATATGGTCCTAGCCATCTGGTTCTCAGCTTCCCCTTGAAATCTTTGTATCTGGAGTCATACAACAAAGCCCAATCTCCCGGCTGAAATTGCTTGTCATGGAGATGTTGGTCATGCCACACCTTTCTTTGAAGTTGAACCACTTCTGAGTGAAGGAGGGTCTGCATTCGGTGCTCATCCAGGCCATTCAGCTACAATAGCCTTTCTTTTTGTGCATGGCTGAGATCTGGGTCCAGCTGAGCTGCCATCCTCAAAGTGTTGTATTCAAACTCAATGGACAACAAAGCTTTCTTCCCATAGACCAGCTCATACGGTGTGAAGCCGGTGGTGGTCTTCCAAGTGGTGTTGTAAGCCCATGTGGCTTCAACCAGGCGATCTGCCCAGTCCTTTCTGCTGCTGCTCACCACCTTAGTCAAGATCCCTTCTAATGCTCTATTGGTGACATCCACCTGCCCATTTGCTTGAGGGTGATAAGGGGTGGAAGTCCTATGCTTGATCTTGTGATGAGCTAGGAGATCTTCAACCAGGTTGGAGGTGAACTGGCTCCCTTGATCGGTGACCAGCTCTCTTGGATAGCCAAACTTATAGAAGATGTTTTCTCTTAGGAACTCGGCCACCTTTTCTTCTATTGCTACTTTGATTGTTTTGGTCTCTGCCCACTTTGTCAAATAGTCAGTACACACAATGATGTAAGTCCTTTGCCTCGAAGAGGGGTTGATTGGGCCCGCAAAGTCCATGCCCCACTTCTCAAATGGCTCAAGAGTCACTTGAGGTTGGAGAGGCATCTCATCCCTTTGGGTCGGTTTCCCCATTCTTTGGCATTGGTCACACTGACTGACATATCTTCTGACATCTTGATGAAGTGTGGGCCAATAGTAGCCTGCCTGCAGGATTTTGAAGGCAGTTCTCTTTGCTGCAAAATGTCCTCCACAAGGCCCATCATGACAAGTGAGGAGGATATCAAAGACTTCCTCTTCCCTTACACAACGCCTTAAGATCCGATCGGGGCCAAGCTTGAACAGATTGCCCCCGATCCAAGTAAATGAGGCACTTTTTCTGATGATTCTGCTCTTCTCTCTGGAAGATAGGTGTGGAGGGAACTGTGCTGAAACAAGATAGTTTTCTATATCAGCAAACCATGGAGAGAGTACTGAAATAGAAAACAGATGTTCATCGGGCATCTGGTCATCCACTGTTCCATCCTCATCTGCAGAAAAATCCAATCTAGATAAAAAGTCAGCAACAACATTTTCTCTACCTGGTTTGTCAACAATGGTCAAATCAAACTGCTGCAATAAAAGTAACCATATAATAATACGAGAATTCACATCTGGTTTATTCATTAAATATCTGATTGCAGCATGGTCAGTATGTACAAAGGTCTGGTAACCAGTAATATAATGTCGGAACTTGTTCAATGCATGGACCACAGCCAAGAATTCTTTCTCGGTTACAGTGTAATTCAGCTCAGCTTTGGACAAGTTTTTGCTAACAAAGTAAATGGCATAGGGAAGTTTTTGCTCAACTTGTCCTAAAGCTGCACCTATGGATTTGTTCGAGGCATCAGTGTGGATGTGGAAAGGTAGGGCCCAGTTTGGACCTCTCAGGATTGGGGCTGACACCAACTTGTCCTTCAATTCATTTAAAGCCCTCTGACAATCGTCAGTCCAAGTACCTCAACAACACCTGCAACCAAAGCAAAAAGCAAAACTCAAGTAGGCAAGCAAGCAGAGGTGGAGACACCTGTGTCTACAGGAAAGCAGAAACAGGCTTCTACAGGAAGCCCGAAAACAAAAACAAAGGCTTCTAAGGGAGACCCTAGTAAACCCTAATCTGACTAGTTTAATCTCTATGATGCAATGGTGGGAGTGCAAGTGTCTAAGAATGATGCCATTACTGCTAGTGATATGAAATGCATGAACTTAAACTACTTCTATTGAAAAGAACATTGTTTTTGTATTTTTGCTTAAGTGGTTGGAGAGATTATGGTTTTGTTTCTTATTAGGGTTTGGCTGTGCAGAGGTGGTGCGAAGGGAGAGAGAGCTTGGGAAAGGTTGGGAAGGTTCAGAGAGGGTCTAAGGGGTCCCTAACACCCTTCCAGAGAGTCTCACAAAGTTTGGCTACCACGAAACCGTGTTTATGAGCTTCTACAGGAAGTCTGCAGGGGTTCTACAGGATGTTCAGAGATTTCTACAGGATGTTCTGAAATGGGATTTTGGAGCATGGGTGAGTGAGGGAAGATGCATGAGTGGATATGGAGGTAGGATAGGGGTCTGAAGTGGCCTAGGAACTGATGGATGGAGCTAAGGAATGGCGAGGATGGTTCAATTTGTTCAAGGGAGAGTGAAGCAATGTTGCACAAAAATTAGGGTTTTGGGAGCGAATGGCAAACGTGCAGCAAGGGTTCTAAGTAGAGGGTGGAGTGGATGGTGCTGATGGAGAATAAGCAGATGAAGGAGTGGTACAGGTGCTCTGCAAGTCATTTTTCCAATCTGAACCAACAAAGACTTATGAATTCAAAGACCTAATTACGTTGACCTAATTTTCTAGCTGTTAGTAAAGAGAATGAACAGAAGTGTGACCTGCAATGAAACCATGTATTTTAACTCATGCAAGTAAGCAAATGAATGTTTGAACTTGTAACCAACTTCTACACATGAAAATCAAACACTAGTGATTGCATGGCAAAGCAAAATCAGTGTTTTTGTGGGCAGCAAAGTCATCCTAGTCACAACTCCTGATCCCACTAAGGGAGAGGTGAAACCACAGATGTTTGTTGGCCCTTTTCTTGAAGCTTTTTCTGTTAACAACCTATCAACTAAATCTGAGCATGAAAAGCTATTTTACTCATCAAAAAAACAAACTAAATAACAAAACAAAATAGCAGATTTTATTCTCAGAATGCAGCAAAACACATAAAGATAAACAAGGGAGGTACTGGGCGCTTGAGATGGGCCCAACCCCAAGAGCTACAGCCTCCCAAGAGAGATTTAGAGCTGGTGCAAAGCTGGATTCATCTTTATTAAACAAGAATGAAGAGTTACATCAAAACTGTCCACAAGGAGAGCTTGAGAATGAGCTGAAAGCAAAGCTAATCTATTGCATAAAAAATCGAACTACAAACTAGCTAACTAATGGCTAAAACAAAATGACTAACTGGCTACAAAAATGACTAACCACTAGCTAACCAAAATGACTAACTTCAGGTACGTGACAAAACCTATTCCTCTATTGCATGAATCTAATTCAAGAACTGCATGAACGAATGGAGTGATGGAATTAAGCCACGAATTTAGGAAGGTTCACTTGATGTCCAGTTCTCTAGCAAGTCACGCAGCATGCATGGGTCAGCCATGCACGTGAAAGTCAAAAAACGGACAGTATGGGCAGTCTAACTCCAGTGCAACTAAATCAATGAGATTTCAAGCAGAGAAAAAATAGTGACCACTGCAGTTCATGATTGCAAAACAGTCGCATAAGCCAACACACGTATGTGCCACCTCACTCCAAAAATCACGCAGAAATCTGAGCGCTCAACTGTTAGTCAACTTGCACTTGCATCATGCTCACTCAAAGTATACATCCTCTGCTTCCACAATCGGCTTAATCTATCGACCTCCGTTGAGTTTCCTAACTATTTTCGAATTTCTCTAGTGCATCGGGCTCACTCAAAGGCCGAATCACGTTCTACAGGAAACGGGTGAAGTCGTCTACAGGAAACGCAGAGAACAGCTCTGCAGAATGAAGAGATTTTTGTCAAAATTCAAGCTTGAAATGAGGTAGGCTTGGGGAAATCTATCTGCATATGACTTATTTGAATGATTAAAAACACAGCAGTGGATTGAAAAAGAGTCAAGTTTGAAATTATGCATGCACATTTTCCCTGAGTTCTACACAGTTCTCTGTTTCCTTCTCTACACTCAAAGTTTGTTGCCTTCTTTCTCAAATTCCACTGTAAAGAAAACATATGCAACCATAGAAACCAGCCTGTGTGAAAAGAAATGAATTTGCATATCTGCCTACTCTATGAAAAGAACCTGTGTTATTTATCCATTGTTCTGTCAAAAAAATTTGTTTTTTCAAAAAGCAGAGAGTCAAATTGGGGATAAAAGCAGTTTAAAACAAAGGGCAATATTGCAAGGTAATCTCGTAAGGAGAAGCACATGGGAAATTCCTTATTTGGTTTTAGAAAAAGATGACAATTCAGCTATCCCTCTGTTTTCAATTCTACCTGCTTTCTCACCTGAGTATTTTATTTAGAAAAAAACACTCAACACCACATGGAGGACAAGCTAAAGGAATTAAGAGAACAATTGGCCATGGTGAGACACATTGGAAGCATTAAAAAAATCCCAGCTACAGGAGAAAATGCACTGCTGAAAAAACAGTTAGAGCAACACGAAGGCATAGAGGTTTCTACAGGAAGTGAAGGGAAAGAACAACAAAAAGAGAAATCCCCTAAAATGTTGGCAAGGGAGGCAGCAACTGTGCATGCTGCATTAGGCACACCTACAAAACAAAAAGGGAAAAAGAAAAAGGCAGGCATCCATGTATTTTAAGGCCAGGAAAAGCATAAGAATTCAAACAAGCAGAATAGGAGGAGCAGTGGAAGGACATGGAAAAGGAACACAAGACAGACCACCACAGAAGGAACAAGAAGAATGAGTGAAATGCCAAGCTGCTGAGGCCAAAACTGTTGGAGGAATGAAGGCACAAACACCAAGGGAGAAATGGTTTCAAACACGGGCAGAGAGGACTAAAAATGTCAAAACAAGTAGGGACACACCCAAGGCAACCACAACACAGTCAAGGAGAAGGCACCCTCAGCCAAGCAGGCCAAAACAATGAAGACTGTTTCTACAGGAAGACAGAAAACAGCCACTACAGGACTTTCTACAGGAAGTTTGGAAAAAGGGCAGCAAAAGCAGAAATCGGCCGAGATTTTAGCTAAGGGGGCAGCACCTGTGTTGGCCACCCTAAGCACATCCATCCCCTCCATGAACACTCATTCTTTTCAGGGTTCGGACACAATTTAGTCATGGTTCAACTTTCTACAGGAAGTTCTCTATTTTTACCAGAAACATCCTGTAGAAGCCTTTGGGTAGGCTAGAATCAATTATGGAGAGGGATTTGAAGATTGAAGACTGTTGAGGAGACATGAAACCACTCTTTTCTTCCATCCTCCACTGGTCTCATCTCCTTTCGCCACCATTGCTGCCATCAGATTGAATATACTTGCACACTCATACCAAGGCTGAGAATTCCCTGGGAAAAGGAACAGGCAGTGGGAAGAAGCAAAGAAGCATGGTTTCATGACAGAGAAGAGGGAATCACTTCAGAAGCTTGGCATCACAGGGAAGCCACCAAGGCTATCAAAGACGAGGAAAGAGATTGGTTGCTCAGAGGATGAGCAACACTTTCAGTAGGGGGGTGATGATGAGCCCCAAAAATGTACAATTATTTGGGCTCATTCAACCTCCTAATTTGGCTTAGTCCACCATTCTCATTTGTTTATTGCATGTTTTGATTATTTTTATGTTAATAGAGTGAATTTGGTTAGTCATTATGCCAACAAGTCTAATGGGTGCTTTGTGTAGCCTTTTTCGTCAACTTGGAGGCAAAATTGAAGGTCTTAATGAGCACTTGGCAGCCAAATTCGTGGGAGAACAAGCTAGAGGATTTGTAGGAAGGTGTCCCCCTCATTTATGGACCCTTACCTCGAATTCTCCACCATCAGCTCGGAGTTCAAGGGCCACTGAATCAATCAGCTCAAGGGCAGCCAAGCAAGTCAAGTTGGACTGCTGTTAACTACAAGTCTTGGGCAGCCAAGTCCCTAACTTTTAGGAGGACTGTTGGGTCCTCAAAATTGTATAAATAAGAAGGCTTGGGGCCTCATTTTGGTTAGCCAGTTAGTCATTTTGTTTTAGCCATTAGTTAGCTAGTTTGTAGTTCGATTTTTATGCAGTAGATTAGCTTTGCTTTCAGCTCATGCTCAAGTTCTTCTTGTGGACAGTTTTGCTGTAACTTTTCATTTCTTGATTAATAAAGATGGATCCAGCTTCGCACCAAATCTAAATCGCTCTTGGGAGGCTGTAGTTCTTGGGGTTGGGCCCATCTCAAGCGCCCAGTACCTCCCTTGTTTATATTTATGTGTTTGCTGCGTTCTTGAAATAAAATCTGCTCTTCAGATCTTGCTTTGTTATTGTAGTTGGTTTTGATGGGTAACGTAGCTTTTTATGCTTAGAATCAATTGGTAGAAGTTTGTATGCATTTAGATCTTTTGGCATGTTCTTTCTCACGTGATGTATATGGTTCTCTTTTCAAACGAGGCTGCTATTTATTCATTCATTAACAATTGGATTGAGTTAGCTAGGACTTGGTTTGTTTGCAAGAATTCATTGATTTGTTTGAATAAGCATTGTGCAGGGCATCTCTATCACCTTCATCACCTCCTCGTTCATCTGAGCCTCGTTCAGGTCAGCTCCTCCATCACCAGGTCTGTTTCTTCATCTCCCATCTGCTCTTTTGCCACGTAACCCTACCTTCTTGCTTTTCCATTGCCTCAACCTTCGTTGATGCAAGTCAGCCTTCCACATCATCTCACCACTCCATCCATCAGTTCCTAGGTCACTTCAGACCCCCATCCTACCTCCATAACCATCCATGCATCTTCCATCAACCATCCATCCTCAAAAATCCAATTCGTAAACATCCTGTAGAAGAATTACAGAACATCCTGTAGAAACTTCCTATAGAAGCCCCTGTAGACTTCCTGTAGAAGTTCATGAACACGGTTGCATGTCATCCAGACTTTGTGAAACTCTCAGAAAGAATACTGGGGATCCCTTAGACCCTCTCTGTACCATCCCAACCTTTCCCAAGCTTTCTTTCCCTTCAAACCACCCCTGCACAATCAGAACCTAATAAGAAACAAATTCATAATCACTCCATCCACTTAAGCAAAAATACAAAAACAATGTTCTTTTTCATAGAAGTAGTTTGAGTTCATGCATTTCACATCATTAGAAGTAATGGCATCAGTTGTAGACATTTGCCTCTCACTATTGCACCATAGAGGTTAAACTAGTTAGATTAGGGTTTACTAGGGTTTCCATGCTTTGGTTGGCTTTCAGTTCATTGTTGCAAAGTAGATCAATTTCCCTTGAGATAGCCTTCGTCCATCATTTAGAAAGCTTCTTCTGAGAGCATATAGAAGTTGGCTTGAGCCCTAGCGGACTTGTGCCAGCTGACCAAGTGACAGCTGCGACAAGAGCTAGTACTTGTGCATACAACACCGTCGCTTCCAAGTTTGTACGAGCTACCGGGTTGATAAAATTAAAGATAGGAAGCCCCAGGAGTTGTACCATTATTGCTACAATACTGGAGCCCACCATCTTTTTGGCGCCGTTGTCGGGGATCGAACCCGGGTCACCCTGAGATGCTACAACTCCTGGAGCTTCCTATCTCTAATTTTATCAACCCGGTAGTTCGTACAAACTTGGAAGCGATGGTGTTGTATGCACAAGTACTAGCTCTTGTCGCAGCTGTCACTTGGTCAGCTGGCACAAGTACGCTAGGGCTCAAGCCAACTTCTATATGCTCTCAGAAGAAGCTTGCTAAATGATGGACGAAGGCTATCTTAAAGGAAATTAATCTATTTTGCAAAAATGAACTGAAAGCCAACCAAAACATGGAAACCCTAGTAAACCCTAATCTGACTAGCTTAACCTCTAGGATGCAATGGGTGGAGTGCAAGTGTCTGGAAATGATGCCATTACTTCTAATGATGTAAAATGCATGAACTTAAACTACTTTTATTGAAAAGAACATGTTTTTGTATTTTTGCTTAAATGGTTGGAGTGATGATGATTTTGTTTCTTATTAGGGTTTGGTTGTGCAGAGGTGGTGCGAAAGGAAGGAAAGCTTGGGAAAGGTCAGGGGGGCTAGGAGAGGTTCCAGGGGATCCAAAACATCATTCCACAGAAGTCCACAACGTTCAGGTGCTCGGCAACCAAGTGTGCAGGCTTCTACAGGATGTCTGCAGGGGTTTCTACAGGATGTTCAGAGATTTCTACAGGATGTTCTGAAAAGAGGATTTTGGAGAATGGATGGAGGGAAAAAGGTGGAGGAACGAGTATGGAGGTGAAATAGGGGTGTGAAGAGGCCTAGGACTTGGTGGATGAGGCTAAGGAGTGATTGGATTTGTTCAAGGGAGAGTGAAACAATTTTGCACAAAAATTAGGGTTTTGGGAGCGAATGGCAAACGTGAAGCAAGGGTTCTAAGTAGAGGGTGGAGTGGATGGTGCTGATGGAGAATAAGCAGATGAAGGAGTGGTACAGGTGCTCTGCAAGTCGTTTTTCAAACTGAACAAACAAAGACATGCAAGAAAACAAAGATCTAGTTATAAAACCTATGACCTAGTTACTTCACTCTAATCTGACCTAACAGCAAAAGGAAATGAACATAAGTTTATTTGCAGTGAAACCATGTGAAACAACCATGAAACTAAGTGATCATAAACCTAAACATGCATCCAAACTGATATCAAGTTCCACGAATGAGATTCAAACACTAATGATTGCATGGTGAAGCAAAGAAAGTGTTTTTGTTGGGACAACATGGTTACTTCAACTCCAGCCCCTGATCCAATAAGGAAGAGGTGAAACCAAAAGCGTTTGCTGACCCTTTTTTGGAGCTTTTTCCTATTATTATCCTACCAATATATTCTAAGCATAAACAGCTACTTTAACCATCAAAAGAAATCCAAATAACAATGCAAGATTTAAATACAAGTAGCAGATTTTATTCCAAGAATGCATCAAAGACACATAAAGATAAATGAAGGAGGTACTGGGCGCTTGAGATGGGCCCAACCCCAAGAGCTACAGCCTCCTAAGAGAGATTTAGAGCTGGTGCAAAGCTGGATTCATCTTTATTGATCAAGAAATGAAGAGTTACATCAAAACTGTCCACAAGGAGAACTTGAAAATGAGCTGACAACAAAACTAATCTATTGCCTAGAAATTGAACTACAAAATGACTACAACAAGACTATGAAATGACTAACTATCAGCTACAAATTGACTAACCACTAGCTAACCAAATTGAGGCCCTAAGCCTTCTTATTTATACAATTTGAGGACCCAACAGTCCTCCTAAAATTTAGGGACTTGGCTGCCCAAGACTTGTAGTTAACAAAAATCCTACTTGACTTGCTTGGCTGCTCTTGTGCTCATTGATTTGGTGGCCTTTGAACTCTGAGCTGATGGTGGAGAATTCGAGGTAAGGGCCCACAAATGAAGGGGACACCTTCTTACAAATCCTCTACCTTGTTCTCCCACGAATTTGGCTGCCAAGTGCTCATTAAGACCTTCAATTTTGTCTCCAAGTGGACCAAAAAGGCTACACAAAGCACCCATTAGACTTGTTGGCATAATGACTAACCAAATTCACTCTATTAACATAAAGATAATCAAAAAAATGCAATAAAACAATGAGAATGGTGGATTAAGTCAAATTAGAAGGTTGAATGAGCCCAAATAATTGTCCATTTTTGGGGCTCATCCCCCCTACTGAAAGTGTTGGTCATCCTCTGAGCAACCAATCTCTCTCCTCATCTTTGATGGCCCTGGTGGCTTCTTTGGCTAACATCTCAGCTGATTTCTCCTTTGGCTTCCCTCTTTTCAAACTTCCTGTAGAAACAGTTCTCTGTCTTCCTGTAGAAACAATCTGCTAACTGTTCTCTGTCTTCCTGTAGAACTGTCTTTGAGTCCATCATCTTGATTTTCTCTCTTTAGGTGAAGGCTTTTAGCTTCCTCATTCATAGATGATGGATCTCTTTGAAGGAGACTCTTTCTTTTGTTTAGCTTGTGTGTCCTCAATGACGATTTGCTTCTTTGACTGTGGTTTGGGGTCTGCCAATTCTTATCTACATGCCCTTTCTTGCCTTAAAAATAGTGGAAGCTCCCTCTTTTACTTCTCCTTCAGCTTGCGAGAGGTACTTAGGGCGGCCAGCACAGCTGCTGCCTCCCTAGCTAGGATGTCCGCCTTCTTCTCCTTGGGTTTCGCCTTTTTAAGGCTTCCTGTAGAAGACCCTGTTTTAGCCAATTTCGGGCTTCCTGTAGAAGCCCCTTTTTCAATGATTTTCGGGCTTCCTGTAGAAGACCCTTTTACTGTTTTCGGGCTTCCTGTAGAAGCCTGTTTCTGCTTTCCTGTAGACACGGGTGTCACCACCTTTGCTTGCTTTGCTGCATGGGTTTTGCTTTTTGGTTTGGTTGCAGGTGATGATGAGGTACTTGGGCTGATGTGGACCACCTCAGCTTTGTTCGTTCTGCTCTTCAACCTCTTTTCTCTTGCTGACAAGATGGGTGTGTCACCTTCTTCTTTGTCATCCTTTTTCTCATGCTTCCTCTTTTGTTCTTTCTTCTGCACTGTGGTCGGGGTCTTCTGGCCTGTTTCTTTCTTTCCCTCGGCCACTGCTTCTTTTTCCTCACTGCTGGAGGAAGTGTAAGTTCACATGACAACCATGGATAATGCAGAATCATGAATCCCCCTGGCATGGTAAGAGTGCTCCCTTTTTCTTATTCTTTTTTCAGAAACAGAAGTGTTGTTTATAGTTTCCCCCTGGACTCAAGGAAGAATTCCTCAGCTGTTTGATATCAATGAACAACAATTCCCTCGTTTCAAGACTTTTGCTACCCAAATACTCGACTGTCAGAAGGGAATTAGGCTCCCACAGACAACGTGTAGAGCTTAATTTTCATCCCCAGCACACATACAACCACATAAATTTCACATCCTTCATGCACATGTTAGTCCTCACAGTGCTTTAACTTTTGTACAGGAGAAATTTGTTAATAGGACCTGTGGAGGGGAATGTGATGCATAACCAACTGAAAAATTTCGTGTATCACACAGGAAAACTACCATTCTTGACCCACAGACAGATTTCTTTCATACTTTCTTATTCAAAAATAGTTTTAATTCACCACCTTTCAGATGTATCATGCATGGAAGAGTGTTTTTTCAAGCCTACCACTTTCAGGATTCCCAATTTGTCGAAGAAAAATCCAAGCTTTTTTGCTCTAGAAGGCTCTGCTGTACTTTCCTGTAGAACGTCTTCCTATAGAAACGCCTGTAGAGTGCGACAGGCGGGAATTGTTTAAGGAGCTGTAGAGATCTCGAGAAAAAAAGGCAGAAATCTTGTAGAGCACCATCGGTTAACTGATCTGGAAATGGTTTCAGTTGACTGCAGTTGAATGGTGAGAGTTTCAGCTGAGCGTTGATTAAGTGTTGCGTGATTTGTGGTGAAGGAGTGCAGTGGCCAAGCGTACGTGGCCACATGCAGACGGCAGTGCTGTGAAGCTGCATGTCCTCTTCCCGTTAATCAACTGCACTGGAGTTAAACTCTCTATCACTGTTTTTTTTCTTTTAATTTTTTTTTTTTAATTTTTACGTGAGTCCACTGTCCACGTGCACTGCGTGACTGCCGGCTGAGTTCTAAAGAAGACAATCAGTTGAGCCTTGCTAATCCGTGGCTTAATTTCACCATTCCATCAATTCATGCAGTTTTCAAATTAAATCTATGCAATAGAAGAATGAGATCAGTCACATACCTCGAAGTTGAATGGCTGCCGTGAAGCTTTTTGCTGCTGCATGCTCTGATTCTGCTGCTGCATGCTTGGATCCTTTGATTGCATGAGGCTTTGCTGATGATTTTGATTGATTTTCCTTGTGCAGGCGTCCTCTGGCTGGATCTGAGCTGCATGCAATTGTTTCCACGTTCAGATCTGCACCTTCAAACTGCTGCTGCTGCATGGTCACAAAATCAGAACTTGTTTTCGCCATTGCTCTCAAACGGTAACCCGGATTGAGCTGAAACTCGGTGAGCATGTTCCTATCATCATTATGCATCTCCCATAGCAAAATCATGATCAATGGATGCACGGATTTCAAGAAAAATGGAAAATGGCTGAAGATTTCAGATCTTGATTTCTCGGAAACCGTGCTTCAGAATCGGCTGAAACTGCTGGGGCAGGCTACTATCACCCATGTGCATCTCCCCATGAAATAGGTTTTAAAATGGATGCACGGATATGGAGAAAACGCAAAAATGGTTGATGGTGATGGAGGTTGATTTCTTGGAAACCGTGCACCGGAATTGGCTGAAACTTCTCAGGCATGTTGTCATCAACCTTGTACAATTCTCCATAAAACGGTTTTTCAAATGGATGCATGGTTTTCAAGTTATGGCAAAAACAAATTTTGCTCTATGGATTTTTGCTTCAAGGCACTTTGCATGTGTTTGCATGGTATGACAAAATGAATTTTGGCTGTGATGCAGGTATGGAGATGATGGAGGAGGAGTTGGAAGATTGCATGAGGACTTCTGAACCCTTGAGGAAGCTACCATGTTCGCCAAACCACTTTTTGAAATGCATGCCTAGTTTCCCACAATTTCTACAGGAAGTTCCTGTAGAAGCACAATGAGAAGCACAAGGAGGTGGAAAAAATGATGGATGAAGGCAAGGGATGGACACACAAGTGCCTGTAGGCCTAATCAACAGATTCCCACCATTAGATTCACTTTTGATATTGGATTTGGCTCGTCCAAAGGTTCTGCAGGATGTTTCCTGTAGAAATACAGAGCTTCCTGTAGAAGGCAAGAAAATTCCTTTGACCTTGATTTGAGTGCTCCTAAAATTTAACGGACCCAACCAAGATTCTGCATTATTAACAGGATTATTTGTGGTCTCCAGTATTGTAGCAAAAATGCTACAACTCCTGGGGCTTCCTATCTCTAATTTTATCAACCCGGTAGTTCGTACAAACTTGGAAGCGACGGTGTTGTATGCACAAGTACTAGCTCTTGTCGCAACTGTCACTTGGTCAGCTGGCACAAGTCCGCTAGGGCTCAAGCCAACTTCTATATGCTCTCAGGAGAAGATTGCTAAATGATGGACGAAAGCTATCTCAAAGGAAACTAATCTTCTTGGCAAAAATGAACTGAAAGCCAACCAAAACATGGAAACCCTAGTAAACCCTAATCTGACTAGTCTAACCTCTATGATGCAATAGTGAGAGTGCAAATGTCTAAAGATGATGCCATTACTTCTAGTGATGTGAAATGCATGAAATTAAACTACTTGCATCTGAAAAGACATGTTTTTGTATTTTTTCTTAAGTGGATGGAGTGATTGTGATTTTGTTCTTATTAGGGTTTGGTTGTGCAGAGGTGGTGCAGAGGGAAGGAAAGCTTGGGAAAGGTCAGGGAGGCTAGGAGAGGTCCCAAGGGATCCTTAGCATCAGTCCACAGAGGTTCCTCACATTCAGATGCTCAGCAACCGAGTGTGTGGGCTCCTATAGGATGTCTGCAGGGGATCCTATAGGAAACTCAGGAATTTTTACAGGAAGTCTGTTACTTCTACAGGATGTCCTACCGTGGGAGTTTTGGGTGATGGTGAAGTGATGGAGTGGTATAGAGGGATATGTAGGATGGAAATGAGGTGGTAATGGCTCAGCAACAGTGAGGTGAGGAGATGAGGATGAGTGTAGAGGCAAATTTGTCTTAGAGGAAATAGAGGGAATGGAAGGCAAAAAAAACAGGGGATATGAGCAGTGGGGTAGTTGAGGAACAAAGGGCTTTGTTGGAGGATGGATAGTTGGTCTGGGCACGGTTCGGGAAGGCAGGAGAACGATGGAGTAGCGTTGCACGGTGTAAATGAGACAAATCATCCAAGTCCTGCAAGTAAAAGTTATTAGCTTATGCCAACAACTTATTAAACCAATGAACAGTAATGTATTCATGAAGGAAACTGATATATGGTACTGAAGCAATGAAGCATTCCAAGAAATTGACACTCATCGACACTTATATCCATCACCAAGACTGCGTTCAAGAGAGCATTAACATGTAAGCAAACGTTTTTGAATGGGCAACACAGTCTGCGATCCCTGCCTCTAGAAAGAGGTGGATCATGAGCATACAGTCAGCCAGTTATGTTTTAACTATTATTCACTCTAATCTACTCAGCCTACTTCCAAACAACTACAGCAATTCTAACTGATAAAACCAATCTGTTTAACTTCTATAGGAAATCCAAATCAGCAACTGTTTAACCACTACAGGAAATCTAAATCAGCAGCTATACTCGAATGCATGTAAAGGAAAATGGAAACGAAATGCTAAAGGAACAATATTGATACAAAGGAAGGAGGCCTGAGCTCTCAGGTTGGGCCCAACCCCGAGAGCTTTAGGCTCCTTTAAAAACTCAGAATTTGATCCAAAACTACTTGCTTTTATTCATAATCAAAAGTCTAATGTCATGCCAAAACTGGCTTACAAAGAGCAAAAACCAAATTGACTAACTAGCTGCTACAAAATGACTAACCACTAGCTACAAAAATGACTAACTAACTAGCTCCCCAAAATGACTAACTGAAATGAGGTCTTAAGCCCTCTTATTTATACAATTTGAGGACCCAACAGTCCTCCTAAAATTTAGGGACTTGGCTGCCCAAGACTTGTAGTTAACAGCAGTCCAACTTGACTTGCTTGGTTGCCCTTGAGCTGATTGATTCGGTGGCCCTTGAACTCTGAGCTGATGGTGGAGAATTTGAGGTAAGGGTCCATAAATGAGGGGGACACCTTCCTACAAATCCTCTAGCTTGTTCTCCCACGAATTTGGCTGCCAAGTGCTCATTAAGACCTTCCATTTTGTCTCCAAGTTGACCAAAAAGGCTACACAAAGCACCCATTAGACTTGTTGGCATAATGACTAACCAAATTCACTCTATCAACATAAAAATAATCAAAAACATGCAATAAACAAATGAGAATGGTGGACTAAGCCAAATTAGGAGGTTGAATGAGCCCAAATAATTGTACATTTTTGGGGCTCATCATCACCCCCCTACTGAAAGTGTTGCTCATCCTCTGAGCAACCAAATCTCCCCCCTTGTCTTTGATGGCCCTGGTGACTTCCTTGGCTAGCATCTCGGCCGATTTATCCTTTGGCTTCCCGCTTTTCAAACTTTCCTGTAGAAACTGTTCACTGGCTTCCTGTAGAAACAGTCTCTGTCTTCCTGTAGAAACAGTCCTTTGTCTTCCTGTAGAACAGTCTGCTAACTTCCTGTAGAACTAATTTCACTGATTTTACTTGCTTGGCTGGGGGTGCCTTCTCCTTGAACTGCGCTGCCTGAAAGCTGACGAATCCAACACAAATGGCAAGTCTAATGTATTATAAAAGCACACATGTACAATGAACTGCCTGAGAATAGATATTGCATGCCAAAGCTGGATGGGAAAAAGTGTTTCCAGGCCTTTAAATCACTGTTTTTCCATTGGTTAACCTTGATTCACGTTTTTGTTCCTGACATGACAATACTTTCCGACTGCGGCATCTTTCTTTTCTTCATAAAATGCTTACTGCAATAGCAAATATGGGAATAATAACAGATTTGTATCCCAAAGCCAACCCAAATATAACATTAGTTGCTGCTCCATTCCTGCATGAATCGGCAACATCTTGGACAGGGCTGTAAGCATTACTAGTGTAGTACTCAGTGACAAAACCAATAACAAGGCCAGACCACAAACCAATAGCACCACAGAAGAAAAGCTCCCAGTTCTTTACAACCTTCCGGGCACCAAAATTGAAGATAGTGAAGGATGAAGGCAATGCAACTAGGCTTACAGCAGCAATGCCAATAGTCATCACTACTGTGGAGATAATAAGTTGCTTTTTCACTGCAGGCTCAATTTCCTTCATAGCCTTGATCTCAAATATGTTAGTTGCAAACAGAGTTGTGATTAAGCAAGCAATGATACCCATTGAACTAATAAGCAAGGGATAACACATGGCAGTAAGATCATGAGAGTTTCCAAATGATGATATGGATGCAACAACCAGAGCTGCACAGGAAGATTCAGCATAGGACCCAAATAGATCTGATCCCATACCAGCGATATCTCCAACATTGTCACCAACATTATCAGCAATGACAACTGGGTTGCGTGGATCGTCTTCAGGAATGTTCCTCTCAACCTTGCCAACAAGATCAACACCTGCATCCGCTGCTTTGGTGTAAATACCACCACCTACTCTGCCAAACAGAGCCATGGAAGAACCACCAAGACCATATTTGAAGATGTTGAAATAAGTTTTGCTAACCGTTTCATATATTTTTCTCCAAGATGTTCTGCTAATTTTCGTTTATCTCCATCTTGAGACAAGACAAACAATAGTTCCACAGCATGAGCTCGCATGTCAGAGTATGTAACTTCACAAAAAGGGAAGCAATACCTGAATTTGAATACTCTTCGAGTGAATCATGTTGCAAGTGCAAGTTGACCAACAACTGAGCGCTCAGATTTCTGCGTGATTTTTGGAGTGAGGTGGCAGAGACATGTGTTGGCCATGCAGACAGTTAGGCTGTCGTGAACTGCATGTTCTACTTAGGAACCGTATGTTTTCTTCTTGATCCGCTGCACTGGAGTTCCAGCAGCTGACACAAACTGTCCGTTTTTTGACTTTCACGTGCACGGCTGATCATGCTGCGTGATTTTTGCCTTGCTGAGTGCAATTGAGCATGGCTCTCTTCTTGGCTTAATCCACTCATCTCATTCATTCATGCATTGCTTTAGATTAGATCTATGCAAACAGATGAACAAGGTTTAGTCACGTACCTGAAATCAAACGGCTGCTTGTGAAGCTTCTTGCTGCTGCATGCTTTGATTCTTTGATTGTATGAGGCTTTGATAATGATTTTTGATTGCTTTCCCTTGTGCAGGTGTCCTCTGGCCGGATCTGAGCTGCATGCAATCGTTTCCACGTTCAACTCTGCCCGTTCAAGCTGCTGCTGCTGCATGGTCACAAAACCAGAACTTATTTTTGCCATTTCTCCCAAACGGTAGATCGGTTTGATCTGAAACTCGGTGAGAATGTTCCTACCATCATTATGCATCTCCCATAGCAAATTCGTGATCAATGGATGCACGGATTTCGAGAAAAATGGAAAATGGCTGAAGATTTCAGAGCTCGATTTCTCGGAAACCGTGCATCGGAATCAGCTGAAACTGCTTGGGTGGGTTACCGTCACTCACATGCATATCCCCATGAAACAGGTTTTGAAACGGATGCACGGTTATGGATAAAATGCAAAAATGGCTGATGGTGAAGGAGGCTGATTTCTTGGAAACCGTGCACCGGAATTGCATGAAACTGCTCAGGCATGTTTTCATCAACCTTGTACAATTCCCCACAAAACGGTTTGACAAATGGATGCATGGTTTTCCAGTTATGGCAAAAACAAATTCTGCTCTATGTGTTTTTGCTTCAAGGCACTTTGCATTTTGGTTGCATGGTATGACAAAATGAATTTTGGCTGTGATGCAGGTATGGAGATGATGGAGGAGGAGTTGGAAGATTGCAGGAGGACTTCTGAACTTTTGAGGAAGCTACCATGCTTGCCAAACCACTTTTTGAAATGCATGCCTAGTTTCCCACAATTTCTACAGGAAGTTCCTGTAGAAGCACAATGAGAAGCACAAGGAGGTGAAAAAATGATGGAGAAAGGCAAGGGATGGAAACACAAGTGATTGTAGGCCTAATCAACAGATTCCCACCATCAGATTCACTTTTGAAATTGGATTTGGCTCGTCCAAAGGTTCTACAGGATGTTTCCTGTAGAAATACAGAGCTTCCTGTAGAAGGCACAAGAACAATTACTTTGACCTTGATTTGAGTGCTCCTCCCGTCATGAAACTTCCTTCTTGCAACTTGCATTGTCATTGCTGCAACATGAAATTATTCGATGGAGATTAGCTTTATTTTTCTTTTTCTTTTTCTCTTTTTTTTTTTTTGAAAAACAACTAGGGCGCCTCATGGAGGTTTTCACCCTAATTGCCTGCCTTGGGCGCCTCCAAGGGAGGTTTTCACCCAAAGATCTTATTCTCTTTTCTCTTTTTTTTCCAACCCATTGACCGCCTCATGGAGGTTTTCAATCAATGAGCCAATCTAAGGCGCCTCCGAGGAGGTTTTCACCTTAGATTTCTATTTTCCTCTTTTTTTCATTTTTTTTCTTTTTCTTTTTTTTCCTTTTTTTTCTTTTTTTTTTCTTTTTTCTACCCTACCCTACTTGAAAAACAAAATCATTTTCAAGTATAAGAATACTTCCAATGGAGCCATGTGCACATCGAGATTAGAGACAAGATGATGTGAAGGCTCGAAATGCATGCTTTGACAGGTATCCGGATCTCAGAGACCAAATGATCTGGCTTTGAAGGGATCAAACATAACTGAGGAAGAAAGTACCGCTGCAACTTAGTGACCTTCTGAAACCATATCTCAATATAGATTTGATATCCTTGGTCGCCTTGCTGATTTGGATCATTCTTCATGTCACCTTCTATCATGACCTTCTGATCTTCCTCTTTTTGTTGATCTTTCTCTTGAGTACATGGAGGATTTGATGACAACCATGAGGGAACTCTCTCGATCTCTGATTTAGATCTCTTCTCTTTATCAAGTGCAGCCCATGGTTCTTTGGTCTCCTCTTTGGAATCTTATTTTTCCTTTGGTCCTTCAATGTTGTCAATAGATTCTCTCTTTTGCAACACTCTTCCTGAGCTTTGGTGAACATCATTGAGCTCAAAAGGAGTCATTTGCACATGTTGTGCCTCAGCTTTGCAATTTGGTTGAGCTGCTCCATTGCATGGCTTTGGAAATGGAGGTACGGGTAGCTGAGTGGAGGTGTGAAATTGAGATGGAGATGGATGGCATTGTGGTTGGGTAGGCATTTGGGGTTGCCTTGGTGGAGGAGGAGGTGATGGTTGTGGATGAGCAGGTGGTGGAGGAAAATGAGCGGGATGAGAGTTGTACTGGGGCCTTCACTCCTGATAAGGTGCATTCCACTGAGGCTGTGGCTGAGCATAAGAGTGAAATGAATGAGCAGCTGGTTGGGCATAATATGGATCTGTGAAGGAATAAGGAGGAGGTGTGAACCAGGAAGGATGAGCAGGGGGACCCCAAGAAGGCATGAAGGTGGCTTGGTAAGGGTCATAATAGGTCTCGGGTGTCCCTTGTAGTTCCTGCTGGTAGGGTATGGGTCCATGTGGCCTCCTTTGATTCATATAATAGAGTGATTCAGTGGCTCCCTTGGCTCTTTGATATGTAGTTTTGATTCTAGGTAAGGAAGGGCACTGATCTGTAGGATGGTATTCTTCACAGATGAAACACACTTCTAGAGAGTGCATTGGACATTCGTTCCTAGGATGCTTTCTAGTGCACCTAGGACAAAAAATGGCCAAAGCCCTCTTGGCTTCTTCTTGCTTCTTTTGGATCCGCAAGGTATCCAGTTGCATGGCAAGAAACTGCCTCATATCACTCTTGAAACCTTCTATCTGATCTTCGAATTCATCTTTGGACAAGGTACTGCTCCAAACATTTCTGCTTGTAGCCATTTGCTTCAGAGGAATGTTTTCTTCTTCTTCTCCCCTAGAGGTTCTTTAAATATGCCTTGATGTCCACCCAGGGGTTCTTTCATCACAGCCGTCGAAGAAGAACGTTGGCTGTGTGAAGCAGTGGGGGTGTTGTGCAATCATTTTTCTAACTTATCTCTACTCCTACAGATCATGAAATGAAATCTTTTTGGTTGATTTTTTTGTTTTTTCTACTTCTACCTGCAAAACTAAAATAGATTGAACTGCAACTAACTATCTTGCTGAAATGAAAATGCGGAATTGAAATGAAAGCAGGAAAGGACTAATCTATTTTGCTCAAATGAAATTGCAGGAATGAAATGCTAGGCTACGCTTGCGGAATTGAAATGCTACCCTACGCTTACAGAAATGAAATTGCGGAATTGAAATGCTAATCTATGAAAGCAGGAAATACTAATCTATGAAAGCAGGAAATACTAATCTATGAAAGCAGGAAATGTCTATGCTACTTTTGCAGAATGAAAATGAAATAAACTACTGAGCAGAAGGTTGTAGTAGAAAATAGAAGAATAGCAACAATCACCAATACTCTGTCGCTTCCCCGGCAACGGCGGCAAAAAGATGGTGGGCTCCAGTATTGTAGCAATAATGCTACAACTCCTGGGGCTTCCTATCTCTAATTTTATCAACCCGGTAGTTCGTACAAACTTGGAAGCGACGGTGCTGTATGCACAAGTACTAGCTCTTGTCGCAGTTGTCACTTGGTCAGCTGGCACAAGTCCGCTAGGGCTCAAGCCAACTTCTATATGCTCTCAGGAGAAGCTTGCTAAATGATGGATGAAATCTATCTCAAAGGAAACTAATCTTCTTGGCAAAAATGAACTGAAAGCCAACCAAAACATGGAAACCCTAGTAAACCCTAATCTGACTAGTCTAACCTCTATGATGCAATAGTGAGAGTGCAAATGTCTAAAGATGATGCCATTACTTCTAGTGATGTGAAATGCATGAAATTAAACTACTTGCATCTGAAAAGACATGTTTCTGTATTTTTTCTTAAGTGGATGGAGTGATTGTGATTTTGTTCTTATTAGGGTTTGGTTGTGCAGAGGTGGTGCAGAGGGAAGGAAAGCTTGGGAAAGGTCAGGGAGGCTAGGAGAGGTCCTAAGGGATCCTTAGCATCAGTCCAGAGAGGTTCCTCATGTTCAGATGCTCAGCAACCGAGTGTGTGGACTCCTACAGGATGTCTGCAGGGGATCCTACAGGAAACTCAGGAATTTCTATAGGAAGTCTGTTAACCTCTACAGGATGTCCTACCATGGGAGTTTTGGGTGATGGTGAAGTGATGGAGTGGTATAGGGGGATATGTAGGATGGAAATGAGGTGGTAATGGCTCAGCAATAGTGAGGTGAGGAGATGAGGGTGAGTGTAGAGGCAGATTTGTCTTAGAGGAAATAGAGGGAATGGAAGGCAAGAAAAACAGGGGATATGAGCAGTGGGGTAGTTGAGGAACAAAGGGCTTCATTGGAGGATGGATAGTTGGTCTGGGCACGGTTCGGGAAGGTAGGAGAACGATGGAGTAGCGTTGCACGGTGTAAATGAGACAAATCATCCAAGTCCTGCAAGTAAAAGTTATTAACTTATGCCAACAGCTTATTAAACCAATGAACAGCAATGTATTCGTGAAGGAAACTGATATATGGTACTGAAGCAATGAAGCATTCCAAGAAATTGACACTCATGGACACTTCTATCCATCACCAAGACTGCGTTCAAGAGAGCATTAACATGTAAGCAAACATTTTTGAATGGGCAGCACAGTCTGCGATCCCTGCCTCTAGAAAGAGGTGGATCATGAGCATACAGTCAGCCTGTTCTGTTTTAACTGTTATTCACTCTAATCTACTCAGCCTACTTCCAAACAACTACAGCAATTCTAACTGATAAAACCAATCTGTTTAACTTCTACAGGAAATCCAAATCAGCAACTATTTAATCACTACAGGAAATCGAAATCAGCAGCTATACTCGAATGCATGTAAAGGAAAATGGAAACGAAATGCTAAAGGAACAATATTGATACAAAGGAAGGAGGCCTGAGCTCTCAGGTTGGGCCCAACCCCGAGAGCTTTAGGCTCCTTTAAAAACTCAGAATTTGATCCAAAACTGCTTGTTTTTATTCATAATCAAAAGTCTAATGTCATGCCAAAACTGGCTTACAAAGAGCAAAAACCAAATTGACTAACTAGCTGCTACGAAATGACTAACCACTAGCTACAAAAATGACTAACTAACTAGCTCCCCAAAATGACTAACTGAAATGAGGTCTTAAGCCCTCTTATTTATACAATTTGAGGACCCAACAGTCCTCTAAAATTTAGGGACTTGGCTGCCCAAGACTTGTAGTTAACAGCAGTCCAACTTGACTTGCTTGGCTGCCCTTGAGCTGATTGATTCGGTGGCCCTTGAACTCCGAGCTGATGGTGGAGAATTCGAGGTAAGGGTCCATAAATGAGGGGGACACCTTCCTACAAATCCTCTAGCTTGTTCTCCCATGAATTTGGCTGCCAAGTGCTCATTAAGACCTTCCATTTTGTCTCCAAGTTGACCAAAAAGGCTACACAAAGCACCCATTAGACTTGTTGGCATAATGACTAACCAAATTCACTCTATCAACATAAAAATAATCAAAAACATGCAATAAACAAATGAGAATGGTGGACTAAGCCAAATTAGGAGGTTGAATAAGCCCAAATAATTGTACATTTTTGGGGCTCATCAGTGGTTAACGTCCACTGAGACCAAACTTTGGTCTATAAGACCTAAAGAAACAAATTATTTAGTTTGATTTAAGATTTTATTCCTACACTCAAAAAGCTTGGGCTCATTCAACCTCCTAATTTGACTTAGTCCACCATTCTCATTTGTTTATTGCATGTTTTTGATTATTTTTATGTTAATAGAGTGAATTTGGTTAGTCATTATGCCAACAAGTCTAATGGGTGCTTTGTGTAGCCTTTTTGGTCAACTTGGAGACAAATTTGAAGGTCTTAATGAGCACTTGGCAGCCAAATTTGTGGGAGAACAAGCTAGAGGATTTGTAGGAAGGTGTCCCCCTCATTTATGGGCCCTTACCTCGAATTCTCCACCATCAGCTCGGAGTTCAAGGGCCACCGAATCAATCAGCTCAAGGGCAGCCAAGCAAGTCAAGTTGGACTGCTGTTAACTACAAGTCTTGGGCAGCCAAGTCCCTAAATTTTAGGAGGACTGTTGGGTCCTCAAATTGTATAAATAAGAGGGCTTAAGACCTCATTTCAGTTAGTCATTTTTGTAGCTAGTGGTTAGTCATTTTGTAGCAGCTAGTTAGTCAATTTGGTTTTTGCTCTTTGTAAGCCAGCAATTCTAACTGATAAAACCAATCTGTTTAACTTCTACAGGAAATCCAAATCAGCAACTGTTTAACCACTATAGGAAATCTAAATCAGCAGCTATACTCGAATGCATGTAAAGGAAAATGGAAACGAAATGCTAAAGGAACAATATTGATACAAAGGAAGGAGGCCTGAGCTCTCAGGTTGGGCCCAACCCCGAGAGCTTTAGGCTCCTTTAAAAACTCAGAATTTGATCCAAAACTGCTTGCTTTTATTCATAATCAAAAGTCTAATGTCATGCCAAAACTGGCTTACAAAGAGCAAAAACCAAATTGACTAACTAGCTGCTACGAAATGACTAACCACTAGCTACAAAAATGACTAACTGAAATGAGGTCTTAAGCCCTCTTATTTATACAATTTGAGGACCCAACAGTCCTCCTAAAATTTAGGGACTTGGCTGCCCAAGACTTGTAGTTAACAGCAGTCCAACTTGACTTGCTTGGCTGCCCTTGAGCTGATTGATTCGGTGGCCCTTGAACTCCAGGCTGATGGTGGAGAATTCGAGGTAAGGGCCCATAAATGAGGGGGACACCTTCCTACAAATCCTCTAGCTTGTTCTCCCACGAATTTGGCTGCCAAGTGCTCATTAAGACCTTCAAATTTGTCTCCAAGTTGACCAAAAAGGTTACACAAAGCACCCATTAGACTTTTTGGCATAATGACTAACCAAATTCACTCTATTAACATAAAAATAATCAAAAACATGCAATAAACAAATGAGAATGGTGGACTAAGTCAAATTAGGAGGTTGAATGAGTCCAAGATTTTTGACTGTAGGAATAAAATCTTAAATCAAACTAAATAATTTGTTTCTTTAGGTCTTATAGACCAAAGTTTGGTCTCAGTGGACGTTAACCACCACCACCAACATCATCATAATATTATTTATTTTTAAAATTTATAAATAATTTTTTTTGGTTGTAAAAGATTATATAAATTTTTATAAAAAATAATAAAAATAAATAATTATCATTTGTAAATATAGAAATTAACACTATCATGATTACTTAATATATTTACATTATTCCATATATTAATATTAATTAAAGATATAAAACATATATAATTTGTAAAAATAATAAAAAAAGATAAAAAATAATTAGAATTACAATTTAAAAAAAATCAATTTTGTCTTTTATTATAAAAAAATTCTAAATGTAATTTATAAAATTATATTTTTTTTATCAATAAAATAATTAAAAATATAATTTTAATATATCACATTTATTTATATATAAAAAACTATAAAGTTGTTAAGGTAATTTGCCATAAACAAAAAAGGATTTTCCTTTTAAATTTAATAATTATATATATATTTTTAAATTATATTTTTCTTTCTAATAAAGTAATCAAAAATAATTTCTTTTATTTTGTAAGTTTCGGAGGACTACATATTTTTCATGTTTTATGTATCACTAAAATCATGCGTAACAAAACACCCAATCACTATCTATCTAAAACCCTAAACAATTAAAAATAAAATTTTAATATATCACAAAAATAAAAATTATTTTTAAATATTATGATAAAAAAACAAATTAATATATATTTAAAAGGATAATCTATATATCCTAAAAATAAATATTCAACATTTAATAAGTAAAATAAAATAACTATAGTTTAATTGTTGGTTGAGCATAAGATCTTTATAATTTTATTTGTCATTTTACTTTAAGTGTGAAAAGGAAAAATAAAAACGAATTCCATAAACTTTTAGCTTAACATGTTTATAGGGTTTTATACTGCCGAAACACATTTTGTCGCAATAAACCGGAATCGTTTGGACGTCCAAGTGTTGTTTGATTGTAGATTTTCTTAAGATATTTCGATGGAATTGTACAAAGTAAAACGATTGAAATAGTTTTCGTTTATCATATTTTTATAGTAGACTTATTTGTTATTAATTTTGGATTTATCACTTTTTTTTTATTGTAGAATTTGAGGAAAAGTTTGTATTTTGGGGGATTTGATCTTTCTCAGCACATGAAATGTCTGAAATTAGATAGATCTAGTATGGTTCAGTTGAGGGCCACAATGATACATTTTTAGATTATAATTATTATGTATATGTTTGAAATAAACTTCATACTTTGAAATTTACATTATGTTTTCTTTGTTTGACATAACTCTATCATTACAATGATACATTTTTATATTATAATTATTATGTATATGTTTGAGATAAACTTCATACTTTGAAATTTATACGATGTTTTCTTTGTTTGACATGACTATATTATTATCTTCTTTCATTTTGTTTCTGTTGTTTGCCTTGAATGGTTTGTCCGGCTTTGAGTGCTTTGTGTGTTTATGTGTTTAAATTTGGATGGTAATGTTTGTGAATGTTACAATTGTTGTGTTATATTTCAGTGCATGTAATTGTCTCTTAGTAATTAGTTGGTAATGAATACAGGAGACAATCTTATCCATAGTTTGCAAGAGGATTGATATGCACATATGTTTCTTTTACTTTTAGGTATCACAACCTTTGACAATTAATAATTCTTATATTTTGAAGAGTAGTATTAATAATTTACTGCATAGATATTACTCTTGAAATCATTTGTTTCATTTTTAATGTTTTAAATAATTTATTTCCCTCAAAATATTTTGATCATGAATTTTTTATATATAGGTAGTTTTGCAAAATACAAGAAATAATGTAATTTTGATTTTTCTTAATGATTAGTCAGCTTTACAAAATCTTTAATTTTTTTTTTTTTTACTTTCTCCATATTTTCATATACATTATATGAAAAGGATAGTTGACTTGTTTCATTTTTAATGTTTGAAATATTCTATTTCCTTCAAAATATTTGGATGACTTTTTTTTATATATAGTTTGTTTTGCAAAATTCAAAAAATAATGTAATCTTGAATTTTTTTTAATGAGTGGTCATATTTACAATATTTAAATTATTTTTTAGTTTTTCCATCTTTTCATATGGATTATATGAAAATGATAGTTGAGATTTTAGACACTTCAATTCTTTAACTCAAACTATTGCAGTAAACATCATACCTTGTCTCTCTTGCCCTCCAATATTAATAGGTTGAATACTATAACACAAAAACCAATGCAAATTGTCCATCATTTTTTTGTTCTTACACTTAAATTAATGCATACTGTTAAGCCAATCACGTTAAGTTAATGGACCATCATACATTGAGTTACATAAAATCAGAGATCATCATCTACCTTGAGATCAATGCATCTAATCCACACAATCAAATATATTAGAAAACATCTACACTGAAATCAATGAATCTAATGCAAGTAATCAAATAAGATTATAAATCAACGTCGACACTAAAATCAATGCATCCAGTGCAAGAAATCAAATAAGATTAAAAATCCACATCTACACTAAAATCAATGCAGATTAGAAATCACTATCTATAATGAAATTAATGCATCTATTGCAAGTAATCAAATAGGATTATAAATCACAATTTACACTAAAATGAATGCATCTATTGCAAGAAATCAAATAGAAATAGAAATCACCATCTACACTGAAATCAATGCATATAATGCAAGCAATCAATAAGAATTAGAAAGCATCTATACTGAAAGAAATGCAACTAGTGCAAGCAATCAAATAGGATTCAAAATAAACATCTACACTTAAATCAGTGAATCTAGTGCAAGAAATCAAATATTATTATAAATCAATATCTACACTAAAATTAATGCACCTAGTGAAAGAAATAGAATAGGTTTACAAATCACCATCTACCTTGAACTCAATGAAATTATTGCAAGAAATCTTCTTCTCTCTCCCCCTCCATCTATCCTTCTTTGTATCTCTATCTTCACCTCCAAATATACATACACTCTCTAGATATCTTCCTTTCACTACCCTTCTCTCCCTTGCCCCACTTTTCTCTCTGTATTTTTTTCCTTCCCTCCGTCTCTCCACTTCCAAATACATCTATTTGTCCTCCCTCTCTCCTCCTCACTCCCACTCACTCTCTCCTCTCAATTTATTTCTCTCTTTCTCTCTCTCTCTCTCTTTCTTTTCCCTCAAACCCCGTCAATATCTCCCTCCCTTTATCCTTATCTCTCTTCCCCTCTCTCCCTCCTCCATATTTGTGTCTCCCTATCTCTCTCTTACCCTTCTCTCCCTCTCCTTGTCTCTCTCTTAATTCCTCCTCTCCCATGTACTTCAGTTTATATCCTTCAATGCAAGCAATCGAATAGGATTATAAATCACCATCTACACTTAAATCAATGCATCTAGTACAATAATTCCTCTTCCCTCTCTCCCACCTCCATCTATACCTATATCTCCTTGCATCTCCTTGTTTGTCTCTCTAACTGAACCCCCCTCCCCCAAACACACATGCTTTCTCCCTCCATATCTATCTATATCTCACTCTCTATAACTCCCTCTGCTTCCCTCTCTTCACCTTCCATCTCTCTCTCTCTCTCTCTCTCTCTCTCTCTCTCTTTTGTCTCCCTATATCATCCCCAAAACATACACTCTTTCTCCATATTTCTCTATCCCTCGCCCTCTCATCCTTTCTCTCAATTCCTCTTTCATCCTTCCTCACACTCCCTCAATCTCTCCACCTCTATCACTCTTTGTTTTTCCATCCCATACATATATAGAGTTAATATCTATCATATTTTATTAATATATATTAAAATATAACAAATTTAATATTGTATTAATCCTAAGTTATTAATATTATAATATATTAATTAATATTAAATTTAATGATATTTTTAAATAGTATGATAATAAAAATTTCAAATATTAAACTTCCACGTGGAAATATTTATGTCTTTAGGGATTTTAATGTATCCATAAGATATGGTTTTCCATGATTCATTTTACAAATATTCAATTAAAACAAATATTAAAAAAAATTGGAGCAAGATTTTAGGTTTTTTTGTTAAAGATAAATTTATGATCCATTAAAATAATTGTAATACAATATTATTCTCTTATTGGTTTAATAGTTATTTTATCATATAAATTGAATTTGAATAACTATATAAAACATTTCTCTAATAATTACAGTAAATTCCCTCAATAATTCGAAAATGAAATCTGTGGAAATTCGATATTTGGATATTAATAAATCTATTATTCACTATTAACTTTTTTTTCTTCAATCTTTAAATACATTGGTTTTAAAAAAATTGAGATATAATAATTTGAAAAAGTTTAATTTTAAAATGACTGATTACAACTGTAACCTTTCAACTACCGCTACCTCTTAATGCAGTGATTAAGATTTCGTTAACGTGAAAAAGAATATTGTTAATACTAGCAAAACCCTCTGGAAGCAGCTGTATATTTTTATGGAGACATTCTATTATAAAATTGGAAACATCCTTTCAACTTTGCCACGGGATGGGGTTTTGGTTAAAAAACAGATTTAGTAATGTTTCCTTTAGGACCTCCTAGAAAATAAATTGAAAGAGTTTAAATGGTTAAGATTCTGAGCAGAACTCTAGTATAGTAAGAACTCTAGTATAGTAAGAGTCTAGATTGATGAAATTATTGAGAAATTCTAATTTAAAATCGGAAACATACTGGAAAGATTCATACCTTGGACACTGAAACTGGAAACACTCTGGATAAGCTTGCCTTAGAAACAACTCAGAAAATATATAAAATCCACATACATAAGCATCATTCCACACTATTCCGCAGAGAAGATCTAAAGAGAGGGAAAAAGATATTGTGTTATGCAATTGAAAATGGCTTCTCCCTCCCTCATTATGACTTTCTTTATAATATGTTTAACTTTTACAGTGGTACTGTCGCAAACAGCAGAAGTCCGGAATGATGTAGCAGGTTGGTTTTGCAATTGTTGTAGATCAATTTACTGTATTAGTTGGTAGCTCATAATTAATTGAAAAGTGAATATAATGATATTTATTATGCAGGTGAAAGTCACTCGGCCCTCAAACCTACGAAGGTACATGATAAGATGAGGCCTGAGAAGACCGTGGATCTTTCCAAAGTGAACATAAAGACACTGAGTATTCCCAATTGTCAGACTTGTCTAGATACAGGATGTCAACTTCCTCCAGGGTGCTGCTATTTTTGCCCGAAGTTGGTGTGTTGTAAATCTCCTCCGCTGTCAGCATAACTATAAATCCTTGTTTCCTTTCCTATTATTACGATGCACAGTTGGGTTATGTGGAAGCTCGAAGTAAAGTCACTATTATGTTCGACTTAATTCCTACTACAATCCCAATTTCTTGTGGTTTGGATCCACGGTTGGGTTATAAGGAATTTCTAAATAAAGTCCACAATTTTACTTGGTGAAAAACATGCTTATTATTAAATCATTTTGTTAATGCTTGGGTCTTTATGAAATTTATGTAAGGCGGCTGAGGCTATATGCTGTTATCAGCTATGTGAAAATCTCCCCTCATAGTTTCATTTCCATTTACTAGTAACTTACATATAAAAAGTGCATAATGAAAAGGCTGAGGCTATATGCTGTTATCAGCTATGTGAAAATCTCCCCTCATAGTTTCATTTCCATTTACTAGTAACTTACATATAAATTGTGCATAATGAAAATGATCCGTTAAAATCTCTAATTCTTGTTCTCCACGATTTTACTGGGTGAACAACATGCTTATTATTAAATCATTTTTTTAATGCTTTGGGTCTTTATGAAATTTATGTAAGGCCGCTGAGGCTATATGCTGTTATCAGCTATGTGAAAATTTCCCTCATAGTTTCATTTCCATACTAGTAACTTAATTTTCATTTACTAGTAACTTACAGCATAATGAAAATGATCTGTTAAAATCTCTACTTCTTGTTCTCCGTAGAATTACTCCACAGTGCAAAGATGTGTGGAAATATCCTATCCTATTTTTATTGTACCATTACCTAGATATGAATGTTGTAAGTACCTATATATGACCTAGATAGATATGAATGAAGTAAGGTGAATTTTTTTTTAAATAATAATATAATGATAAAGTCTAGAGTTTTAATTTTAGTTAATTGATATTGTGTTACTTTTATATAATAAAAATGATAAAAAAAGTAATAAATCAATAATTGACAATATTGTTCTTAATATTTATTATTGTGTAGAGATATTCATTGAGTTGTCATTTTATAACCCAGTATAATATGTTTTTCTGCATTCTACAACTCAATATGAAAGAGATATGTATGTGGCTGTGTTCAACTTGGAGTTAACATATATGCACACACAACTAGCAAACTTACTTCACTCACTCTTAACCATAAATAAAATATTTTGATTCCCATATGATTAAAAAAGAAAATATATGGTTTGTTTAATTAAAAGTATAATAAAAGACTCAACCATAGAATATTTGAACCAATGTAATCTTAATCTTATAATGAAATAAAGTAATTAAAAGTTATAAAAGAGCTACATATTCATTATATAAAAAATTGAAGAAAACATTTATGATTGAAAACATTTTAAGTTGTCTAACTCTTTTAGCTCAAGTAAATTTTGATTCATTTTATACATTACAAATGCAACATAAACAATGAAATTTTTTGAAGTGGACTCTTTCTCATTACAACATTTTAAGAAATCTAACTATTTTATACCCAGACAAATTTTATCCATTTTATATAATGAAAAATACAACATATAAAAAATTACAAGTGCTCTCTCTTGATTATCAATTGTATAGAAATGCAACATTTTATTCAAGTTTTATTTTCATTTCAAGAAATTTAGTCTTAAATCCATTATTCTAGTATAAAAATAAAAAATATAAAAATCTGAAAAACTTTTCTTAGTACAAATCATTTTGATAAATATATATAATAATAGGAAATAGAGAGATTTATTTCGATGTTCAGTAGTTTCAGTTTTAAATAGCTTCCATTCTTGCTCAACTCGCTAATCTATTTGCTTTTCACAAATCGCAAATACTAATGCTTTCTCAAGTGGACTCTTTCTCATTACAAGATTTTAAGAAATCTAACTATTTTATACCCAGACAAATTTTATCCATTTTATATAATGAAAAATACAACATATAAAAAATTACAAGTGCTCTCTCTTGATTATCAATGGTATAGAAATGCAACATTTTATTCAAGTTTTATTTTCATTTCAAGAAATTTAGTCTTAAAATCCATTATTCTAGTATAAAAATAAAAAAATATAAAAATCTGAAAAACTTTTCTTAGTACAAATTATTTTGATAAATATATATAATAATAGGAAATAGAGAGATTTATTTCGATGTTCAGTAGTTTCAGTTTTAAATAGCTTCCATTCTTGCTCAACTCGCTAATCTATTTGCTTTTCACAAATCGCAAATACTAATGCTTGACTTAACATTGCCCGTGGAATAAATTGTACCAGAAGGAGGAATAGAATAAGGGTCCTCATTATTTGTCAGATCTTTTGAATTGGTCTCAGAAGGAAGGGTAAGATGACTCATTTTTAATGCCAAAGTTGTATAAAACTAGACTTGTATTACACATTGGATTATACTTTTTGCAATTTGAAATTTCGAAAGAGTGGAAGGCAGCAGGTGTAAAATATTTGAAATTTTTCTATTTTCAAAACCATATACTTCAGTTATTAACTCAGTTATTTATGGCTTTTTTCTAAGTTCAATATTCATATTCTCTTTTTGATTGATTTATTTTATGCGTAAAATCTACTTTAATGTATTTGTATATCTGGAAAATTATTGAAGAGACTCCGTGTAAGTAGGTTTTGAGATAGCTTTATCGAGTTCCAAGGGACACTTGTTACGTCAAAACATAGTTGACAATGTTGCTAGTGTAGTTCTGATTTAGGATATAATTGCTGGAGCAAACTAGTAAAGTTAAAGGAGAATGCATATCAGCGGGCAGATTTGAGGCGCATTGGTTCTATCTGGCGTCTATTTTGAATACATGAATTTATAAATATTATACTCTAAAATAAAAGTTTTATAAAAAGCAATTATTATGGGATAACAAAAGATCTATACATTGGTTTTTTTTTAATGGTTTTGTTAATACAATATGATTTTTAAGGGAAGCTTTATATGGTTTAGAATGAACCGATTGGAATGAACATGTTTACTGTTTTTTTAATTTGTTTTTTATTTCTATTTTATAAGGGGTATATTTATAATTATAGTTATCCTAAGATATAAGAAAGTTTTATATAAGGTAATTTATATTATATAATTAATTTTTAATCTATAGATTAATTTAGATTTTATTATTTAAAAATTTTAAATTTATAAATAAGTTTTGTACAATGGTATTATTCAATATCACCGTTGATCAAGACTATATGACCATGACGAAGTTCATATGATTATGTATGATTATAACAAAGTTCATATGATATTTATTCAAATGATATTTTCCTGTAATTAATTAATTAATTAAAAAACAAAAATGTGTCAACTATATTAAAGATATATTAATTTTAATTTTTTTATACATATTCCATGGAGACTAAATGTAACATTCCCCTCATGGTTATGAATAATTAATTTAAATTTTTGAAAATTTTATTCTAAAATAAATATCTAATAATAATAATAAATAATCTGTCATGATAATAATAAACGTATAGTTGATTTTTTTTAATTTTATTAATAAAATAGGAAATTAAAATAAAACTTTTAAATTATTTAGCTTTTTTAACTCAAGTAGTATATTGAAATTAACTTAATGTATGTGTATACAGATGTTTTCTTGAATCATACAACTTATTTATTTTTAATGAAATAAAATAATATATTATTTTAAATATTTGTTATTTAGAAAAATAGAGAGAATGGACAGAAAAAGCTATACATGCAAAATAAATCATACTTGCACATTTTATTGATCATAACAGTTACAAATTTATAGCAAATAAATCATTGACTTCTACCCATCTAGTTAGCCACTACAACTCATACATAGGAAACGATAACATCTTAACTAAGTGACAACTACACATGACATGAAAGCATTACTTCCAACATCTTCCCTTAATGTTTACATGGAAACCATTGAAAAAAGTATTACAACAACTCATACATAGGAAGCAACAACATCTAGACCAAATGATAAGTATAAATGACATGATAGCATTACCTACGACACCCTCCGTTAATGTTTAAATGGAAAACATTGAAAATAAATATTACAACAAGTATGCGCTTTAAAAATCCACGATCCGCTCTTTTCTTCACCACACTTTCGAGCTTCCCACTTGATCCATTTAATACATAACCGTTTTAAACCATAGATTATGTGCTTTGCATAATTGATGCTTCTCAACCTCCTGAGTGCAACAAATCAATTTCGATACTTAATCATCCTATGGAATTTCCACCAGATGTTAAATATATGGCCTTCCTCTCTATTCACTAGATATTTAGGATAAAATTCAAGGTACAAAATATGTTCAATAGACAATTCTACAATTTGACATTGTAGAATTACTATGGTCTTCCTCTCTATTCACTAGCTTTCTAGAATAACATTTAAGGTACAAAATGTCTTCAAAAGACAATTCTACAACTTGACCTTATAAAATTACTGACACTTTTATGATAGATCACACCAAATTAGCTATATTAAAAATTTCTTAAAATCCTGAAACACAGCGAATAACGTTAATCTATTAAATAATTATTTTATTCCTTATGGTTTTACGCATTTAATCATTTCACAAATCTAAATCCAATAAAATTTACACATAATATGTGACTCCACCCTAAAACAATAAACAATCACTATAAATCACCACCATTGTAGCTTGATGAATGATCAAATAATAAATTAACATATGATAAAAGCTTGATGAATGATCAAATAATAAATTAACATATGAAAATCCACTATCATAGAGGACGGAACAAACAGCAAGAGCAGCCATTGAATGCACAACGACAGGTCATCATGTCCAACAATGGATCCATGTGGCCAGACACAAAGCTGGGCAATCCATTCTATTGGAATCCGACTCACAATTCATTGTGCTAGGAAGCGGTTCGCATTTTCTGAGCTCTTCTATGCCACCTGCAACAAGAAAAACGAGATCTGACATAGAGAATCTGTCCTGTTTGGCCAAACCACCATCGAGCATCTGACTGATATGTCAACTATGCACGTAGTATGCCCGTAATCAAGATTCGATCTTGCCATTTCCTTTTTCTGCCGGCCCTCTTGAACTTTCGATAAATTAAATAGCGCGAAAGAACTAAATGACAATTACATATGACATGAGAACATTGATAATATTGGTAGTGACTTAAAAAAAAATGGATTATTTTTATAATTTAATATAAAAAATATAACTCTTTTCATATTTAATATGAAATTTACAATAATATAATCAATACTTAATTAATTATTTAATTTCTCATATATATATATATATATAATTAATTTATTTTTTAAATAAATACATTATATATATATATAATTTATTTATTTTTTAAATAAATACATTTCGAAGATTACAAATTGCGTATAAAGAAAAACCATTTATACATGTATATATGTACTGGTATTACTATTAAGGGGTTCTTCATCACCCTTTCCTTGGTAAAAGAAAATTTCGTTTTCAAGGTTGAGTACAGTTTCGTTTTATAAAGTTGTCTTAGGTGGCATGAACCTGTGACCATGGTCTCCCATAGGATTTTACCTCGCTAGCTGACCATATGTATTGCTGTGTGTAAATTTTTGTAAGGATTAAGATTCATGTATTGGATTTTTTCCATCCTCAAGGCGTCGCTAGGTCTTCGAGGCATATCCACGTGATCTGCATGGAATCCACAGTTCACGTGCTTTCCCGTGACCTGATGGTGGGAGTAATGGAAAGGGTGGTTAGGGTTTCCGCTTCTTTTCATTGCAACCCTGCATCTCTTCCTTTTGTTTACTTTATCCGAAGAGTTTTGTTGCTTGGTTGCTTAAGGTAATTTTTCTAAGTTTACCTTATTGTATCATTTATTAATTACTTATTCCTCCATTGGTTTTGCTATCCTTGTTTTGGTTTGCACAGTGCATAATTTCTATGCCGTTTGCAAGAGTGGCTGTAGGGAAGTGACGAAATGATATCCTTTGGCCACACACTGTGTCTTCATCCCAACGATGGGCTATATCAGTCTTGACTAATTTCTAACCATGTTCCTGGTTACACAGGTAAATTGGGTGCCCCTTAAGAGAAAATATCTTCTCGATTGTTTCTAAAGGTTTTGATAGGGTTTTTACGTTTCTTCATTCTCAATTTCCTTTGCAGGTGTCTAGTCATGTTTAAACCCTGCTCCAATCATAGGTTAGGATCCCACAGGGAATCGTTCGGAGGTAGGGTTTTACATTCAATTGATCTAGAAAAGTCTCTAATATTTCTTTTTTGATTGGCTTTCCTCCAAAATTTGAGTTGGTAATTATATGTTTGGATGGCCTTCTTAGTGAACCCCTGATTTTCTTTTCCTTCTAAGGATTTTTTTGTGGCATTTCTCATTATTCCGGTTCTTCTTGGTGTGCATGCGACGGTTAAGCACACTGAAGGGTTTAACACATACGTATCTTGACATTCTTTTCTCATTCGTATAATATTTTTTTTTTTTTTTTTCCGACAGTTCTTATGCCCAAAATTTCTAACATCATCTTTCCTACATTTTACTATAGATTCGTACTTGGTTGATTTGGATTATTTTAACTATGTCATTCCCAAGTACACAGGTTTTTCTAACCCTTGTCACTTTTTCTTATCTGCAAGGTTATATTTAATTTCTTAAGCGATTACTTACAGATTAGAATGGAGATGCTCAAACTGGCGTTTTCTTCACGCTTTCGGTTTTCATGGTCTGGAAATATAAAATTTCAGGGTTTTCTAGCCCCATTGTGTAGTTGACTTCTCATTTACATTCATATTGTATGGGACATTCGGTTATTATCTTTCTCTGTAATTTTTTATTTAGTCCTCGTGTAAATTTTTATTTAATCCTCCAGCCTCCCTTTCCTATTTTGCCTTAGCTGCCTATATTGTTAATGTATTTTGTTAAGGCACAAAATAACAATGATTTTGCTTCCCAAGAACTTTGTGTATTCAAGCATGTAAAAATCTGTTGTTTCTTTAACTTTATTATTTGGCTTTCCTCCATAGCATTACCAGTTTGATTTTCCAATGCATGCATGAATATTTTGATAAATCTTGACCTCGGTTCTTCCAAAGGGTGTTTATTTCTATTTTCTTTTAAATCTATGATTAATATAAACGGTGTTGATTCTATTTCCTTCTCATTATTCTATAGGCAGGATTTCGGCTTAGATTTGTATTGTTTCACATATGAGACATACACATAAATATATACTTTGCTAGCACTAGAATCAAAGGTAATTATAGTAATAGTATACTTCTTTATCTTTATTTTAGGTAATTATAGTAACAATATATTCCCTTATCTTGGACTTCTACACAGTTGCCTCACTGATTATATGTATGGTTTACTTTTTCATTATGCTATGAAAAACATTATGGTACTTATTTTCTATTATCTTATCTCCTATATGACAATTAATATGTAGTTACTCAATTTTCTATTTATGTGTATATTGGTTTTCATTTAACTTGTACTTGAACAAGACTCCTTCTCATACAGAGAAATTGTTGTTTGACTCTTGTATTGAGTTTCTTTGTCAACTCTTCTAAAGGGAGTTTACTAAATAGGGACTACACGATTTTAATAATTTTGGAAAGAATTCCTCCTTCAATGACATCATGTACCCTTCTATCTCTATTATGTATATAAGTATATGCTTTTCCTATTTTCTATTTAAACATTGCATATTCACACACCCAAATTGTAGACATGTTATAATAGAAACTAAACCCTTTTAAGTAAGTAACATTTCTTCCCTTTGTTATAGGCATATTTGGGCACTGCAACCCCAATGTTATATGTCGATAAACCAAGGGCTCTTTAACCCCTAAAAGTGATGTTTCATACCCTAAAGGATCATAGTCAACTAATTACCTCATTCCCCAGAAGTTCCACCTGAAAAACCACTGAGAACTGGCCAAAACAGGACCATACAAACTACCTCACTATCAGGGTGCAATGCATACTGACTACTACACTAGCCAGGTGCAATGCATACTAATAAAGCCTTTTGTAGGGTGTGATGAGTGAGGATGGACAAATTTCCAAGACAGTTTGCTAAATGGATGCTCATGGAATCTTCTAAAAACTTCCTCTATGACACTTGCCTCTCTGAATTCACCTAGGGATAAGTAAGAGATCCAAGAAATCTCCAAGTTGAAAGAAGAACTACAACTGGAATGAAACTAATCAAAAACCCAGAGATGGCTCACACCTTTGTACACATCTATAAATGGATTCCTCATCTAAGAGATATGGAGGCTGGAATTTTTTAATTTGCAAGGAAGTGCTAATCGTTTGCCTTTGAGAAGAAGCATTGTATTATTAGGCGATCTTGCTTTTCATGAGGTGAAAAGGGATTTGATGCTAGGAGGATGATGCTGGATCAGACAGCTGGGTTGTAATTCTCCCTTCTATTTTAATAAATTTCCTTGAGTTTTCCTCCATACAATCATGTACTTGTGAATCTTGTTATTTGTAAATGCCATAATATGTTCAATGTATTTATGTTTCTGCACTGTTTATGATATAATAGATCGAGATGCTTTGATGGTGTTCTGTTACTTTGTTTCTAAACTATTCTCTAGGTGGGATAAGAGGAAGATGAGTTGCAAGCTCTATCAAGGGGGAGAGAAATCAAGCAAGGATTTAAGCGGAAGATCCAGGTTGGTCCCTTTGCTTCTCTTGTATCTATCATACATAAAGGAAATCACAAATTGATTCGATTGTTTGTTTCTAGGATAGTTGCCAATCCTAGTGGGACCAACAGATCGAAAAACACTAGTTTTCCTGTGAATAAAATGGCGAATCCACTGGGGAATGAATAGTTTGTTTGTTTGTTATTGTTGTTTTCTTTATAAACTATAGGCGGAGCCTAAAGTTAGCAAGATAGCCTTCGAATTGCTCTTGCTCTGCAGTTTCTATGTAGATGAATACTACTTCAGTCAATCTCTGGTTTAGTTTATGATTTGAACATCTGACTTACAAGCATTCTAGATTCCCTATTGGTAGCTCAATAACCTCCGAAGATCATTCCCCTGTAATTTACACTTGAGTGTCCATAATATCTCATCTTAACTCACTAAAACTAGCTATAAATTTGAGCCAAAACCCATCTTAGTTGTGCTCCCTGGCCCATTGCAATATCTATAACTCAAAGCTAGTATGCATTGCACTTCTCTAGTGTAGCAGGTGAGATGCATCCCTGTTTTTGTGAAACATAGGTGTGATGATTGAGTAATCTTATTTCTCTCCTTCAAATTTGGGTTTTTTGTCCTTGTTTTTAGCTCTGTTTAATTGTTTTGCTACTTATGAACAATATCTCATTACTAAAGCCTCTTTGCATTACATAGACCAGCCTCCATTGATTATGATTAGTAATTTTTTTTTTATGTATTTTTCCATCATTTACAGTCCTTCATCGAAAAGTTTAGTGAATCGATCTATCATTTTGGTAGAAAAGTGTCATAATTATCATTTTGTGTCAAAAAGAGGAGAGTCATAAAGTCTTCCTTCAATTTTGAAAGAGAAATTATCGAAATGTCACTCTGAAGAAAATATTTCAGATCTAGACTTAGTTTTCCTTTTTGACATTCTTCGCATTAAAGGGAAGAAAACAAATACATGCACTTCCATTTACATTTAGACTGTGTGCAAAAAATGATTTAGGAAATGTGAATTTAATGTGTGTTCTTTGCTCTCTGTCTAAAAGAATCGTAATCTTCTTTCCTCAGTAGTTAGGATTTTCATTGCTAAAAATAAACAATGATTGCTTATCATTTTAGATTGCATATTTAGGAATTTTACATCTACATCTTGCGGTGAACCTTGAAAGGAAAACTTCTAAGCAAGATCAACTCTAAAATAAATTTCAATGAACTTAATAATGCTTTGGAACCTAACGCAACACATCTAGAGGTCTAGGCTAGAGACGTGTTCCGGTGTTGTAAAATCTAGTAACTATTCTTTTCATCAAAGGTTGGGTGATTCCTCCTCTTTGATATGACAAGTGCTAGCATGGACTTGTGCTCCCCGTACCATCGAGTATATATTGGAATACAACAATTGGCCTATATCCTTTATGCATAGGGAGCCGTGTCCACCACCCTATCAATCGTAATACACTAAACACAACATTCGGGAAGATTGACTGACGTACATAAGTCCTTGGTAATTTCTCTTTAATTTATCACCAAGGTGTTTATTGTGGTTTTGCAATTGGTTTGGTAATCCCTCTATCTACATTTCTAGAGTAGTCACTTTCGTTCCTTTTCGACTCCTTAAAAGAAAAGGTCCATTTGAGCACTTGTCACATCAAGCTCATTAAAAATCGAAGGGGACTAGAGTCATCTTTAGTTTTTTCTGGACACTTAAAAATTGAAAAAACAAAGTAGTGTCGATGCATCATTAAAATTTATTTAATTCGAAATAACATCCATGTTTCTTCGTTGATCTTAGGTTGAGATAATGGAGTCTACCAATCAAGCAATCCCTTTTGAGGGGAATCCTAGTCATTTCTCCTCTTATGGAGATATTGGTGCTCCATATACGACCACAGAATCACAATTGGCCTTCCAGTATGGATATTCTCAACCTCTGTCATTCAAAATATTGTAATTCCTCAGTAATTGAATCGTCAACTAGTTAATGTTAGAGTTGACCCTTCGCCTTCTTCTTCATTTTTTTCTCCCACCCCTTCTTCCTCTTCGCTTGGTGAAAATAGTGATGTTAGTAACTAAGTGAATAAGAAGAAGAAGAAAGGGAAGGAGAAGAAGAAGAAGAAGTCAGTTAAGCAAGGTGGCAACCATGAATCATTTGGTGAAAATATGCACACTAAATCTCCCAAATATCCTTGTGTAATTTGAAAAGGAAACCATTTTCATCGATATTGTCCTTATGTTCCACGGATCTTGAGAGAATGGTCTCCCCTCTTGCACTGTCCAATGTCATCAACCTTTGGTGATCATGTTGACAGTAGACCATCAACTAGTGAAAATGATGTTCATGGATAGAAAGGAAAGGCCAAAATTCCATGTGGATTATGTGAAGGGGACCATCACCTTCCCCATTTTCCTTTCTTGGATGAGGCCAAAAGAGTCTTGCGTAACAGTCCTGCTTCACTGCAGTGACTTCCATATCAATAAAATAAACTCACCTCAAGTCCTTTACTGATTGAAAATCTGACTGACATAACTCAACGGTCAGTCGAAACACCTATCATTGAAAGTGAATCTTTTGAGTTCATACCGGACCAAAGTTAACAAGTTGAGATGGCAGACGACCCAATTTTACCTTTAGAAGATCCACATTCAGATGATACCATTCCCAAAGAGAGTGAGAACGACACTGGTCAAATTCTTTTTGTCACTTTAGATTTCGATGAACTTGGGGGCAATCCACCTGTTCCTTCACAACAGGAAGAGAACCCCCCAATTCCTACTGCTCAAGGGGTCAATTCAACCGTTTATTTGGTACCCCCTCCAAGCAGTCTAGTCACTTCCTTCGATTGGAATCGACTAGCGAGATCCCACCTTCCTTCTAATGTACCATTCCGGAACATAGTACAAGTGTATAAAATGGTCGTGTCTGTCACTATCATAGAATAAGAGGCTTCAGTGAGTATCCTTTCCTCAATTGCTTAGAAAGCACCTACCTCACCATCACTTATGCCTGTTACATAAAATTTTTCAGGCTTTAACAAGGAACCAGTCCACCATTAGGGATCTTTCCTATGTTACCCATAACTTTGAGAAGGAAAACCATTTACTTAAACGTGATGGTAGTCAAAGGACCCTTAGATTACAATATACTCCTTGGATGTGGCTATGTTTACAACACGGAAGCTATTGTTTCAACACTCTTTTGAGTGGTGTGCTTCCCGCATAAAGGCAAGATTGTCACTGTTGACCAGCTTTCATTTCCCGGTTCAAACATAGCTTCAAGTCAAACATCATCCCTAAATGGTTCTTTTGTGTCAAAAGTGTCTCTTCAACCTTCATTCCATCCACCTAATTACCACGAGTAGTCCAGTGAATGTAATGAAGCTTAGGGGGCATGCACCCTTGTCTATTTTAAGATGAACCCAACTGAAAAGATGGGTTTCTCTGTAGGTTACGTGATTGGAAGTGTTATCTCACACTATTCATCTTTTTCTATTTGATGGACAAATCCAAGGGAGTGTTTCATTGGCTCTGCTAACAAAAGCAATCCTACTTAACCATAGTGACTTCCATATGGTTACTTGGAGATTTTCCTTTTCTCGATGCTTGGGGGCATGCAAACCTTTTTATGCAAGCGAAAAACGACCAAATTCATTTTTTAGCTTTTTAGATTTTTTAGCTTTTTAGTTTTTTCAACTTCTTAGGTTAGGCGATTAGTTTGATCCACCATTCACCTTTGTATATGTTGCAAACGAAGAAAAGGAAGTGTTTAAACTGTTTCGTGGGCAAAACCATCCTACCTAACCTCAGTAGTTCCTTAGCTTTCTAGATTTTTTAGCTTTTTAGTTTGGTCATTCCTAGCTTACATAAAATGGAACAATGAGCAATGTTTCTGCAAGGTTCAAACTCATTAAAAAATAAACTGGTCGCTAAGCATATGTTCCCCTAGACTTCAAGCTCATTAAAAATGAACCCACCTCTGGTAAATAACCTTTGTGATTGCCATTCTATCAACCTTTTGAACCTTGGTTGTGTTCTCGCCATCACCTCCATTCTTTTGGCTGATCACACACTTCCACTTGATTGTTTACCTTTTTTAGGGACAGCTTTGATGAGTATTCCCGTTAACCACCCTTTTCACATCACCATGTTTTGAGATGTTCCAAGATTACCCGGAACCAGTTGCTACCCTAAACGCCACTCGTTCCTCAAAAAGCGAGTCTACTTTAAACTCTTTTCAGACTCACTAAATATGAAAAGATTGTTGAGCTATTGGCCTTTCTAGCTCACTAAAGTGATTAGAAGTGCCATCCCTCCTGTACATTTTAAACTTTTCGGACTTGAGGGATTATCTCATGAAAAAGTTTGAGCGCTTGTCTTTTCATCTCGCTAAAGCTATCAAACGCTCATCCCTTTTGTATTATTTTATTCCTTTTCAGACTTAAGGGATTATGCTATGAAAAAAACTATTGGAGTTTCATTTTCATCCCTTTTCAAACTCTCTAAAAATGAAAAGGACCAAGTTATCCTTACCATTAAACTTGTTAAAACAATAGCGACAAACTTGTCCACCTAGACAAGAATGAGTTTCACTATCACTAGACATTGTGACATGTTTTCTTGAAGGGAAAATTATAGAACAAGCATATGTTATCCTCCTCAAGCTTGACAAAAATAAAGAGGTATTGGTCAACAATTACTAGGGAGAAAGGGAAAAAACTTGAAGAACTTTATTGGTAGCGAGCCGCTCTTGAACATGACACTTTCACTCTATCACCATGATTGAGTCAGGTTGGGTTACTCCGTTCACTAGTCATATCACTATTGGTCCTCCGTGCCATCCATTTTTGGAGTTAACGCTACCAATCCATCTCAGTGTCGCCGATATGTTCAACATAAGTCATTTAGAGAATTCAAGATCCAGTTAATGCCTGATCCACTACAATACCTTCACCCTTCATTTTTCATGATCACCATTCCTGAACCTTGTATCATCAAATCGTTTTCACATCTAGAAAATCATTTGCTACATTTCGTGTCATAGATGTGGGATTCATTAAGCCCCTCTTATGATAGGTCACTTCTTATCAACATCATCTCATTATCTAAGAAGTTGACTTAGAAACGACCATTTTAGTACTTTAAAGCTTGCATGCCTCAATGGAAAGTTTCTCACTTCTGGTGACAGGTTTACATCAATGGCCTTCAACCGAGAGATTTTGCATGGTGTGTGACATCGGATCATATATTCACACCACATGAATTGTATTGTAGTACCTTGAGGGTCATTATCATTATCGGTGATTCCTCTTGCACCTGTTAAGAGCTTACATTATTGGCTGGTAATCAGGCAATGTCTTTCCATGTTCAACTTCAGGACATCTTTTCACATGGATCGACTTGTACATCGGGTGAAGATTGAACGAGTTTGAAGACCCCTGATCTAGTTTCATCCATCTGGGCTATGATATATTTTGGAACATAAAGACATAAAATGTACATAGAAGTTGCACAGACAATCATCCAAGCTAAGGGATGATGACTCTACATATAATGAATCACTAGTTTGCAACTACAGACGATTATCTGTCCTATGTACATAAAAATAAATTTATAAAGCTGAGCATGGGAATGCCCACCTCATCTAGATCATGAAAATAATATTATGATTTTGTATTTTATTGCATCTTATACAGGTCACATTCCAGTTTGAATACCTCAGATCCTCATGATAAAGCATTTCACCCAACATGAAAAGATTTATGACTTCATGCTTTAAGGGGCAACTGTTATAGACATATTTGGACACTGCAACCCCAATCTTATATGTTGATAAGCCAACGGATCTTTAACCCCTAAAAGTATTGTTTCATACCCTAAAGGATCATGGTCAACTCATTACATCATTCCCTAAAAGTTCCACCTTAAAAACTACTCATAACTGGCCAAAACTGGACCATACTGACTGCTTCACTGTCAGCGTGCAATGCATATTGACTTCTACACTATCTAGGTGCGATGCATACTGATGAAGCCTTCTATAGGGTGCGATGAGCAAGGATGGAAAATTTCCAAGATAGTTTGCTAAGTGGATGCTCATGGAATCTTCTAGAAACTTCCTCTATGACACTTGTTGGAAATAATACTGAGAGGGGGGGGTGAATCAGTATTATCAGATCAGATAAAACTTATCAATTTCATACTCAGATTCATACACGCAGCTTCAGTTAAGGATATCAGCATATATACGCGACTTCGTTAAGGGCAACTAGCGTACATGCAGTAATCTTATGATTCAGTTAGCTTATCTTCAGTAAATGCATCAGAACATTATTAACCACATTAACAGTAAATAGGTCTAGTATAACAGAACAGATCATCACACATAAGGCACACACATGAACACCATGATATAAGGTGGAAACCCAATGTGGGTGAAAACCACCTACTGCAATTTGTCTCTATCTTCCTTTAATAAGAAACTTCTTTTACAATGTACTGGTGCAGTCCTTTACCAGCACGCAGGCTAGAACCTGCAGAGGGCTACAACCCTCATATCTCTTGTACTAGACGATCCATTTACTAGTACGTAGGTGCCTACCTACAGAATGCTCCAACCTTTACTCGTTTTCCAGCTGCTACTGGAAGGGAGCTACAACCCCCTGGCTCTTGTACTGGCTGATATGTTTACCAGTACATAGGTGTCGGCCTACGATCTTCCCGAGACCACGTTTCATACATTTTCATATTGGATCCATGAAAAAATCACCATTGTAGTACAACCTGCATCATCAATCTCTGAATCACCCAATACTGAATCACTGAAACCCTGTCAAGAACACAGACAACATAACAACAACCAGATCCAACTCCATCTTCATACTTCACATTGTATACGCTACTTCAACGAACCCAGCCTGCGTGTATACGCTCTTTTACCAAAGACAACCCGCGTACAGATCTGTAAATTCAAACTTAAAGCTCCGCAGCTATATCAGACATCAAAACATGCCCAGATCATAACAATAAACATGCGTCAATAGATCTAGTCTATTCACAGTCAAACCATATGAAGATAATCATTCCAAGCCTTGAGATCTCGTTCCATCATTCATCATCCTCCACTTGAGTGAAACCTTGGTTCAGATCACCAACCCATAACCAGCACTTGGATCTCACGCTTCCTCAGATCTTCATCACTCACACACTCTTGCTACGTCCTCTCGCCTAATGATCTTTCTCCTTATATAGCTTTAGGCCCTTCACAATACCACGGTCCAAAACCATAGTAACCCAATACCATCAACTCAATACTAGGGATCAACACGTCTGTCGAGACTCCATGGTCCAAAACCATAGGCACAAATTCCAAGGACTAACTACCATGGACCAAAAGTAAGCTTTCTGACATGTACGCTCTTTTCCGTTCATGAAACTACGTGTATACCCTACTTGGTATATAGAGAACCTGCGTACACGTGACTTGGTATATAGTGAACCAGCATGTATACGCGACTTGGGCTTAATGAATCTGCGTGTATGAACTATGTTGGCCTGTTGTACTAAGATTTGTCCTCTGATTAAGTTGCCATCACCTGTACCAACCTCTGAGTGAGTTGCCATCAAGGACAACACTTGAATCATAATGCCAACAATCTCCCCCTTTGGACTTGATGGCAACCACCACACCAAGTCACTCTCCCCCTTTGACATCAAGGGCAAAGGGCAGACCAAGATATTCTCTTCTTCGGTATACCTTCTGCTGTACATACTCCCCCTGAGTACCTGCTGAAATCTCCAAATGTGCTCCCACTTTGTATATGCCAAAGTGTGCTAATCTGTCCATGCTCCCCCTGAGTACATGCTGAAGTTTTTGATTTGGCTCCCCTTTGTATTAATCCATCCATGCTCCCCCTGAGCAGATGCAGGTTCTAAGACCAGCAATTCATTCAAGACCATGATTATCATTCATCATATATGATCTGTACCATAAGCATCAGCCTGCAATACCATTCCTTTGATCAAACAACAAGATGTATCATTTAGCTTCAACAACTTGTAACCATAATGCCAACAATGCATTATTTGAAGTATATGCTCCCCCTGAGCTTGTGCCATCTGTTTTCAGTTAGATCTGATCATGCATACATCAGTAATAAGCATCGAGATATCATCATCATCAAGTTAGGATTAAAACACTTCTAGCATCTTAAGACATTTCCAGACCTCCTCAGCAGACTGTAATTGTTAACCAATAGAGCATATACTGGACTGAAACATATCAGACCCATTTTCCGAGTCTGCTCCCACTGCTTTTCCACAAACTGACATATACGCGACTTTTCAGTGTAGAAATCACGTATATACGTGGCTTCCCTTCATTAAACTTGCGTATGAGAATTAGAACACTGAAGTTTTACACCTTCAGCTCCCCCTGAGTCTGTTATGTCTGTGCTGTGCTGAGTACCCTGAGTTGTGCCATATTTTTCTGACTGAACTTCCTTCTTCTTCCATATCTTCAAGCATGTTGATGATTTCTTCTTATCATGAGCTATGTTACTGCAATCTCTTGCTTTATGTCCAAACTTGTTACATGCATAGCATCTTACATGTTTCATATTCCTCTTATAGCAATCAGCAGCTTTGTGGCCAAACATATTGCAAGAAAAGCAATATCCATTAAAGTACCTTGAATGTGATGATCTTTCTGCATGATGGTCTTGAAACCTTCTTCTTCTACATATGGCTGCAACATGTCCAAGATTATGACATACATAACATTCAACATTATTCATGGGAGGAGTAAAAGATTTTCTTTGAGGAGTCTCTTGCCTTGACTGTTGATGGGGTTGTCCTTTCATCTCCTTGTTGAGCCTTTCAGATTTAGAGTTTCTTGTCTCACCAGATTCACCTTCAATAGACTCATGAAAACCAAGACCAATTTTGATAGCAGGGGACCTTTGACTACTAAGAATATCATCCAAGATCTTAGTACTATCTTGAAATCGTAATAGTTTATCTTTTTCTTCTAATTTACTTTTCAAGATATTTACCTCAACTTGATGTTGTTCTTCTTTTTCCAGACATTGCTTCTTCAAGGTCTCTTCAGCTTTCCTTCCTTCATCCAGCTGATGCCTTAGTTTGAGGATCTCGTTTTCTTGCTCTTTATTCATCGCTAGCAGCATTTGTTGAATTCTGGAGGCACATTCCAACTGATCTTCTAATCTGATGATTTCTTCTTTGAGGGAATTCTCCTTTTTGCTAGGTAGATCTTGCTGATCTATGGTTTGATCCGATGCTTCATTTGCTTGTCCATCTTCATTCTGAGGTGATTCAGGATCTGAATTCTTGCTTCCCCTCAACGACAGGTTGTCATTTTTCCTTTGAGCTGTCTTCTTCTTCTGACGTGCTTTCTTCCCCATTGTTCTACGAATATCCTTCAAGCGATCAAGCTTCTCTGAAGGACCTGCTCTGATACCAATTGTTGGAAATAATACTGAGAGGGGGGGTGAATCAGTATTATCAGATCAGATAAAACTTATCAATTTCATACTCAGATTCATACACGCAGCTTCAGTTAAGGATATCAGCGTATATACGCGACTTCGTTAAGGGCAACTAGCGTACATGCAATAATCTTATGTTTCAGTTAGCTTATCTTCAGTAAATGCATCAGAACATTATTAACCACATTAACAGTAAACAGGTGCAGTACAACAGAACATATCATCACACTTAAGGCACACACATGAACACCATGATATAAGGTGGAAACCCAATGTGGGTGAAAACCACCTGCTGCAATTTGTCTCTATCTTCCTTTAATAAGAAACTTCTTTTACAATGTACTAGTGCAGTCCTTTACCAGCACGTAGGCTACAACCTGCAGAGGGCTACAACCCTCATAGCTCTTGTACTAGTCGATCGATTTACTAGTACGTAGGTGCCTACCTACAGAATGCGCCAACCTTTACTCGTTTTCCAGCTGCTACTGGAAGGGAGCTACATCCCCCTGGCTCTTGTACTGGCTGATATGTTTACCAGTACGTAGGTGCCGGCCTATGATCTTCCCGGGACCACGTTTCATACATTTTCATACTGGATCCATGAAACAATCACCATTGTAGTACAACCTGCATCATCAATCTCTGAATCACTCAATACTGAATCACTGAAACCCTGTCAAGAACACAGACAACATAACAACAACCAGATCCAACTCCATCTTCATACCTCACATTGTATACGCTACTTCAACGAACCCAACCTGCGTGTATACACTCTTTTACCAAAGACAACTCGCGTACAGATCTGTAAATTCAAACTTAAAGCTCCGCAGCTATATGGGACATCAAAACATGCCCAGATCATAACAATAAACATGCGTCAATAGATCTAGTCTATTCACAGTAAAACCATATGAAGATAATCATTCCAAGCCTTGAGATCTTGTTCCATCATTCATCATCCTCCACATGAGTGAAACCTTGGTTCAGGTCACCAACCCATAACCAGCACTTGGATCTCACGCTTCCTCAGATCTTCATCACTCACACACTCTTGCTACGTCCTCTGGCCTAATGATCTTTCTCCTTATATAGCTTTAGGCCCTTCACAATACCACGGTCCAAAACCATAGTAACCCAATACCATCAACTCAATACTAGGGATCAACACGTCTGTCGAGACTCCATGGTCCAAAACCATAGGCACAAATTCCAAGCACTAACTACCACGGACCAAAAGTAAGCTTTCCGACATGTACGCTCTTTTCCGTTCATGAAACTACGTGTATACCCTACTTGGTATATAGCGAACCTGCGTACACGCGACTTGGTATATAGTGAACCAGCGTGTATACGCGACTTGGGCTTAATGAACCTGCGTGTATGAACTATCTTGGCCTGCTGTACTAAGATTTGTCCTCTGATTAAGTTGCCATCACCTGTACCAACCTATGAGTGAGTTGCCATCAAGGACAACACTTGAATCATAATGCCAACAATCTCCCCCTTTGGACTTGATGGCAACCACCACAAAAAGTCACTCTGCCCCTTTGACATCAAGGGCAAAGGGCGGACCAAGATATTCTCTTCTTTGGTATACCTTCTACAGTACATACTCCCCCTGAGTACCTGCTGAAATCTCCAAATGTGCTCCCCCTTTGTATATGCCAAAGTGTGCCAATCTGTCCATGCTCCCCCTGAGTACATGCTGAAGTTTTTGATTTGGCTCCCCTTTGTATTAATCCATCCATGCTCCCCCTGAGCAGATGCAGGTTCTAAGACCAACAATTCATTCAAGACCATGATTATCATTCATCATATATGATCTGTACCATAAGCATCAACCTGCAATACCATTCCTTTGATCAAACAACAAGATGTATCATTTAGCTTCAACAACTTGTAACCATAATGCCAACAATGCATTATTTGAAGTATATGCTCCCCCTGAGCTTGTGCCATCTGTTTTCAGTTAGATCTGATCATGCATACATCAGTAATAAGCATCAAGATATCATCATCATCAAGTTAGGATTAAAACACTTCTAGCATCTTAAGACATTTCCAGACCTCCTCAGCAGACTGTAACTATTAACCAATAGAGCATATACTGGACTAAAACATATCAGACCCCTTTTCTGAGTCTGTTCCCACTGCTTTTCCACAAACTGACATATACGCGACTTTGCAGTGTAGAAATTGCATATATACATGGCTTCCCTTCATTAAACTTGCGTATGAGAATTAGAACACTGAAGTTTTACACCTTCAGCTCCCCCTGAGTCTATTATGTCTGTGCTGTGTTGAGTTCCCTGAGCTGTGCCATATTTTTCTGACTGAACTTCCTTCTTCTTCCATATCTTCAAGCATGTTGATGATTTCTTCTTATCATGAGCTTTGTTCCTGCAATCTCTTGCTTTATGTCCAAACTTGTTACATGCATAACATCTTACATGTTTCATATTCCTCTTATAGCAATCAACAGCTTTGTGGCCAAACATATTGCAAGAAACGAAATATCCATTAAAGTACCTTGAATGTGATGATCTTTCTGCATGATGGTCTTGAAACCTTCTTCTTCTACATATGGCTGCAACATGTCCAAGATTATGACATACATAACATTCAACATTATTCATGGGAGGAGTAAAAGATTTTCTTTGAGGAGTCTCTTTCCTTGACTGTTGATGGGGTTGTCCTTTCATCTCCTTGTTGAGACTTTCAGATTTAGAGTTTCTTGTCTCACCAGATTCACCTTCAATAGACTCATGAAAACCAAGACCAATTTTGATAGCAGGGGATCTTTGACTACTAAGAATATCATCCAAGATCTTAGTACTATCTTGAAATCGTAATAGTTTATCTTTTTCTTCTAATTTACTTTTCAAGATATTTACCTCAACTTGATGTTGTTCTTCCTTTTCCAGACATTGCTTCTTCAAGGTCTCTTCAGCTTTCCTTCCTTCATCCAGCTGATGCCTTAGTTTTAGGATCTCGTTTTCTTGCTCTTTATTCAGCGCTAGCAGCATTTGTTGAATTCTGGAGGCACATTCCAACTGATCTTCTAATCTGATGATTTCTTCTTTGAGGGCATTCTCCTTTTTGCTAGGTAGATCTTGCTGATCTATGGTTTGATCTGATGCTTCATTTGCTTGTCCATCTTCATTCTGAGGTGATTCAGGATCTGAATTCTTGCTTCCACTCAACGGCAGGTTGTCATTTTTCCTTTGAGCTGTCTTCTTCTTCTGACGCGCTTTCTTCCCCATTGCTCTACGAATCTCCTTCAAACGATCAAGCTTCTCTGAAGGACCTGCTCTGATACCAATTGTTGGAAATAATATTGAGAGGGGGGGGGGGTGAATTAGTATTATCAGATCAGATAAAACTTATGAATTTCATACTCAGATTCATACACGCAGCTTCAGTTAAGGATATCAGCGTATATACGCGACTTCGTAGGGCAACTAGCGTACATGCAGTAATCTTATGATTCAGTTAGCTTATCTTCAATAAATGCATCAGAACATTATTAACCACATTAACAGTAAACAGGTGCAGTATAACAGAACAGATCATCACACATAAGGCACACACATGAACACCATGATATAAGGTGGAAAACCAATGTGGGTGAAAACCACCTGCTGCAATTTGTCTCTATCTTCCTTTAATAAGAAACTTCTTTTACAATGTACTGGTGCAGTCCTTTACCAGCACGCAGGCTACAACCTGCAGAGGGCTACAACCCTCGTAGCTCTTGTACTAGCCGATCCATTTACTAGTACGTAGGTGCCTACCTACAGAATGCTCCAACCTTTACTCGTTTTCCAGCTGCTACTGGAAGGGAGCTACAACCCCCTGGCTCTTGTACTGGCTGATATGTTTACCAGTACGTAGGTGCCGGCCTATGATCTTCCCGGGACCACGTTTCATACATTTTCATACTGGATCCATGAAACAATCACCATTGTAGTACAACCTGCATCATCAATCTCTGAATCACCCAATACTGAATCACTGAAACCCTGTCAAGAACATAGACAACATAACAACAACCAGATCCAACTCCATCTTCATACCTCACATTGTATACGCTACTTCAACGAACCCAACCTGCGTGTATACACTCTTTTACCAAAGACAACCCGCGTACAGATCTGTAAATTCAAACTTAAAGCTCCGCAGCTATATGGGACATCAAAACATGCCCAGATCATAACAATAAACATGCGTCAATAGATCTAGTCTATTCACAGTCAAACCATATGAAGATAATCATTCCAAGCCTTGAGATCTCGTTCCATCATTCATCATCCTCCACATGAGTGAAACCTTGGTTCAGATCACCAACCCATAATCAACACTTGGATCTCACGCTTCCTCAGATCTTCATCACTCCCACACTCTTGCTATGTCCTCTGGCCTAATGATCTTTCTCCTTATATAGCTTTAGGCCCTTCACAATACCACGGTCCAAAACCATAGTAACCCAATACCATCAACTCAATACTAGGGATCAACACGTCTGTCGAGACTCCATGGTCCAAAACCATAGGCACAAATTCCAAGGACTAACTACCACGGACCAAAAGTAAGCTTTTTGACATGTACGCTCTTTTCCGTACATGAAACTGCGTGTATACCCTACTTGGTATATAGCGAACCTGCGTACACGGGACTTGATATATAGTGAACTAGCATGTATATGCGACTTGGGCTTAATGAACCTGAATGTATGAACTATCTTGGCCTGCTGTACTAAGATCTGTCCTCTGATTAAGTTTCCATCACCTGTGCCAACCTCTGAGTTAGTTGCCATCAAGGACAACACTTGAATCATAATGCCAACAACACTCACCTCTCTGAATTCACCCCGGGATGAGTAAGAGATCCAAGAAATCTCCAAGTCGAACCAAGAACTACAAGTGGAATGACACTAGTAAAAAGCCAAAGATGGCTCACACCTTTGCAAACATCTATAAATGGATCGCTCATTTGAGAGATATGGAGGCTGAAATTTTGTAATTTGCAAGTGTTGATAGTTTGTCTTTGAGAATGAGCATTGTATTTTTTGGTGATCTTGCTTTTCATGAGGTGAAGAAGGCTTTGATGCTGGATCAGACAGCTGGGTTGTAATTCTCCCTTCTATTTTAATAAATTTCTTTGAGTTTTCCTCCATAAAATTATGTACTTGTGAATCTTGTTATTTGTGAATGCCATTTTATGTTCAATGTGTTTATGATTCTGCACTATTTATGATATAATAGATTGAGATGCTTTGATGGTGTTCTACTACTTTGTTTCTACATTTATTCTCTAAGTAGGACAAGTAGGAGAGGAGTTACAAGCTCTATCAAGGGGGAGAGAAATCAAGAAAAGATTCAAGAAGAAGATCCAAGTTGGTCCCTTTGATTCTCTCCTTTCTATAATACATAGAAGAAATCACAAATTTCTTTGATTGTTTGTTTCTAGGACAGCTGTCAATCCTAGTGGGACTAGGAGATCGAAAAGACACTAGTTTTCCCCAAAACACCCTTTATTACTTTTAGTCACTCCTATTCATTATACAGAGGAATAAATAGTTAATATGAATCAATTTTTTAGTAGAACATAAAAAAATAAATTAATTACTTGTTTATGTTTCTCAGAATATAATAGGAGTAACCATACTCCTCTTGACAAATGAACTGTTGAGTTCCCCTTGAGATCTATGCACCTTTTCAGTTATTCTGCCTAGGTTTAGTCTTCCTCTCTCACTGAAACCTAAATACATAATTTTCCTTCGCCATAGTTTCTTCATCCACCCATGACACTATAACTCTTGTCACGATTAATTTTGTGGTAGTGTCTCTCTCTTGAAGATGCAAGACCCTTTTCTTTTTCTATGTCAACTATCCTTCCCTAGACTACAACTCTCTTTTTAACTAAATGTTAGAAATGTAGATCACTATGTTGAAATAGCAACAAGAAATGCTAAATATAGATTTGTTAAATTTAGCACTACTATAAATAGCTTTTCAGGATACTTCCTATTTTAGTTAGTCCCTGAACTAAAATAGAGAAGTAAAAATTTGAATTTGATATTATCAGTTGTTTGTAAAATAATTAATTAATTCATCTTGAGTTAATGAGTTGTAAAAAATCAAACATGAAGTCTATGTGAAGACATGCAACAGTTTCTCCATTGATTGAGGAATTTATCCATGAGTTAAAGAGATAAGGATGAGTTGTGATATTGAGTTGTAATTATTTGGCTCAATTAATCGAGTCATGTCTAGTTAGATTAGTTCAAATAATTTGTTGAACTAATTGTGAGTTCAGTTAGTTAATGCATGCATGCATGTAACTACTGCACTTCAAATAACTGAATATTCTTTCATAAATAACTCATGCATGTCAGTTCAATTACAGTCCCAATTGAGATCAAATGGAGGGAAAGTGTACTATCAGTTGCAGGAATATTCCATTGCGAATATCTCTTGCATGCAGATGGAATTCATTCATTGGAGATTGCACAGTTACTTCTTTAGTTTAGTGAGTGTGTTTTGAGGCCAATCACATAGGTGGCATCTTTGGACCCCAAGAAAAACTACACAAGGAAATAGGAGGCTTGGAGGGCTGAAGGAAGGGACATCTAGTGTCTATTCAAACTGTGAGTTGTATTGTTTGATTGCAGAGAGAGCAGAATAGCTTGTGAACTGATTTTTTTTGTAATCTGAACATATTTCCACTTGTATGATAATATAGAGATTTGGGTTTTAAGCTAAGGTTTTCCTAGGTAACTCTTTTGTGTTCATGTGTGATTGATTTCTCATTCTCAGTTATATGTGTTATATTTGATCTTCCCCATATTTGATTAAGCTTCTGCAAAGTTTGTTGTAGAAGTAGATCTTGTATTTTTCTTTAGTATATTGCATAATATGTTGATCTATAGTGGGAATTTCTACATGGTATCGTAGCAAAGGTGATCATGTGAAGAACAATATAAGAATGGAGAAGTTCAAAGTTTTAGGTTCCTGAATATAGAAATCGAGTTCTTATCACATCTCAATTTCACCAATGGCATTCAATGGTTTAAGACTCGAGTATGCCCTTGATGGCAGCTAGAATTATATAACTTAGATGGATCGCATGGAAGGAGTATTAGAGGATAACGGTCTAAAGAACTTCATTGATCAAGAATTCCCCAAGTCGGCAGCAGCTAATGCTACAGAATTGGTGGAATGGAAGAAATGTGTGGCTAGAGCAAGGAGAATCTATGTGGAGGGAGTTTGAGACCACATTGTCTCGAGCCTCCATGGGAAGGAGACATTGTTTTCAATGTGGAAAACATTGAAAGATCTATATCATAACAAAATCAATTAGAGGAAGCTTGCACTAAAAGACAAGATTTAGAAAATCAAGTGTGAAAAGGGCGACTCGATCCCTACATATCTGAACAAGCTCACCACCTGCAGGGATGAGCTTGGAAGTGTAGGGATCATGACACCCGATGATGACGGTGAGTCTTGCACTCCTCGGTATTCCTAAGAGCTAGCATAGCTACCAAGACTCGGTTAATGGAAGAGAAAAACTACTAGATTGGGATTTACTTTGGTCAGATCTGATGCAGGAGGAGATAAGAAGAAGCACTAAAGGTGGATCCTCATTAAAGCGAGATTATGAGGGAAGTCCCACCTTAGTGAGTAAGGCGAGGAAAATTAAAGGGAAGGCATCCCATCGGAAATCCAGTTCTTCCCATGGTGAGAAGAAGTTTGACAAATCGAAAGTATGATTCTTTCATTGTCATAAAGTGGGAAATTAGGCTATGAATTGTCCACAGTAGAAATCAAAGAATGGTTCCTTAAAGGGATCTGATGGTGAGTCACTCACCTCACAGTTTGAGCTGGATTTATCTCTTATCACATGCATGGTTTCATCCATGGTGGGATGTGTGTAGTACCTGGACAGTGGAGCTTCATTCCACATGTCAGGTGACAAGAATATTTTCAGTACCTTGGAGGAGAAGGATCTCCAGATGCAGATCAAGATGGGTGATGATGGAAAATACCGTGTTTCAGGTAAAGGTACAATTTTGTTTCAGAGGGAGCATGGAGCTCCCCTCACCCTAACCGATGTAAAGTATGTACCAGGTCTGAAGAAGAATCTTGTGTTCATTGCTATGCTAGAATATAAAGGTTATGATGTAGTCTTTAGTAAAGGAAAGGGATTCATGTGGCATATCGGTATTGGATAGACCAAGTGAATTAGGATTCTAGTAAAGAATCTCTACAAGCTAGAGGTAGACGGCTGTGCTGCATTGAGTTCCATAGCTAAGATAGTCTAGAGCCAAGATGATGGCGAGCTATGGCATAGAATATTGGGCCACTTGCACCATGGAGCCCTAAAGATCATGCAGCAGATTTCTATTGGATTTCCCAAGGGAAATCTGGAGCAAAATAATACATGCAAAGGTTATGCCTTGAGTAAGTATGTGAAATATTCCTTTGCGGATCGAGACAGTAGAGTTGGAGCAATCCTGGAGCAAGTTAGCTTAGATGTTTGTGGACCTTTCTCTACAACCTCCACTACTAAAGAAAGGTACTATGTTATTTGTATTGATGATTTTTCTCGTAGATTCTAGATCTACTTTCTGCAAAAGGAGGATCAGGCGTTATTGAGGTTTTGTGAGTTTAAGCCTTGGTAGAGAAAGAATCTAGAGAGAAAATAAAAGCATTGTGTAGCAACAATGGTGAAGAGTATGTCTCACAACAGTTTAAGGACTTATGCACTATAGAAGGATTTAAACGGGAGTTGAAGACACCCCATATCCCACAATAGAATTGGGTGCCAAAAAGGAAGAATAGATCGATTGTGGGAGTAGCTCGAGCGATGTTGCATGACCAAAGCCTACCACTGCATTTTTGGGATGAGGCATGCAATATAGTAGTATACTTGCAAAATAGAAGACCACACCATATATTGGGAATGAAGACACCTATGAAGGCCTTTTCTAGGAAGCGGCCAAATGTGAGTCACTTCCAAATCTTTGGATCATTAGTATACTATCATGTGACCAAAGATGCCTAAAAGAAGCTAGATCCAACAGCTGAGTTAGGAATATTTTTGGGGTACACTAATACACCCCACAACTATCGGGTTTACCTGCCTACCAACCAGAGGATAGTGATATGTAGGGATCTGAAGTTTGATGAGAAAAAATCCATGCAAGTATCACTTTCTAGGGAGCTCAGGTTGTATGCAGAGGAGGAACTTTCAGTTCCTAAGGAGGAGGAGCCGCAAATTGATGCGAAGTAGCTGCATGCAGAGGAGCCTGGAGTGGAGACATCCACTCATCTAAGACTTCCAAGGATGTGTGGAAATGATTAAGGGAAGTTGACAAGTTGATGCTGGATGCACGGGAGCATGTGGGACAACCATTTTCTCAGCACAAACAGAGGAGGTCACTCGAGCAGTACACTAGGTACATGGCCATGGTTGGGGAATGTGTAGATAATGAACCTTTTTAATTCAAGGAGGCAGTGCAACAACCAGTCTAGGTTGATGTAATGGTAGAGGAGTGCGACTCTATCATTCGGAATAGTGTGTGGGATGTTGTCCCAAGACCTCAGGGAAAGTCAGTGGTTAGTTCCAGATGGATTTACAAGGTAAAGCAGGTAGCTGATGGCAGTGTTGAGAAACATAAGGTGAGGTTTGTTGCCTGAGGTTTCTCATAGGTCGAGGGGATCGACTACGATGAGACCTTTACTCCTGTAGAAAGGAACTCATCTACCATATCACCATTGGCACTATTAGCTCAAATGTATTAGAATATCCATCAGATGGACGTGAATACAACATTCCTCAATGGGAAGATTGAGGAGGAGGTGTACATTGAGTAGCCAAAGGGTTTCGAGACCATCGATCATGAGTCACATGTGTGCCAACTCAAGAGGGCTTTATAGGTCCAAAGCAAGCAACTAAGGCTTAGTACACCAATATCGACAACTATTTCATCAGGTTTGGCTTCACCAAGGGTGAAGAAGATGTGAACCTTTAACACATCATGGTAGAAGGTAAGCCATTTATCATTGTTCTTTCTATCGATGATCTAATTTTGATAGGTCATAATCAACTAATATAGTCTTGTAAGGAGGAACTTGCAAGAGAGTTCAAAATGAAAGACATGGGTCTTATGCACTACCTTCTAGGCATCGATCTGTGGTAGAATTATGGTGAAGTATTTGTGTCTCAGGGAAAGTATGCCAATGAGATACTCAGGTGCTTTCACATGGAGAAGTGCAAGCCCATGTAGACTCCTCTAATTGGGAATTGGAGGAAGGAGGATGCTACTTCAGGTGAGGTAGTAGCTACTACTATTTATCGGTAGCTTGTAGGTTCACTTATCTATATGTTGAACACACAACCAGACTTATGCTTTGCGGTGAACCAGCTGAGCCAAGCTATGGTTTAGCTTATCAAGTTGTTTTGGAAGGCAACGAAGCATGTGCTGAGATACCTAAGAGGCACATATCAGTTTGGTTTGTGGTACAGACAGATAGAGGGAGTGAAGCTTCAGGGCTTCATAGATACAGATTGGGCAAGGAGTCCATCAGACTAGAAGATCACTTCTAGAGGAATCTTTAACGTTGGCTCAGCTACAATTTCCTAGTATAGCAAGAAATAGAGGTCAATTTCACTTAGCTCAGCAAATGTTGAATACATGGCTGCTATTCAAGCTTCATGTGAGACCATTTGGAAGTAGAAGATTCTAGTAGGATTGTTTGGTTAGAGGATGGATCAAATTGTGATCTACTGCGACAATTAGAGTTGCACCAAACTCTCTGAGAATTCAGTTTTTCATGAGAGGTCCAAGCACATTGATATTTGGTATATCCATCTTCGAGACTATGTGGTCAAGACGATCATGTTGTTACTGAATGTTTCGACTGAGGAACAAGATGCAGATATTTTGACAAAGGCATTGTCAAAATTCAAGTTCGAGTTCCATAGAGACAGGATTGGGGTTACTAATAATGCCTTTCTTGTTGAGAGGGAGTGTTGAAAATAGAAACAGGAAATGCTAAATATAGGAGTGCTAATTTTAGGACTATTATAAATAGCATTTTTTGATAGCTTCCTATTTTAGTTAGTCCCTGAAATAAAATAGAGAAGAAAAAATTTGAATTTGATATTAGCAGTTGTTTGTAAAATAATTAATTAATTCATCTTGAGTTAATTACTTGTAGAAAATCAAACATGAAGTCTATGTGAAGACATGCAATAGTTTCTCCATTGGTTGAGGAATTTATCCATGAGTTAAAGAGATAAGGATGAGTTGTAATATTGAGTTGTAATTAGTTGGCTTAGTTAACTGAGTCAAATCCAGTTAGATTAGTTCAAATAGTTTATTGAAATAATTGTGAGTTCAGTTAGTTAATGCATGCATGCATGTAACTGCTGCACTTCAGATAACTGAATATTATTTCATAAATAACTCATGCATGTCAGTTCAGTCGGAGACCCAGTTGAGATCAGATGGAGGGACTGTATACTATCAGTTGCGGGAATATTGCATTGTGAATATCTCTTTCATGTAGAAGGAATTCATTCCTTTGAGATTGAACGTTTAATTCTTCAGTTTAGTGAGTGTGTGATGAGGCTAATCATGTAGGTGGCATCATTAGACCCCAAGAAAAAATGTGCAAGGAAATAGGAGTCTTGGGGGACTGAGGGAAGGCATATCTAGTGTCTATTTAGTCTGTGAGCTGTATTTTTTTAGTGCAGAGAGATCGAGATAGCTTGTGATATGATTCTTTTTGTAATTTGAACATATTTCCACTTGTATGATAATATAGAGATTGGGGTTTTAGGTTGAGGCTTTCCTTGTGTTATTCTTCTGTGCTCATGTGTGATTTATTTCTCATTCTTACTTATATGTGTTCTATTTGATCTTGCCCATATTCGATTAAGATTCTGCAAAGTTTGTTGTAGAAGTAGATCTTGTATTTTTCTTTAGTATATTGCATAATTTGTTGATCTACAGTGGCAATTTCTACACACTACAGAGAGGGGGGTTGAATTAGTAGTGAAGGAAATTGTATAATTTTTAACAGTTTTTTTCCGAATCATAAAATATTCATAGACATCATAACATGGGTAGATACTTGTAGCCTGAATGAACACATAAGACCCATGGAAAACATCAATAGACACATTCACAAGTATCTCTGATCGAAACCCTAAAGGGAGGAAAACCCATCTGACACCCGCTATTGTTGTGCTACTTGTTTCTATCTTAGTATTATGAATCAAATATTTGACATCTTTTAGCTAGCCACCACTCTCTAGGAGCCACTACCCCTGTGAATAGTATTGTTATCCACGACCAGCTAGGAAATCTCTACTGACATAACCTTGTAGGCCGACACTTGCTGGAAGCCACAACTCCTAGTAAACCTTTCCCAACCACCCTTACTCTATCCAACCACCATTAGATGGGGATTCCACTCCCAATATACCATCTTTTGGACACCAACCCTATCTTGTTCAACCACTATGTAGCAAAGGACACCACCTGCTCAAATTCTCGTAGCCATGCTTTCATTCATTTTCAAACTAGACACCAAGGAGAACTTCATAGCTCAACAACATACTAGTCCTACACAAAATGATAAAATCAATCAATGTGAACATTGCATGATATAATCAGATAAACACATTAGCTATAACAAAACACATGATATATATCTTCAAATATCCCTTTGCATCGTCTCCTCAATCTCTGATCAACATATGTAATGAAGCATGTTAAACACAAAATAAAGATATTAGATTATCCCTTTGCACCATCCCCTCACTCTTAGCTCAATATAATGAATGAAACACGCTTCTACTACCTTCTGCAAGTGTTGATATGTCATTTCAACTATGGAAGAAATATACATAGTCTACTCCACATACATACTCTATTATTCTTTCACACTCTTTTCCTCCCACACACACTACAAAAAAACAGAGAATTTGCGCCAGATTTAGCACCAGATTTTAGTGCATTTTTTTCTCAATTGAGATGACCAGCCTGGAGCTAAATATAGCTTAATTGTATAATTTTTAAAGATCCTTTTTTGCACCAAATTTCGCAACTTTTTTTATGCCAAATTTTGCATCATATTTTTCACGAACATTTTCATTTGGTTTTACAATAGGTATTGCTTTTAGTTTTGTGCCATTTTTTCGCACCTATTTTTGCATCATTTTTTGCTTCCTTTTTTGTGGCATTCTTTTCTTCTAGTTTTTTGTTGTAATATGCATCAAGTTTTAAACCATATTTTTCATCTGATTTAGTGCCTTTTTTTTCATTCAGTTTGTGTTAGTTTTTGCATCTAGTCTTATACCATTTTTTACTTCTAATTTTGTACTTATTTTTACATCTATTTTGAGCTAGTTTCTCTGCCTTTCTTCACACTATTTTTTGCATCCAATTTTACACCATATGTTGAATCTAATTTATTGTGAAATTTTGCGTCTATTTTTGCACCATTTTTGCGTTTTAATTCTCTCCCTTTTTCTCATCCTGTTTTGCTCCATATTTTGCATCATTTGTTGCATCCAATTTAGCATCATTTTTAACACCATTCAGTTACATCCAATTTTACATCCTCTTGAGCATATAAATTTTCACCCTATGTTGAACCATATGTTGTGTCCACCTTTGCATCCCATTTTGTGCCTAATGTTACGTTCATTTTTGAGCCATTTTTTGTTTAATTTTGCATTCGCTTTCGCATCAAGTTTGGAATCATTTGTTGCACCTCATTTTGCATCCAATGTTGCATCCACATTTGAGCCCTTTTTGCACTACCTTTTCTACTTTTGTGTCCAATTTTGCACCATTTTTCATGTCCAATTTTTCATCATTTTGGTATCTAATTTTGCATCCTTTTTGGCATCCATATTTGCATCCTTTTTTCTACCACATTTTCATGTCCACATTTTCATCTCATTTTGCATCTTGTTTTGTGAATTTTCTTACATCCTTTTTGTACCCAATTTTGCATTCTAATTTTACATCATTCTTTGCATCTTCATTTTCGTGTCCATTTTTGCATCCTTGTTTGCACACAATTTGTTATCCTTTTGTATGCCCTATTTTGTTCCATTCATTGTGTCTAGTGTTGCACCATTTTTTAATTATACTTTAAAACCATTTTTTTGTCATTGTTTGCATCGTGTTTTAATGGCTAGTTTAACATCCAATTCTACTCCCAATTTTGCATCCATGCTAACATCCACTTTTGGCCTCTTGTTTAGAGTTTTAATTTTATTTCCATTTATGACACAATTTATGTTTCATTTTACTAATTTCAATTACATAGTGAAAATACTACAATTTCTGAATAACAATTTTCTCTAGGATTTAATGCACGGTTAGATGGACATAAAACCCTCTCAGTTTATCCTGGAAGCCTAGGACAAATCGATTAAGATGAAGGCTTTTCTAAGGCTCAAGATTCTTATTAGATCAAGATGTAGAGTATATATTAAGAAAAAGAGAAGGAATCACTGTGAGTCCTCACATGCAAGTCTAGTTGGAGTTTTTAGTGTAGTTGTGAAGTGCTCCTAGCTAGTTCCAAAGCTTTGTCCTACACATAAGAGAGAGAACAAAGCAACCTTCATAGCATAATATCTTGATAATTGAAACTATTAGAAAAATATAAATATTACTGAATAAATAAATATAAACCAACATATCATATATTCATTAGTTAAATACAATAAGTAAATAATGAGTAGCAACATATGGAAAGAAGAAAAACCGATATATATTAATAAAGGAGTTGGAGGAAAGTTACAAACATCAGATGTAGTTGTAGCAGCAACTCCCCCAACTAATAGCTCCAAAGCTCTCCCTCTCAAGATAGATCTCAGCAGTGTGATAATATAAGAATTCCCATCCTTTTCTCAATGGACAAGCCTCCAATATATAGGAAATTTAATGCTATGAAGATTTCCCAAATTCCTCATTAGTTAAATTTCGACAAAAGCTTTTGGGTGAATAATGTTTCCTCATATAAAAATGGCCTTTTGCACTTATTAGATGCTTTTGTGCTTAGGAAAAAGCTTCCTTGTGCTTTATGGCTCTTTCCTGCTTTTGTATGCTTTTTCTAGGAAAAAGCTAAGGATGAAATAGATCACATTCCACCTTATGAGCTTCCGAAACTGAACAAAAGTGTCAAATTCTAGTTAACTCGAGCTTTTTCCCTCATGACTACGTGAGAATTTCGGTAACAAAAGTTAGATGAGGGGGGCAACTTGTTATAGACTAGGATAATGTGGTCGTCATGGTACATAACTTGTCTTATAGTCTTATACAGTCTATGAGAAAGGGGTATTTCAACCAACAATATAGTATTCTCCTCCAAGATGATGAGGAGGTATTTTCATGTATAACACGTTTAAGAAGATATCACAATTCAAATTGGTAATTTAATATTTGTAAACAAATTTAATGGTAACTGAAAAAAGTCATCAAAAGGATAGCATTATCCTCATATATAACAATTTTCCATCAACAAATCATTGATATTATTCAATATACATATATGACTACTAAATCATTACTTATCACAGATATCATTATTCCAATGTAAACTCAAAACATTACATCCAAAAGTAGTAATATCATCACACATAATGATTTTCCATCAAAAAGAATTGACAATTTTCAACACATATATAAAGTAACAAGATAATACTAATAATATCATCATCTTCTTTAATCAAATAAAATAAGATTCAGATATGTGATTATTTGATCAAAATCTTTCATCAACACTATTATTCTAAGGTAAATTCACAACATCCATCAAAAGATAGTAATATCATCATGCATAACAATTCTCCATCAAAATAATGTTGATAATTTTCAATATATACATAAAATAACAAGTAAAAATGATAATATGATCGTCATATTTAATCAAAACAACTAAAAGTAAATGAATGATTACCAGATAAAAATGTTTCATAGATATCATTATTCTAAGGTAAATTCACAACATCCACAAAAAAATAAGAATCTCATCATACACAATAATTCTTCATAAGAAAAATGTAAACAATTTTCAACATATACATAAGGTAACAAGATAGTACCGGTAGTATCATCATCATTATTCTAATCAAATAAAATTAAAATGTTTGATTACCACATTAAGACATCCCAACTAAATATAAAAAATAACGCATGACTAGCTAGCACCACAGAAATCATAATCAAGGTTATCCTCATGATCATTTCCGTGATCATCATGCTGACCATCCTGATAATATCATCCACATAATCATCACCAACACCATCACCATCCTCATCATCATCATGTCTAAAATATAATGTAATCTAAACATAGTATGTAACATCATCTTCATGGTCATTACTTGTAGTGTTTTGAAAAAAAAAACAATATTATATGTTAGTAGTAATTCTATTGCACAATGTATATTTTTGTTACAATTCTAACCATAAAATGAGGTATGAAATAATAAAATTTAATAGTACTAAAAAATAAAATGAAAATATGGTTTAAGATATATTAGAGATCCAACTAAGATCACACTTGTAATTTACATTAAGTAGTAGAAGAATTTTATAATGCATATGGAGTAGGTACCCATTTGTTCGTCATATTACATTGTGAATGTTTATTATGATGTCCATGCATGGTTGGTAAGTTTAGAGTTACTGGAAGCTTTATTTCAAATTACAATTGTGATTCAGATTAGAAATAGAAGATATTTTAACAAAAAAAGAATGTCACATGAAAAAGTAAATTGTTTTTAATGAAAAATAAGTCGCATACAATATGAATGTCACATGAAATATTGAGTTGTTTTTAATGCATGTACTTTTCTCTATGATAAAATGGATCCTAATGTTCGTTCAAGAACAAATGCTCACAAATAATTACTTCATTTTATCCATTATCACACGTAATCCAGTATACCCACTGATGACAATTACTCCATTCAAACTACATTGAACTCCCTAAATATAATGTAAAAGAGAAAACTCCACGACCAATACCATGACCATAACCCCCTCCGTTGCCTCATCCACCATTAGAGACAATGAAATTAGAGTTATGACCATGATAGAAACCCCTCCCTTGCAGGCTCGTGTCCACCATCAAAGGCATTGAACTTGGAATTAAGAGTACTCATATTTTCCTTTTTCTAATTAATCTCTAAGGAATCAAAACTTGATGAATATTTCAAGGACTCAATCAAGGAATAGATGTATCACATGCGAAGCTCAGTAGGCTTTGCCAAAAGAGTGTGAAATAACACTTATCTTTGTTTTATGAAATAACTCGAACGAGTAGAATGAATGGTGGGATACACTTACCAGGAAAAGGAAGATTTTTGGTTCGTCCTTAATTCTATTATCATTTTTTCTTCTTAGAATGGAGGGAAATGTTTAAAAAATTATAAAAATTGTTTAAAATTAAAAAAAAAGTTATATATATATATATATATATATATATATATATATATATATATATATATATATATATATATATATATATATATATATATATATATATTTGCTTATGTTTTAATTTTTTTTTAATATCTATTTAGTTTTGGTTTTTTTTAATTTTTATTATATAACAAAAATTATATTTTGTTTTTATAAAAATGGATTTTAAACATTCCATTCATGCTAAATTTGTGATTTTATGTTATAAGTTTAAATTATATATAAAAAAGTAACTTAATTCCATGTGTTGTGTCACTGGGATGGGTATTATACATCTCTTCCTTGCTAAGTTATAGAATCGGCTTGGATTTTCTTAATGCAATAAAAATAATTCTGCTCTTCATTACATCTTGAGATGTTCAACTTGAGCCTAATAAAACAATAAAGTTAAAATAGGTTTTGATTTCTCCTTTGTAGACCTTTTTCCCCATTAATCTTGGTCTTAATAGATTAATTGTCTTATGGTGGCCTTGAGTGGTCACTCCCATTAGTTGCACGCTTTTTAGTTTTATGTTAGTGACACTTCTTAGGCTTGATAACATGTTATTTAATTTATGAAAATGTGTTATTTTCCATATTATTGTTAAATATTAATATTAAATTGATTTTGAGCATGGTTTAGAACAAAGTTCCAAAAAGGTTTATAGATTGTATTTTATGTAATGATTCATTGCTTGATGAAATTGTTTTGAGTAATTTTTCTAATGATACATTGATTGATGAAATTTTTATGGATATTTTTTTTAGTATATTATCTTGTATGTCATGAAGTCAAAAGGCACCTCTTTTGGAGATTTTCATTGCTCAATTCTCCTTAAGGCCATCAAGTTCACCATTCGGCCCCAGGTTAAGGAAATATAGAAGTCATGAAGTGGCACTTTCCAAGCACTTAAACATTGAAACATGTTTTTCTTAGTCACATTATGCTTCCTTTCCATGTAAATTCTCCATGAAATTAATCTCATGGAACATAAGGGTCCTCAATAGGAAAGGAAAACAAAGACTCCTAAAAGAAAAATGGTACGCAAAGTACCCATCAATAATGTTGAGATAAGAAACAAAAATATTAAGTGAGGTTCTACCTCATATAATTAGAAAGTGGGGGAGGAATTTCTGAGTAGTAGTGATTAGTCCTTAGAGATACTTGGGTTGAATGGCTATTATTTGGAATGATCAGGACATCAAGGTTAGTAATATGTTTACCTCTTTTCGCATTATGACAATACAATTTTAGTTAATTGACACCGAGGACTATTGCCATGTATCCAATGTCTATGACTCCAATATCACAAATGGAAAGCCTCTATTTCTCAATTCTATTTGCAGTAGAAGTAATTTATGCTCCCCATCTCCATGGATTATTGGGAGTGAATTAAATATTATCAATTGTCTCAAGGAAAGTAAAGGGTGAATCACAATGTTTACCAAGAGATTTTGTAATCAATACCATCAAATCTCTAAAGAGGTATCCATTAAAGTTCTCAAGCAGTGAGGCTCCAACCCACGCATGTGGATCAATGATATGTAATACATGTGTGTGTGGTGACTAACTTAGTACATTGTTCTAATAACTCCACAAAATTAATTGTTTCACTCCATCACATAAATTGACCATAGTGTGACACATGTAATCCAAGAGTAGACATGAAACCATTAGCAAACAAACAATCACTAGATCATCCATTAGGTGCTTAAATGATGAAGTGAGAATGCAAGGGAAAAGATGACTTCATGATTTAACCATCACAGACATGTGATCAAGTGTGACTAGGAGTGTATATATTCATATGTTTTCCAAAGAGGGAGTAAATACATGAGTTACCATTCATTGGGCTTGATTTTATTTCATTTTATTTTTCTTATATATAGGCCTTAAGGAATAGGGTTTTCATAAGTTTGGAACAACTCATAGATATAACATTTACATGAATTTTCAATTCAACCTTAGAGTTTAGAATTAGATAAATCATTATGGTGTATCTCTAATGATTTTGGATTTCACTTTTTTATTTTCTTTCATCACAAAATATAAAAGGGGAAATATTTTGCTACAAATCTATGAATGATTAATCATAAAGGTGGCATGTGATAAAACAAATTAGTGATGTTTCTCTCTATTAAAATGATGGGTAAAATCTTATGCATGTGGATGTATCCTCCCTAGTTGAGAGGAGTGAGGGTGGACACCATATTATCCATGTGCTATGTACTATGGCCAGGACTAACAGTTGTAAGCCTAGTAAAGACACTAGTAGGGAGAATGGTGGATTGGATAAACATATGGGACCAATATTCTTTCATATTTTCTTTCTTTGACTAGGACTAACCACCATAAGTACATTAATCCAATATAAGAATAGTCATGAGGATTGACATTTCCTGGTGTAAAATATTATGACAGTGGATTAGGAAATGATCATGTGAGGACATACCTGGTGAACATCTTGGTGGGGTAAGTTCGTAGAGAGGTAGTGGTGTCCAAATTTATTCCTCCCAACATTGTGTTGTGATCTAATGGAGAGATAGAACTTGTTAGTCAGGGCATTTCTATTTTGATAATGTTTGCTATAATGATGTATATCATCATTGATGCTTATCAATCCAGATCCCTTCTTATATGAATATTTCAACTTGAGAATACTTTTTTGTCTCATTATGAGTGCCTCCCTAGTTTAGAGGGAGTTTCATCATCATCACCACCATCGTCATCATCATTATTTTCATCATTGAATTATCGTCATAATCACCATTCATTTCCTCATCATAATTATCATGATTAAGGACATTGTCATCAATTGTTCATAATTATAGGTTTCATAAGAAATATCATCAACCCAAACTATATTAGGAGTTCTCAAGAAGGTTTGTTAGGAAACATGATATATACAAAAGAACTAACAACTTTATCTTTTAGATATGATCGATGATAATCATTGTCATTCTAATTTTCATCATCGCCATTATCATAATTAATGTAGTTTCTATCATCATTGTTGTCGTCTTCGTCATGAACATCATAATCATCATTCATGCCATTATTGTTGTTGATGATGACCAAAATTAAAATAATGATAATTATGATTATATGATGATGAATTGGAAGACAATGCCAAAGATAATGATTATGATTATGACCATGAAAACATTTAAAAATTGGGAAGATTGGCCAAGGTCATTAGCATCATCATCATCCTTGTCATTGTAACCCACATTGTCTTTATCATCATGTCCTTATCATAATAATCACAATTCATATCATCGTCATCATCTTCATTATCATCATCGTGATAATTATTGACATTTTAATTAGTTGTTGATAATTATCAATGTCATAAGAAATATCATCAATGCAAAAATTATCATGAGTGTTGGAAAAGGGATGCAAAAGTGAACAAAAAACGTGAGAAAAATAGACATAAAATTGGATGAAGAGTGGAGACAACATAAGTAAATGATAAACAAGATAGAAAAATTGACACAAAAGTGGATAAAAAAGTAGATGCAATAGTTGAAGCAAATTTGGTCACAAATAGGATGCAAACATGGAAAATGTAGAAGAAAACCTGGGTGCAATAGTATGCGTAGAAATTAGCATGAATTGTGGTGAAACAAATGTGGATACAACAATGAATGCAGAAAAGGACACAAACTTGGATGAAAAAATGGATGTAAACATGGACCAAACATGGGTGGAATAGTGGACACAAAATTAGATGAAAAATTGGACACATTATAAGTGGATGTAAAAGTATACACAAAATGGGATGCAAAAAACATAAACAATATTTGATGAAAACTTGGACAGAAAGGAGGATGACAATGTGGATGCAAAAGTGGAAGAAAATGTGGGTTGCAATGATAGGCACAAGATATCGAACAAATTGTGGCACAAAAAAAGTGGATGTAATAACAAACACAAAAAAAAAGATTCAAACCTATATGCAATACAAGATGCAATAAGGGATGTAAAAGTGGATGCAAACATGGGCACATTAACAAAAACAAAATTGGATGAAAAATATGGATGTAATGGAAGTAGATGCAAAAGAAGATACAGAATCAGATGAAAAACCCAACACAAAACTGGGTGCAAAAATAGATGCAATATTTGATGCAAAAGAGGATGCAAAATTGGAAGAAAACATGGGTACAATAGTAAGTACAAAACATGGCAAAAATTGTGTGATAAAAAAAGTGTATGTAATGATAGATGCAAAAAAGGAAGAAAATTGAGATGCAAAAAGGAATGCAAAAGCAGCCGTAAACATGGGTGAAACAATGGATGCAAAATAGGATGTAAAAGTTGATGCAACAAAATTCAATGCAAAAGTAGATGCAATAGGAGACACAAAACCTTACGCAAATCTTGACACAAACGTGGATGCAAAAAGGGATGCAAAAATAGATGTAAAAGTTAATGAAAACATAGATGTATATGAGGATGCAATCGTGGATGCAAATTTAAAAGAAAAAATGGGTGCAAAGGGAGGTGCTAAACTAGGTGAAAATTATGGCACAAGCAAATTGGATGCAAAAGCGGACACAATAACAGATGAAAATAGGATGAAAAAATGGGTGAAACATAAGATGTAATAGTGGATGAAACAAAATTAGATGAAAAACTAGACAAAAACCTCGATGTAAAACTTGGCACAAAGGTGATGCAAAAAATGATGCAAAAATGGATGCAAAAAATGGTTTAAAAAATGATGCAAAAGAGGATGCAAGAGATGATGCAAATGTTTATGCAAGTGTAGGCACAAAATGTGGACGCGATAGAGGATGCAAAATTTGGTGAAACAAATTGGGTGCCAAACTTGATGCAAAACATGGTGCAAAGGATGGCACAAAACTTGGCATAAAACCTAGTGTAAAATTTGGTGCAAAACCTATTATATTACCTAGTTCTAAACATGGCATGAGACTTGTTGTAAAACTCTGTGAAAATTTTGCATCAATTATTGCACCATATTTGATAAATGGACACAAATAGCACCAAAAATGGGCTCTAGATGCAAAAAAGGAAGAAAAAAATGGATGTTAATCACATGGTTTTGTTGTAGTGACACTAGCAATACATCTAACCTCTCCAATGTGAAGATGTCTCTAATATATAGATGATCTAATGTGATTAAGACAATAATTACAACCAAATATGGAGAGCCAAACACTCTTACTCATATTTTGAAAATTTTCTCCTTGACTTGATCCATGACTATGTTCATTGAATGAGAGATATTTTTCAACTGTAATTAACTTATAAATGAAAGGAGACTTTCCTCAATTTTTTTTACTAAAAACCATTTGCAAAGGCATAGTAAAAACCAATAGAATTTATTAAGTCTACACACATTTCAGGAATTTCACTTTCAAGAATCTTCCTTGGGATAGTATGGGCATCCCATAAAATTTATCTTGGATCATATGGGTTTCCCAATAGTGATACCATAATCTTCTCTCTATGGAAATTTAGATCCTAGAGAAGATAACATAACTTTTGATCCTGGTCTCCTTGTTCAACCAAATTTTGAGTTCAACTTCAAAAGTGTGTTTGGAACACCATGACAACCTTCCATAACTAAGTTGACTTCATGCAAACATTTTGAAGGCATAGAAAATGTCATAAGGGACTAGCTTCCAAACCATTTCTACATCAAGTCAGGATCATGAAGACCTAGTCGAACAAACAACTCTGCATGGATCAACATCACTGCATCAAATAACAATCACATCAAAATATCTAGATTAGATCAATGATAACTCACCTCTAGCTAACCTTAAATCATGTGGGCCACCATCACCAGGTTGACGTCGATGATACATCGAATAATACTATGTCCTAATTGACATCAATGTTAACACTACAATTTTGACATTCCCCCCCTTTGGCATTGATGTCAACCTCAATCTGATCTCCATAATGTTGAGGTTGATCTGATCTTCATACTCTATCCATAGTCCATTTTGTCTTCCTTGTCCCTATTTTCTATCCCCCTTTGACATCAGTCGTAAAGGGAAATACCAACTTTGAAGAAAAATGGCAATAATGTGAGGGATGAGAGAAGTAGGTACCCTATTATTCTCAACACCATGTGGATACTAGGCTAATACAAATTAATGAACCAAGGTTCTCTATCATGCAAGATAAACATGAAAATCAACTCAACTGCCAACATGTCTTTAGCCAAGATGATGCATTCTCTCATGATGAACATTTTACCACTAAGGATGTAATGGGGCTGCAAACACACCCTTTTTGTTGTTGTAGAAATAATTCTTCTTCTCTGCAATAATCCTCCTTGCAAAGTGCAAGATACTACCCCTTAAAAACTAGGATCCAACTAACTTTTAGCAAATGATATAAAATGAAGTGTCATATAAATAAAAGTATTCGTGGAGGAAATGCATGGTTGTGATAAGTATGTAGGACTAACATGTGACCCCTCAATAAGCATACCTATCACTAAGAAATGACTCAGTTGACCCAAGTTTACATCATTCACCAAATGTAATAGGGCTACATCAATGATATACAAAATATGACATGACTATGACACCCATTAACCCATACATAGTTCATTTGACAACTTTTACAATACGTGTTAGACACCATGGGTCTCTACAAGGAAAATCCACCAATAATATGAAACAATAGTGATACATGGCTTCTACAGTTGTATGCAAGTGTGGTCTCTTCTATGCAAGTCCAATACCATGATATTTATCAAATACATAGAATCCATGAGAAATGATATAGGATCTATTTTGAGTAACAAAAATTGGAGCCCTATTCATGGCATATTATAGTGCATGGATGCCCTCAACATCCTAACCATAAACAAGGATCTTTCCATCAACATGTGTGTAGCTCACATTGGCACCAACAATGAAATTTCTATAGCAAAACCATGATAACACCCAAAAACCACCATGCTATACATAGACATCCATGGCATAATCACATGACAACAGAAACATGAATACCTAGACATAGACACAATAACATATACATCCTCATCATCAATGGACACTATATCATCAAAGAGGCACAAAATCAAGAGACGTACTCTTCTATCATCAACTCTAGATTCATTAAATAAATAAGAAAACAACAAAAGAATCACTGGTAGTAGATAAGAGACTATAATAGTAATCTCTCCAACATCATAAAAGCATGCCCAAATAAATAATGCATCTGAGAATCAATAACAAAGAACTGGTCTACGAAACAACAAAAGGAATATAATCTTTTGCAATATAAACATTATCTGCAACTCATCAACTCCTTGGTCTCACGAAATCAATATCAACTCACTCTATCCTTAAACAATGATACCAAACTTCCCAAGTAGCATAAGCATTAGAACCAAAACATCATAGGAAATGACATAATCTTATGAGACTCATGCAACAACAAACTCTGTCCATGATTAAGTGGAAATATACTTATAATCCAACTCCCACAAGTGCATAATCTCATCACAACTCAACAATCCAAATGCAACAAATATCAGCAACAACATGCATCACCATCTATATATATAAGACATGGGTAACAATGTGCATAATATAAATGTGACAAATCCATGATTCCATCATTTTATCTCCATAGCAGCTTCACATGCATGAAAATACATGACATAAATGTGATCTAGCAATATGGGTACTAGCATCGTATTATCATTTCCATGAAACCATGCTAACTCATCCTATTAGTAGTATGTGAAAGAAACAAAAAAATTCTTCTCAATTTCTTCCTACAATGGACAATGTCAAATACATGCTTGAGGAGCTCCTCTACTAAACACAATTTCAAATAAGAACATAACATGAGGAAAATAGCAAGCTCCTCCAACCAATGTCTCTTTATTTTTATGCTAGCTAGAAACCATGATGACATCGATAAACCAATGAAACATCAGAATCATATAAGATGCCATCATATAATCTATACACCTTGGAAAACTCTCTCGTGCTCACATCACAAATTATTGATCAAAATAGCTGCAACAGATGTAACATTAATAGCATAAGCCATAGTAGCACGCATTAGTTAAAATGGCATGGTTTTCATGTCCTAAAGAATATCATAAAAATTGACATACAATTTTTCCCTAGCTATCTACAAAATATATTTGTGGCTAATCCAAATATTGTGAAAATGAAAATAAGAATAGATTAGAAATAAAACCAGTATTTAAAACCTCATTTATCTTCCCCTCAACACATGCATCTCTTTCATTATATGTAGATTTTCCTTCGTGCAATCTCTCCAATATGGTTGTACCTCCAAGAATCTACATGCAACTCAAGATACGACCATATGCTCCCACTGAGAGAAATCTTGCCTCAGTTTCTGGCGGGAGTCTCTTACTACTTGTTTCTCTTCAAAATTTTGATATATTGACCTTTCACATGGACAACACATTGTTTCATCTCCTATGGATAGCCTTGCATTATTTTCTCCTTTTAATTGGATATCTTGTAACACATGAAAAACTTGCAATGTTTTTCCATATGGCCAATATTTCCACACACATAACACTTTATGTGACTTAAGAATGGTGGAAGTGACTCATATATCCTATTAATCTTCTTTCTATTCTGTGCATATGTCATGCATTCAACTACATGAGAAACAAGAACAAGAAAAGGGATTATTATACATGTTTGTAGATGACGTTTGTGTACAGGGAAATCTTCTTTGCATGCTTTCTTGAGGAGGTTTTGCATTTTTTCTAGACGACTAGGTATCTTTCCATGTGCAACTTGTTTCTCTCTGCCTAGGGTTTCGATAGTTAAAACATTTAACCTCTCTCAAGGGTGCAAATTCAACATTTTTCTTTGGAATATTATTTTCCTTGTCACTTGGCTATTAGTTTTTCTTATTTTTATCCTTTTTTTCACTGCTACTACTCTTTCCTGATCTAATTGCATATGCATTTGCACTAGTTCTTCTTCTTTTTAACTCTTCTCTTGTAGAATCTACTTCAGCTTTAAATATTTGGCACTAATATTCCATTTCCTTGTATTGCTTCCTCATTCCTTCCTCAATTTTCATCCTCCTATGGTTGGGTTTTCAACTTAGAAATTTCTTCCTTGAAGTTTTTCTCTCTTTCTTAAAAAATTTAAAGAAATCTCTTGAAATCTCTATTTTCAAGTGAGAGCCTTTGTACTACACCTAATCTCAAGAAAAGTTGAGTTATATCTTTAACTAGTCTCTCCTTTTCTCCAACAATGCTACTAATTTCTTATCCAAAGGGGTTACCTCCCATTCTATCTAAATGATCGATATCTACCAATTAATTATCACCTTCTAACCAGTCAATCCCAAGAGCATCATCATCATTGCAGGAACTTGGTAATTCTTCACCATTCTCAACCAAAAAAGGGAGTGGTTCTTTTGAATCTGAAATATTCTTGACTTGTTTGCTACTCTTCTTCTTTTGAGACATTTAGTGCTTGTTCTTGGTCATGGTGCATGATCTACTCTCAAGCATTCAAGCTTCGTTGAAGAGAACTTGGCTTTGATACCACTGGTTAGAGATGTACATCACAACTGGCGGCGGGTGAATTAGTAGTGAAGGCACTTGTATGATTTTCAACACTTCTTGCCTAATCAGTAAACCACCATACACATTACAATGTCAATAGATAAATGTAGCATAAATTGACATATAAGATCCATGAAAAAAGTAAACAAACATGCACTAGGAGATGTAAGTATTTCTGGTGAAAGGACTGAAGAGGATAAAGACCACCTGCTACTGGTGTGTTTCTTATTTTTCTCTTGCTATTATAAATCAAATAGTTTACATCTTTTAGTTGGCCACTACTAGCTAGGATCCACTACCCCTATGAGAGGTATTTTTGGCCACCAATAGTTAGGATGTCTCTACACATATGACTTTCTAGCCTACCACCTGCTAGAATCCACCACTTCTAATAAGCCTCACCCAACCGCCATTGGATTATCAAACCATCAGTAAATATAGATACCATTCCCAATATACCATTTTCTAGACACACCAACAAGGAGCCACCACCCATGTCTTTTTTAACCAATACTAAATAGAGGCCACCAACTCTTCGAACTCTTGGGTCCACACTTTCATTCATTTTCAAATAGGTCTCCAAGGAGAATTTCATAGCTCAATAATAAGATATTAGTTCTCTACGAAATGATAAAATCAATATATATAAACACTGCATGAGATAATATGATAAATTCATGAGCAACCAGAAAACACATAAGATAGATATTCAAATATCCCTTTGCACCATCTCATTGCTCTCTACTCAATATAATGAATGAAACGTGCTTCTACCACCTCCTACAACTATTGATTTATATGTGCCACTCTTCATGAAATATACGTAGTCCACTCAATTTGCATACTTTTCCCTTCTCACACACTCTTATCATCACATAGAATAGCAATCCATCAAACCTCTTGAACATGAAGCTCTTGCCAATACATAGATGATTTGAAGTGATTAAAAAAATAATTACACACATATATGGAGAGTCAAACACTCATGTTCATATTACAACATTTCTCTCCTCTTCCTGATCCACTATTATCTTCATTGAGGAAGAGATATTTTTCAACTTTAACCAACTTCTAAATGAAACGCCACCTTCTTCCAACTTTTTTCACGAAATCCAAGTGAAAAAAATAGTAAAATCACAAAGAATTGATTAAGTGCACATACATTTAGGAATTTCACTTGTAGTAATCTTAATTGAGATAGTATGGGAGCCAAGAGAAATATTCATTTGGATCACATGAGCTTCCCAAGAATGATAACATAGTCTTCGCTTTGTGGACAGCTAGATCCCAGAGAGGATAACATAGCTTTTGATCCTTCTCTCCTTCTTCAACAAAATTTGGAGCTTAGCTTCAAGAGTGTGTTTGGAACATGATGACAAAATCTCATAAGAAATTTCACACCATGAAATTCTTCTAAACGCATAGAAAACATCATAAGGGACTAGCTTGTTGACCATCTAAACATCAAGTCAGGATCATGAAGACCTAGTTAAGTAAACACCTCTTCATGTATTAGCAATGTTGCATCAAAATTAAGATCAAGTAAACATCTTTGTGCTAGATCGACTATAACTCATCTATATATGGACATAAATCACGATGGATCCATCACTAGGTTGACATTAATGATAGGTAAAACAATACTATTTCCATGTTGACATCAATGCCAACACTAAAATTCCAATGCTAAATACTCACACAGTGGCTCCTCTTAGTGCCTCAAATAGTGAAATAAGTGAAATAATATTTTCTTCATAATAACATATTAGAATTTACATATTTTAGCCAACATTATTCTTGGCCCGACAACTAATACTTCCACATTATTTACAAGTAAATATAAATAATAATGTTTGCAAGAAGTAGTTGCACAATGGGTATCACATCTTCCCCTCCTTGAATTAAACAATACCTTTAATGTTTCTTCCATATTTATAACTCTAAAAAGTGAATGAAGTGCTTATCACATTTTTCCTCCATTGTAACCCAAGTATCCTACTTTACGATGAAAGGTTTCCATAGCACTTTAACCTAGAAAGGGTTCGATTCCAAAGTAAATCTCACTTATGTTTTAGATTTATATTAAATTCCAGTATGTCTTCACACATGCTAAGAACACATTGTCAATTTTCATTCATGTTCCCAATAACAATCAAAAATATCAATATAAGAACATCATCTAGAGTAATTAACACCAATATATCATATTCTACATTTATCTAAAGGATATTCCACGTAACATGGAATTCATTAAATGATTTTGTTGAAAATGTGAAAATTAATTGCCAATTCGATTTACACCATTCACATAGTGATTGTAACATATTGAAGGATTGATTAGTTACCTTTCCACTCATGATAGTTGATCTGGGTCTGGGTGTGACAAAGGACCCTTCCAAGACCTTTTACTTATGTGATTTGTTAGACTGCATTTTTAAAAGAACATAAATGAATACATATGCATGATGTAAAGAAGAGGAACATGCCATTCATCAACACATGAAAACATAAGCTGTTGATAATGGAGTTTGTCTAGTAGGGACTACATCTCCGTGCCCCAATGTCAAGATGGTGTAGGCCATTGCATTAAGTGTTGTCAATAGTGACGATGTACAGAAGAGGTGACATCACTATCAAACAAGGAAAATGCCCTCACGCAGGAGTGGCTCCAAGAGATGTTCCATTGTTGGAACTCTCATTCGAAAAGGACTCCTATCAGTATGGCCTAAACTCATGCATGATGATAATGAGCATCCCGCCAACATTGAATAAAAGGGATCTCAATGAAAAAATACATGGTGACACATGAGTATCCCATCAGCATAAAAACAAAGGGATCTCAAACCAAAACGTGATGAATCGTGACAAAAAGTACATCTCACAGATGATTCTACATCACATCAAGCAGGAATAATGAAGCAAGGAAGAAAACAAGATTCCACATCAAAAAACAAGTAGGGACCTGTGCAGCACAATGCATCTCATAGCAAAAGTAAGTACATGAACACAATGCATATACCTCACATCCTACGACCATATGAGGAAAAGGATGTCAAACTAACGAAGTTGGTCATACCATCAATATTATGGTGTCAAACCTCATGGAATGATTTCTTGCATGTTTAATGTTGACACTTGCACTCGACTTTGAAAACTGGCTAAAAAATGAAATGATCAAATGGGAAATCTAAATACACCATTATATTTGTGGCATCATATAGTGTAAAACTAAATGTCAAATTTCTGAAATCTGAGAAAGTGAGAATCTGGGGCTTAAGGAATCTTTTGTATTCCCCCTAGATTCCTCAAATATTCCCTCCTCCAAGTCCTCTAAAAATATGATGCTCAAATTAGGAAACTAATGGCACCATTGGATTCGTGTCGCTGAGAGGTGTAGGATTGACATAAAATTTATCCACTTTGGACGCTGCAAAAATTTCACCCTCCTGAGAATTTTTCCCAATCATGGTTCTACCTATGTTTTTCTTAGGTTCATCATTCCACTATGTATTAAAAATTAATTAAAAAAAATGCCCTAGTTTCCATGCATGCTCCTTGGCTACTCCATGCTTTGGCACACTAATTAGATAAAGATTTACATAAATTTTTGTGGGCGAAATTTACAAAAAACCCATTTGGGTGGATTGGTATGAATGTCGAATTTGGTGGAGGAGGTTGGGTGGTCAAACCCTGACTCCTCCATGTTAATTTTTTTTGTTTTTGTTTTAAGAAACCATAATGTTTTGTTTTTTCTGGGTTGCGTTGACACTGGGCGGCCCGCCCCATAACCCCCCATAAGGCCTTGTATAACATGGGGGTGCATTAAATCTTTGTTGGTGTGGTTATTTTAATAGGGCCACTTTTTTTAATTTCGTTTAAGGCAACAATTTCGCCTACTTTCAGGAGCTGGGTTTCATGCCTCAGGGTCAGTTAAATTTTAGGACACTTAAACCTAGCCCACAATCCAACTTTGACTGGCTTGTTCTCCCTCATACGAGCTCCAGTTGAAGAACCATTCACACTGTTACGATCAAGATGACAAGATCTACACTTTTGTCTTGGTTTGAAATCATTCTAATTACTTTAATTTTTTAGTTTCCATAAGCCCTCTTTTTCCCGTGTGTAGCCACCTGGATCAATCCTCCCCACTCAGGAGCTTTTGGTCCTCCAAAAGCATGAAAAGTAATCTGCAACTTCTTTGTACCTAATTCGCATCATGAGTGTCCTAAAAGGGTCTTGCTTCCATCTCCTTCACCTTTGTTCTTCAAAGGCTTAAGTGATGAGCCAACACCTACAACCTCTACAACCTGTAGTACATTATTTTTGCAAATTACATGCTTGAATGACATGACCAACTAATGACCCAAGCACCCCATGCTTGCCATAACTTTGTAACACATACTCAGTGGTAAATTTTACATAAAAATGGAAACAATACCCTAGCTACAAAAACAAGACCAACATATCATTGTTGCTTTAACAAGTGATGGAAAACACATCATCACTACAACACATTATTTACAAAAATAATGCCAAACACTATTTGCTTCGACAAGTGATGAAAACACAACATCACTTTCAGAGCGTAAAATGCAACTCAAAATAAGACTAGACATCATCATTGCCTAACAAGTGATGGAAAAAACATCATCAATTTTACATTTTAAAATGCAACAAATGATTTACAAAAGCACAACCATGACAAGCTAACATATCTAGAAGCCTTTTTTAACTTATCGCTGTGAATGGGTCATCCTCTTGTAGTGGTTTTGCTTGTTAAACAATATTTTCACCTGGTTCATCCAATGATGCTTTGTCTTTAAGACGCTGCTCTGGATGGAGGCTCCAACAAGTGGCTCTTTTATGGCCACCTTTGTTGCAATGATTGCAATACATCTGCTTCCTCTAGATATGCTTTACATGTTTCTTTACTTGTTGTTGAGAGGATATTTCACGCCTCATCCTTTTGTGTGGTGTTATTCTTTTCCAACACTTAGAAAATGTATGATAATGTAATCCACAAAAGGTACATGTTTCTTGATACCATGATTTACATTCATCTTTATAAACATGATTATAATTGAAATTTACATTCAAATTTTGAGAGTGGTTATACCTTTCCTTACTATCTCTGGTGTAAGTATGGTGATGATAGCTTGTCTCAGCTCTTTCCTTGTAATGGGTACTGCCATGGGATGATGGGGATGTGTTCCCATCATTTTCTTTTCTTGATGACTTCGATGATGTCTCAGAAGAATCTGAAATCTTTGAGCATTTTCCATCAGTGTATCCCAAGCCTCCAAATCGAGGTCTCTGCTCAACCTCCAATGGTTGAGTTATGCCTTGGTTATTAACACCAAGTTCTTTTTCCTCCTTGTGCCTCATCTTGGTAAGGAGCCTCATGTTTGTCCCTATAATTTGGATCTCCAAATCTCCAACAGAAACCATACTATGTGATGATGAAACTAAAAGGAAATCAACATCCTTTAGCTCCTTTGTTGATTTGGAAAGAACTGATGAGGGATTCTCATCATCTGTTTTTGGTAGTTCGCTATCTATCGAGGCACATTCTGCAACTTCCTTTCTGACATACCCAAGTCCTATCTGACAAGGTAATTCTTCTACTTTGATGGGGTTGACAATGCCTTGGCCATTAATGCCTAAGCCATTTCCTTCATATCCCATTATCTTCAATAGTTTGGAGCCAATTTGTGTGGTATTATTTTAATAAATAGTGAAATCATCACTAGGACACATACATGAATTTAGAGAATCAATTTTTACCTCACATGGGTCATGTTACAACTTTTCCAAGGCCTTGTCCTTTGCTTGAAGATGTCGTAGCAATTTTTTTTTTCCTCTTTCTCTTCATGTAGAAAAATGTTCAATTCAGCATTCTCTATTTGAAGATTTTGTTTGTTGTGCTTCAGTTCTTCCATGGCCTCTTCCATGGCCCGCAACTGAAGCTACAATCACTCATTTTCCTCAGTTTCTTTTTGTAGAACTTCATACATTATTTCCACCCTTCTGAAAATTTTGAGCATGGACTTGTACATTTATTTTCCTCCTCTATCGTTGCATGTTCCACTATTCACACTTACAATTCACATCCATGCAAAGACTCCTTTGATACCACTTGATCTGGGTCTAAGTGTGACAAAGGACCCTTACAAGACCTTTTACTTTCGTGATGTGTTAGATTGCATTTTTTAAAAGAACATAAATGAATACATTTGCATCTTGTAAAGAAGAGGAATGTGACATTCATAAACACATGAAAAGATAATCCACTGATAACAGAGTTCGTCCAGGAGGGACTACATCTCCTAGCCCTGGTGTCAAGATGGTATAATCCGATGCATTAAGTGTTGTCAATAGTGATGATGTACATAAGAGGTGAAGTTGTTATCATACAAGGAAAATGTTCTCACACAGGAGTGGCTCCAAGAATTGTTTCATTGCGGGAACTCTCATTCAAAAAGGACTCCTATCAATAGGACCTAAACTCACACATGATGATAGTGAGCATTCCACCAACATGGCATAAAATAGATCTCAATGCAAACATACATGACGACCCATGAGTATCCCATTACATAACAACAAAGGGATCTCAAACCAAAACATGATGAATCACAACAAGTACATCTCACAAATGAGGAATCATCACATCAAGTTGGAATCGTGAAGCAAGGAAGAAAACAAGATCCCACATGAAACAAAAAATAGGCATCTATGCAACACAATGCATCTCATAGCAAAAATAAGTACATGAACACACTTCATATACCTTACATCTCGAGGCAATCTAATGAAATGGATGTCAAACTGTTGAAGTTGGTCGTAGCATCAATCTCACAACATCGAATCTCATGGAAGTTCTGCTTGCATGTTCATTATTGACACCTGTAGTCCAATTTGAGAAGTGGCTAAAAATTGAAATGATCGAATGGGAAATCTAAATACACCATCAAATTTGTGTCGTCGAATAGTACAAAATTGACTGTCAAATTTTTGAATTCTGAGAAAGTGAGAATTTGGGGCTTAAGGAATCTTTTATATTACCCCTAGATTCCTCAAAGATTTGCTACTCCAAGTCATCTGAAAATTTGCTTCTTAGATCAGGAAACTAAATGCGCCATAAAGTTTGTGTTACTGAGAGGTGTAGAATCGACATAAAATTTGTCCACTTTGGACACTGCAAAAATTTCACCCTCCTCAGAATTTTTCCTAATCATGGTTTTTCCCATGTTCTTCTCAGATTCATGGTTCCACCTTGCGTTAAAAATTAATTTTAAAAAATGCCTCGGTTTCCATGCACACTCCTTGTCTCCTCCATGCTTGGGTGCACTAATGAAATGAAGGTTTATATAAATTTTGGTGGGCAGAATTTACAGAAAACCCATTTCGGTGGATTGGTATGAATGTCAAATTTGGTGGAGGAGGTCAGGTGGTCAAACCCCATCTCCTCCATGTTAAGACTTTTTTTCTTTTAAGAAACCGCAAAATTTTGTTTTTGGGGGGTAAGGTCCGCATTTGTTGGTCTGCCCCATAACCCTCCGTAATGCCTTGTATAAAATGGGGGTGCATTAAATCTTTGTTCACTCAGTTTGTCTTTTGGCACATTTGTTTTGGTGTACTATGGGGTCACTGCGTGGGTGGGGCTGACTCTCCTGCTGGCAGTGGGTTCAACTCCCACCAACCTTGTTTTGATGTGATGGAATTTGTTAAGTGGGTTGGGTGTGGGCCGAGTCCACCAGAGGTGGTCAACCTACCCCATGTACCGTTGCATTTAAAGATGTTGTGGTTGAGGGAGGCTAGTGGGGGTTATGTCCCATCAACCTATTTTTTTATATTAATTTTGTATGGTAAGGTTGGCAGCTCGATGGGGGTCACAACCTGTTGGCTAAATTTTTTTTATTTCTAAATGTAATATATTTTGGGGCTGGAAAGAGTGGTGGCTCGCCACCTCATATATATATACATATATATGATAATAGGGCCATTTTTTTAATGTTGTCTAACATAAGGATTATTAGACAAATTAAAGCAACAACAATGTTGCCCATTTTCGAGAGCTACATTTCATGCCCTGGGGTTGGTCAAATTGTAGGACACTTAAAGCTTGCCCACAATCCAACTTTGACCAAAACATTGACTAGCTTGTTCTCCCTCATACGAGCTGAGACTGATGAACTATTCACACTGTTGCAAGCAGGACAACAAGATCTACGTTTTGGTGTTGGTTTGAAAGAATTTTGATCACCTTGATTTTTGAGCTTCCATAAGCCCTCTTTGTCATGTGTATGTCCTTGGAGCCACCTAAATCAATGGCTCAGAACTAATGATGTGTTACATCAAAGAGTATCATTGTGCTTTTATCATGATTTCAGAATATCAAATATACATCAAAATGGAATTATTGAACATAAGATAATTTCCTTCGTATGCCCTTTTCATGGGTATTTTATCACTATCTTTTTTTTAAGTAGACTCACTCATGTCCATTTTAATGATTCTATCAGATTCTTTTGTTTCATTTCCACCATTTATTTCATGAATATGGTTTGATTAAAGACTTACATCTTGGGTTGGGTTTCTTATTTAGCTCTTCTTCCATAAATAGTTTTCCTTTCTTCCTTTCACACTTCCAACGAACCATAAAGACCAAACCACAAAAGGATAGAAGAAAATAAACCACCATAATAATACAAAACAAAAAACAATAAGCAACATGGTGATGCTCAAGTTAAATGAAAAAAGAAAAATAAAATTGCAACAACAAAGAGAAGCCAGACATTGCCCAACAACCCCCCCCCCCTCAACACCTCATTCATGAGTTCCCCACAAACTCACTTCCTAGAATTCTGTCATGTTTTTACATAGAAAATTATTGGTTAAGGTGTCTAGAGGTTATATGTTCTTTTCTCTCTGCAACAACAATGGGGTCCTTCACCATTGGATTCATGTGCATATGAATTGTCTCAATACACATCATGTTAGTAAAATTATACTAGACATAATCATTCCTTCCTATATTCTCATAAGGACATACTGATATCATGCATTTAGTCAACCATCCAATAATGCTTAAAATGTGCTTATAATCAAAGAGCTGTAACCATTATTATTAAAACTCTTATACGAAGAACCACTAAATGATAACACATTACTACCTAGTGCACTTATCACGTTGGAACAACACGCATGTCATTAGCTATAGGTGTCACTTGCGCTCACATCAACAACATCCTTTTTATAGCCTTGATTCTTTAAGACTATAACAATTTCATTAGTTCCACAACTAGTTCTCAATCTCTCCTTGGTCACATATTTACCATTATCCACTGTGAATTACTTGAGTCATGTTAGGATAACAAACACCTCAGAGTCTATATGCATGCACATCCATTATTGTATGTACCTAGTATCTCATTATTTGAAATATTCTATGTTATTGAACATGTATCTCTACACTATTTTTATCATGCCTATATTGTCATTCAACAACCTATGACATAATTTCAAAACTTTTAAAGAGAATACATCAAACTAGAAAAATCCAAGTTAAGAAATTATCCCTCCATTACTATGGTTGTATCATCCAACCATAAAAGTTTACAATTATGTAGGGTTGCTCCAGGAAACCTAGTCAACATTTCTCTTATTTATCCTACTATAGTAGCTCATGTCAATCTTTAGGTATAGGAAGTATAATTAACAACCATTTCGGCTAATAAAAAATTCTTATCATATTTGATTCTAGACAAGCATAACTCTTTTATGTTGTGAAGGTGTTACAAAATAGGTCAATTAGTGAAACCTTCCACAAATCTACAATATGAAGCTATAAGCACATAAGATATGAATCCCATTGGATATTTCAGGTATATGTGAATCAACGTTTGTTTGGAACATTTTCTTAGGATCCATTGCACTTCCTTGTTAGCAGATTTACATCCTCCTAAGATCAAAATTGGTTTTGATTGATTTACCCTAAATAAATTTGGTGTAAACCTGATATTTTTCTAAGTATTTACAACACCATTCCTGAATGCTTTCATGCTTATCTAGTTCCCTTGAGTAGTCAATATGCCATCATCCTATCATTCTTAATTTTAAATTTTTAAATAATCTACCTTATTATTTTTTAGACTAATTTTTATTTTGGTCACGAAATATTATGATATTCTATAGCAACTTTCCAATATTCTTATGGATTTTAACTAGCAATTTCTAAGAAACCTACACTTGCTTGTATTCTCGTGTTTATTTTTATTTAGAATCTCACTAGCCACACTTTGTTCCACAATTCTTATATCATTCATAGGTAGCATTACTAGGAATTTCCCATCACATAATCACATATTTTAAGAATCCATAACCTTATGCTATCAAAGAATTAATATTTATGATTCCTTATGAAGGATGTCAAAAATATTTCTCTTGAGATTCCTAAAATTGTAAGATGATATAAGAATCTTACTACACAAAAGAGGAATTATGACTTTAAAATTATTTTAAATGCCATTGGTTCATATTAAATGCTCCATTTCAATGGTTTTTACCTATATTCTTAACAATTCTACAACTATAATAGGTTTTTTATTGGCTTTCCACATGACAAGACCCTCCATTTAAGACTTTTTCTTAATTCATTAATTCCTCCATAGGTCTTATTCGTCATGAAATCCAAGGTATACTCATGAAAGTTATGGAAGTCTATTTATAGCTAGATGTTACTACATACTATCATCTTCCCTCATGTTTCTTGTTAGAATCAAGCCTGGTTAAGGAGGTGTTATGTAATGAAATCTTAAAAAAGAAGAAAATATAGATCAATGACTTGAAACTAAGGCTCTTTGAGGGGGAACCTCCTTTACATCACATAAATGAACAACTCTTGGATTATTCAAATGAAAAAACCTCCTTGGTATATGTGAGGGTCTAAAGGGTCAAAATATAATTAGGACTTACATAATAATAATAATGTAAGGGAAAAAAAATAATAATAGTGGGCTTCTATGGGACACGAAAATAACAATATGGAGGATACACTAGTACTATAGGGATCTAAGACACCCCTCTCCTTTAAGAAAATGATGTCCTCAATGCTTTAGTATTTTTGGATGCTTCTTAATAAAACATTGTGGAGTCTCGAGCAGGTAAGTTCTTCAACTTAATGAAATAGTTTGGAATTGATCTATTTTGTAGCTATTGAATTCACAATTCTGTGATTTCTTGATGTTCTAATATGACTTTTCCTTCTTTGTCAAGTTTTGGAAATATAGTTTGAACTAGAAACTTGTCACCTATAACCTTCTTTAAGCATGAAAATTAGAAAAATGAGTGCACTCCAGAAGACATCAACAACTCAAATGTGTATGCCATAAGAGAAATATCTTACAATAGCTTATAAGGTCCGTAGTAGTTGGGTGATAATCTATTATCCTTAATAGCTTGTTTGATGGAAATTTGTTTGTATGGTTGTGATCATAAAAATATGTAATTTCCCACATCAAAGCTTCTTTCATGGTGATGTTGACCTTCTTGTTGTTTCATTTGATTCTATGTTAGAGTCAGATTATCCTTTAAAAGCATTGGAGAAATTTAGAGGTTTAAAATGGATCTTGAAACAAAAATTTACAACAATAATAAAAATTATAAGAACCAAGAGGATTCATTATGATCATGTCAGCCATGGGGATGATTCACCATTTCTGGAGTAAGAAGGTAAAGAAATAAGAAAAATAAAAAAATATGTTTTCAACTTGTATTTCAACTTCTCTCCCTACAATTTTACTCAAATTTCGATTGGGAGCACTCGTTGAATGCAAAAGTTTAGTACATATGTTGCATACTTTTGATGGACTCTACTACATGAAAAATGTGAAATACATAAAAAAAAAATTGTGATTGCGAAAAAAATTGTGAAGTACAAACTTTTTTTGTTTTATTAGATTTTCGAGTAAAGTTACTCATTTAAAAAATAGTTAGTAGCTAGATATCAATATTCACGAAGTACTATTTAATTGTTTCTATTCTATATAGAAAAATATGGAAAATATTCAAAATTATTCATTAAGGAAATAGCTAATAGCTAATTATTCGTATTCTCGAGCTACTATTTAGTTGCTTCTATTATATATAGAAAAATATGGATAATATTCAAAGTAATAGTGGAAGGTGATGAAATAGTTAGAGGTATATTTAATTATATAACATTTTAATACATTAAATTTCAACATGTCTAATATATGTTAGAGGAACAACCTTCTACCCTTTAAAATACAAAGTGAAAAATATATATTATTTAATTATTTCGTCTTAAATAACTTTCAAGAAATTTTAAAATATGCATCTATTTTATATTGATATATTGTTTATTATATTGATATATTCTTTTACTAAAAATTCTATTGGAAACCCTAAATAAATTGGTTCGGTAATATTTTGAATAACTATTAAAAATTATTTAACAATATTCTTAAATAATTGCTAAAGTAAAAAATAAATCTAAATTAAAACCAAACTTATGTTAGAATATTATTTTTTTAGCTAGACGAGTTTTTTATAGACAAAATCATTCTTAATATGTTTTTCTCTAAAAACCATTATATATATATATATATATATATATATATTTATTTATTTTTTTATTTTTTGCAACATATGATTCTAATATGAAAAATGTACCCAGGTTTATGGATCTCTTCATTCATCAAAAATTGTGTATGTGCTCCAAAAATACCAACACTATTTGCTAGGGGGACATTTCAAGATGTATACATGCCCTTTCGTGCTAAAATACTTGGCCAGTAAGCCTGTCTTAGGGCCCGGTGCATATGCAGGTGGCTCTTACTATTCCAATAATATGATTTTGAGGTTGTTGTGAAGCCTGGATGCATGAACATAAGACCGGATCACTTATCGCGAACTGAGATAGGTGATGAACCTACTAATTTGGAGGAAGGATTACCTAATGCGCAACTCTTTACTATGCCTATAGTGGACAAACACTTTGAAGATATAATCCCATTTTAGACAACGAGGATTGTGCCAAAGGAATACTCAGTCCAGTAGAAGAAGGAACTCGTGGTGTGTGCGGCTGATTTTTCTATCATCGTGGGGCACCTATACAAGATGGGCAATGATGAGATACTACAAAGTTATGTACCTACATTTGAACGGAGTCAAATCCTCATGAAAGCACATGAGGGCACTGTAGGAGGACACTATGCAGGGAGAGTGACCACGCAAAATATTCTCCACATAGGGTTGTAGTATCCAACCCTTCATCAGGATTCAAAAGCACACTGTAAGGTCTGTGATATATGTTAAAGGATAGGTAAACCATCGTGGGGGGATGAGATGCCTTTTAATCCACAAATGACGTTGGAGCACTTCAAAAAGTTGGAAATCAACTTTGTAGGACCTATCAAACATCAAGGAAAGATGGGCGTGAGATACATTATCATTGCGACAGAGTACCTAACTCATTGGGTAGAAGCGTAGTTGGTCAAAGACTGCATAGCCGCCATGCCTGTGAAGATTTTGTTTGAAAACGTGTTGACTCAATTTGGATGTCTGAAAATCTTGATGAGTGATGATGGCACACATTTCCTGAACAAAACCATCAGTGCACTAACATAAGAGTTTCAGGTGTACCATTAGAAAAGCACACCGTATCACCGATAAGAAAATGGGACAGTAGAAGCATTCAACAAAATGCTAGAAACTGCGCTGACCAAAGTATGCAATGTGCAGTGGAGTGATTGGGACCTATGCGTACCTACAGTACTATGGGCTTATAGGAAAATGTGCAAGAAACTAACGATACATACAACTTTTAAGTTGGTTTATGGTGTGGAAGCTTTCATGCCAATGGAGTATATTGTACCTAGTCTGTGCATAGCGGCACTCATAGGTATGACAGAGAGCAAAGCCCTCAAAGAGAGGCTCATGCCATTGGAAGAAATTGAGGAGGAACGGTTCCTGGCTGGCTTCCATCAGCAGGTGTAAAAGCAGTGCAAGAAGGCCTGGCACAATCGCCATCTTAAGTTGCGCACCTTCATGGTGAATGATTTAGTGTTGTTGTATGAGAATAAGTTTGATAAATTCCTAGGAAAGTTAAGAGTGCATTCTATGGGACAATACGTTGTTGAGGAGGTCGTAGATGGAGGCACCGTACAGATTGTCAAACTAAATGGAAAGCCTTTCCCAGGTAAAGTGAATGGTAGCCAATTGAAGCCCTACACAGGTGGCTCAACTATTTGACTAGCCGACAGAGGATCCAGACAAAGGCGCGGGACTATAAACAAATGCAAGGGACACAAGCACAATCAAGGGAAGCAGTTTTGACATCGCAGGCTTGGAACAACACATAGAGGAGATCCAATAGGAAGTTGCTCAGTGTGCTGCCAACCTTGCAGTGGTTCAGACAAAGTTGGAGGGACTCTGCGTGAAGATCTCCGCGCCAATAGAGGGACTTGAGGGAGAGTCACAATGTTTGTGTTGGGGTCCTATTGGGCATGGAATCTCCGTCAAGGCATGTTTTGGGGCTTAAAGCCCAAGCTTTGACCAAATCTTTGTAAAAGGTCTTGGAATTGTGGGCGCAGAGCATGATGTCATAATAGAGTCACGGGGTTGTTTGCCCTCGCTTTTGTAATGTAATGTTGGCTTGATAGACCTACCCATGGTCCGTGAACCATGATATTGTATAAACAGAGCGAGGCTCTAAGTGTAGAAGATAACAAATAGAGAAGGAAAAGGAGGATGATGAGTCTAAGAGAATGAATCGAAGTGTAAATTGTGACTTTGGGTCATAAATTAGGAGAAGAATCTATAGCTAAGTGCGCAGAGGCCCAATAGTCAGCATCTAAGTGCATGGACCCCTACAGCTGAGTGTGATGTATAATTAAATATAATACAAGGCTTCTATTTACGTGAAGATAACGAACTAGTGAAGGAAGATAAGTAAGATGTCAACTAAGACTTAGGGAAATAGTGTAAAGAATCGCTCTTGCAGCACGGACGCCCCACATCCCCTAGTTAGGGTTGCGTGAAGAAAAGTATATTAGGGCACAAAGGTGGGGAAAGTGCATGAAGAAACCTACGCGCAGGGATGAGCAGTTGGACAGAATCAAACCCTCAGACATCTCAAGGGTGCGGAAACCTAGTTCCAGTAGCCCCCCATATTACTTCAGGTGAGACCTCAGTTCATGCTCTGTGGAATGTTGCTGAAAGGGCCAGTAGTAGAGGGATTTGTTTGGCTAATTAACTCTGAAATTGGGTCAGGCCTCATCAAGCCAACAAAACTTGGCAACCTTTTTTTCCTGATCTAAGACTGTCCTTATACAATTGGAAATCTCTAGTACATATTTAATATCCACAAGCTGACTATCTACATCATTCAGTCCATTATCATTATATAAAATAAATGACTCTAAATCTGTATGTACAACATTTATAGGATGATTATTGGGCTTCTCCTTGCTAGTTATCATGAATTTCATTTTGGTTTCTTGGTAAAGTTTCCTCAATTACCAGAAAATTGGAATAGTAGCATAGGAGAAGTGTAACTGCAATGTGCCTCTTAGTTTTTCTCCAGAAGACCTTGACAATAACATACCAAACCTTGGTGGTATATTAGCTACCAGCACATCCATTAAGACATTCTCTGTTGGGATTTGGTCGAGGGATACTGCCAAACCTTTTATTAGACCAAGGCTACAGACCTTACCGGAATCAAAAGAATACAAGTCATGGTATTCACGAGTTATATCTAGACCCAAATTTTCCATGATGGCCTTGGGCATTAAATTATGGGAGGCTCCGGAATAAAGCATGGACTTATGAAGGATGTATTTATGGATCCTTAAACCAGGTAAAATGGAGAAATCACACTATCTTCTGACTGACCATCTATGGCTGGACGAAAAATCAATTCAGGTTGGTCATCCTGAACCTTAACCATGCCGGACATAGCATCGACTTTCCACACTTTAACTATATCAAAATTGTAATGGCTATTTTTGACAAGTTTAGTAGGAGGGATTGACACTTTCAACTTTTAAATTTCAGTTTCTAAATTGAATGAGCTAGATTTATCTACCTCTTTTTGGATGATGTCTCTTTTCTCGAGGAGATATTTTGATGTATGATCTTTCTTCTAACTATCATGGTCCTTGTTTGGATTGCTTGCAGATGGATGATTTACTTTGTTTTGGTTAGCAGTTGCTAGCTCTTTGCCTTTACTTTGATTACCTTGAGTAATTCTCTTCAGTTGGGTATCCTTCTACTATGATGTCCTTTTCTGAATGGGATTGATCAGGACATCTCTATTCCTCAAGGAATATTTCTTCTGCTGAGAGATGAGTGCATTCAAGTATCCTCTTTGATAATCATCTAATTGGGTTTCCAATGGATAGTCATTTGCCAATATGTAGTCTTCATCTTTAGGTTCCTCCATCTTCTCGACATACTTCTCATTTTCAGTAAAGAAAATTGGATGGTAGTCTTCCCTAAAGAAGTGGTTTTCTTCGACAATCAAGACTATTTCATCCTCTGATTCTCCTTGAGCATAATTTTGTTGCAAGGGTGTCGGAATTTTTTATTGAGATGTTGATGCCTCGAGAGATTTCTTCTCTCTTTGTTTTATCCTATACTGAGGTTGCTGCTAGTTTCTGAAATTCAGATTCCTGAGTTATGGCTCTTGATATTAATCCAAATTTATTATTTGGTCAACCATCCTCTCCATTGTATTGATAAGAGAATCTAGTTTGATATTGGTGGAATAAGACGGTTCTTCTTTGATTGTTACTTTGTCCTATAGTTTCTCATGTTTCAATTAAGACTTTCTAACCATTGAGTTTGATTCCACACTCGCTGCATTATTTTTCATTTCTTCCAAAGTGGCAGGATCTCTTCACCTTAGCTGATAAGCCATCCTTAGATCAAAAGCATCTATATAATGTTGAAGTGCCAAATCAGGTGGAGGTTTCATGTTATCTAGTATGGAATTGTAGATTTGATTGAACCTTATAGTAAGATCCTCAATTGTCTCGTTAGGATTCCTTTTCAATGTATTGTATTCCACGAAAGATATGCAATGGATTCTTCCTTTCCCACCACTAGGTGAAGAACAACTCATTAGCCTTTAAGGAATATTGATGGAGCGAGTTTCCAAACCATGGAACCATTTTTTCACATCTCCAAAAAACTTTTGAGCCATTAGTCTCATTTTCGCATATTCTTCATCAAACTCCTCTAAATGAATGAAATCAACCATCTTGTCGATATGTTTATGTGATATGATTCCTGTGCCTCCATAAAAAAGAGGAAGTATCTAGCCATAGGTCTGAGGTAAAGCTACCAACTGATCATGTAATTGTAAGGCAGTAAATCTCACCATGACTACTAGGGGAGAGCGTATGGGGATTACAATGGGTTGGGTTGGCCGGGATGAAGATGGAGGTGTTGATATGGTTGTTTCGGAGTTGTTGTAGACGGTATGGAAAAAGATAAGTTTTCAAGTTGATACTAGATATAGGATTTTCCCACAATAATTTGTAATTGATCGACTAGGCTTTGAAGTTTCTCAAAATTAAACCAAATCTCATGCTCAAGTTTTGAAGACTATCATGTAGTAGAAGATTGATTAAACAAATATTTTTACGTGGGTAAGTATGAATCAAAATTTATGGGATTGAACACTACCTCTCTAAGACAAGACTTAGATTTTGAATGAAATAGGGATAGCTTTAATTTAATATAAAAAAGAATATCCTCAATACTCGGTATCTGATTTGGCAAGGAAGCGGCCCTTTCCAACTTTGTTCTTTCAGTATCGGGGAAAGGGATTTTAGGCTTTCTTAAAAATATTTTAGGATTATCAGCAGGAGAAGGATGGTTCTGGTTAGCATTTTACGTGGTATATATTTTCAGAGGTAGAATCTTTACAAGGTCAAAGACTATGTAAGGTAAAATATTTCAGAATTGAGCGGAACAAAGAAGGCTTCAAACTTCACCACCAAGGAATTTCTTTCAATAGAATTTAACAAGTAACAATCAAGAGATTACCAATGGAATGAGGTTTAATTTCAACTTATGATTTATAAAATTCTTTTCTTTTTCAACAAGCTCTAAATATCTTCGACTGAATTAGCTAGATTAGGATGTGCAATTGGATGTTATTTGTCTCCTTGAAGCCAACTCTACAATCTTGACATTGCAATTATGGAATCAGCCTTTTTGAAACATAGCTCCACAATACGAAGGACTAAATTCCAATAAAAACTTGTTGTACACCAAAAAAAATGAATATTTTGTTCATTGGTGATGGAACCACTATGTTATCACTCCTTTGGATCTCCAAGGTTGAGGAAGGGTGCATTTGAGGTCACCACAAACCAACCTTCTGACTTGGTAGCTATCCCTACCAAGCCGGAGAGGTCTCTCTGCAAAGGATCACAACCAAGAAGGTTGAATGGATTAAGGTTTTAGGCTAGATATAATAGCTCAGGATTTTGATTTGATTTGGGTAGTAACTAGATGAGTGAATTAGTTCAGAGAGTGAACTAGGTTAGGCAAAAAGAAAATTATAATTGTAGACATCTGATGGGGGAAGGCATGCAAGTACTTTAACACTTTTTAGTATATTTATGGAATGGTTTAGACTGATGAGGTGCTAAAAATAGCATGGAGATCATGAATTCTTTTTAAACAGAATAAATGAAACAAATTATGATGATTTTCCCAAAACAGAGCATAAAAGATGAATTTTGCGTATCACCCTTGAAAATTGAACATATCTAGAAGTGAAATGGATCATGGAAAATAAAAAACATTTACACACTTGTAACTGAAGAAGAAACAACATCAAAATAGCATGCCACAAGAATCCCACCAAAATTGCTGCAACTCATCCAATATATTCCATGCCAAAGTCTAAAACACTAGTACAACATCCAATGGAGTCCAACCTCTCAAAAAAGTGAAGAAGGGGAATATATAGACATAAAAAAAAAACTCCTCCCAACCATAGGGGTTAAATCGATGAGAAGAGGATAAATTCCACCAAAATCTAAACTGATATCTAGAGTGTAGGGTGGTTAAAGTGGCTCATCCCTAAATACCTTGCAACTTATTCATCTGACTTGATGATGACTATTTGCCTAATCTATTTTCCCTTAGGTAATATTAAAAGACCATAATTACATTTATGATATCCATTACATCAGCAAAATGTTGATTTACCATAGGTGAAAATCAAATTTGGAGAAGAACAACGAAAAATTAGGACAGCTATCAAGTGTGCCCTCAGAGTGTCAAGTGTATAGTGCCATCTTGAGACCCACTTTTGCCTACCTTCCAAGTGTCAAAATTGAACCCAAGATAGTTCATTAGAAATATTATCTTGTCTGGTTTCCAAAATATGCCTATAATTTTAAAAATGGGTATGATTTTTCCATCCAAAACTTCATTCTCCTAATACTAGTCAAGTGTGTAGCGCCAAACTAAAAAAGAGGGTAGAAACAAGACTTTTTTTGCTAGCCTTTTTCCTTTTTCACCTACAATTTTTGCAAACTAGGGATGAAAAATGGTTTTCTTAGATGTATTAATCCTTATGCATCCACTAATGGATTCCATTTCTCCAAAAAGTGTCCCAAAAAAGTGCACAACACCTAGGGAACTGTGTTTTTTACCATGCAGCTGATATTTTAAATTACCTAAAAAACACAGAAAACATATATTTTCTAAAATGTGCTGAGAGACTTCAAAATTGGTTAAGGAGATGATGTTTGGTGTAGCTAGGCTTGGAGTGAAGCCTTTGCAAGTATGTCAAACTTCTCCTTCTCCTTTTGGTGAGTTAGGGCTTCAACTTTTTCCTTTGCAGCGTTGAGTTTTGCCCTGGCATTCCTTTCTATGTTGGCATAGTGTTTTTCCATATTCTTCTTTATTTGATTTTACTGGTTAGCTTTATCTAGGAGGTTCTCTAGATGTTGATTGACCTTATCAAGCCAATTCTCCTAGTTCTCATTAATCTAGAAGGCAATTTTCTCGTTCCAAGTGAGCTCATTAGCAAGCTCAACTTCCTTTGTTTCTCAAGTTCTAGAGCTCTTTTCATCCCTCTATTTTTAGTTCATTTTCTAGGTTCATTCCCTTTTTCAAGTTCACCATACCTATCATATGCCTCATCTAGAAATGCTTTGGCTTTCATTTCGTCCCTCTTTTCCTTGATGAGCTTAATCTCCATGACATCATTTTTGGCTTGAAGTTGCTTATTCTCTGGCTCATAATATGAGATGATGTATTTTGATATCTCTAGTTGATATCGATCTCCCAGATGAGTTCATGTTTTTCTTTGATGAAAATGATCATGCTTTCACTATCATCATGTTCACCTAGGTCAACCAAGTCAAAATCCTACTTTTTTTCATGGAGGTCCTCTTGCTCATGCTGAATCTCTGTCTCTGTCATATTTTCCTTTCCATTCTATACCTACATTGCTGATGAAGAAGGCAATGCCCCTCCCACAATTTGTGGGGAAAAAACCTACCTATGGCCCCTCTGATAAATGTGTGTCAAAGTGCCCAAATCAGCCCCTTTAGGTTTGATGACCTCAACCTGTTCAATCTATTCCTGGTCTCTGATTTCATCTCTGTTATGTGAATGAATATGCTCATGAAATGGTGATGATGAAGGTGATGGTGAGGGTGACTGCTAAGATGAGGATGAATCATCTATGGGCTGAGATGGAGGAATGGAGGTGGAAGGATGAGAGAATGAAGGGTTGCTTTGAACATTCTAAGTAGATGAATCAGTGAATATGGGATTGGCTATGAAGGTACTCCAAGCAATGTTGAGCTCTTTGAGATGATAAAGGACTATGATTTTAATGAGGGAATGATGAAAGAGACTCTTCATTTGATATTCATACTCCCTTTTCTAGACAATCTAGGCCATCTTATCAATGCTCCAGAACATATAGTAAGGTATATTGAGCATTTTTACCCTAGTGAATTGCATTAAAAGTTGAATGTGATAAGAATAAAGCCTAGAAAATCTCCCTTCACATGAAAATTATTTCATGATAATTTTCATCATGTGAGCATATATCTGTAGTAGGTGAGAAAAAGTAAAATAGCCCTTTATTTCATCTCGACACCCTGGTTTTGTGAAAGGCTCATAATAATGTCTCTTCAACTCACCTTGTTTAAACCATTTCTCCCAGAACATTTCTCCCCAACATCTAGGATGGTGGCAGCTGATATAATGGCAGTAGATAAAGTAAAAGTGACGCCTACTAAAGTGACTTGGTTGTCTTGGAGTTTAGATATGAAGAGTCTAGTCAACATAGGATGGTGTTGGACTGCCTAAATTTTCTCAAAAAAATCATAACAGCCTAGATATTTTAAGGATGTCACAGCCATATGAGATTCCAATAGTTCCCTCAGATTTATTGGCTTAAATATGAGTATCCTACCTCATTTATGAGCTTTCTTGAACTCTCTTTTTCATAGTGTCTTAATATCAAACCCTAGGGAGGTATAAGGTTGTTGGATTAAGTTTTTTTTGTTTTGAAATAGGGAAAGGAGAAGGGAAATATGAAAGAGATAGGGTGGAGAGATGTATGTAATGGAGGAGGATATGGAGTATTAATATGATATATTTTTGGGATGGGGAAATTGTTTGCAATATAGGGGGTTTGGAAGCCTAGGTAGATGTAGCACCTAGGACATAGGGTTTAGGTACAACGTTTTAAAGAGTATTTGGAATAAAATGGTTTAGGGAAAGGGAATGAAGGTGTAGGGGGTGTATGAAAGTTTAGGGGGGTTAAAATTTAGGAAATGAGAGTGCAAGGGTAGTTTTTAGGGAGATACTAGGGTTTAGATGTGAAAATAAAACCAAACCTTCAACAAACATTCAAAACACCATGAGAATGATTTTCGGAGGAAGAAACATGTAATATTTGGTGGTTACATACTTGTAGGAGGTCGAATGCAAATTTGGTAGAGCTGAGGAGGCTATTTTAGCTCTCTTGAACAAACGCACAATGCCTACGGAAAGTGTCTAGTACCTCTGTGATGCGGGAGCATATGACTCAGAGGGGAAAAATCTTCCAAATTATTCCAAAAATCCAAAAAAAATCTACAGGCAAGGGAGTGGGGTCCTTTAGCCTGCAATTTCTATGTTTTCTTAGTTAAAAAATTGGATAAAGTAGAAATAAAACATGCTATTTATGCTTAGATGGATAAGTTGTAGTAAATATTTTCACGATTTAAATCATTCTATAAAGCATGATTTTGTATCAGATAAGGACCGAGAAGGCCTATCCATGATTATAAATAAATAGGCAGCGAAGCTCTCATCAGAGAGAGAGAGAGAGAGAGAGAGAGAGAGAGAGAGAGAGAGAGAGAGAGAGAGAGAGAGAGAGAGAGAGAGAGAGAGAGAGAGAGAGAGAGAGAGAGAGAGACAGAGGGGAGAGGCATTAGAATTGATAATTGGCCTGTAAGAGAGGGAGTCATTGAATGTTTGGCCTGCGTGCCTGTGTATATGTGAGGTATGAGAAACTGAAGTCTTTCAATGTAAATTAATGCATTCAGATTAATATATGCATAGTTCTAATGATATTCGGACGTATGAAGTGCCTGCTCTATGATTGTTAACGGTTCCGTTACTGTGTATGCTTCTCTGATGGTTATTTACTGTACATAAGAAGTTGGTGAAATTGACTTGTTTTCCGCATAGTGCTTGACTAAAGCCTTGGTGATTATCTCCTTTACATTGCTGCTTCTGTAGGCTCTCAAAGTCATTTTATTAAAGTTCTGTGTATAACTCTGTTTATACAGAGAAGTTATGATATTTTCCTTTAAGCGGAACAGGGGCGGATGTGAGATCTTATAGTGATTGGTTCTTACCCTTATTGGGTCTGAACCCATATCGGCGTTGGAAAGGGCCTTTGGATATTATAATTGTGTGCTCTGAAATCCCGAAGCCGATATATTATAAAGGCAACATATAACCCTTTCAGGTCCGAAAGGAACCCTCGGCACAATTAGGTTGCAAGCTCCGATACTCGGAGCCGAAATATCATTTAGCTCTTTCTATAAGGCGTCGGGTCCGCAAAACCTCCGACTGAGCTTTCCGTATCCATAACCGAAGTCATATAAATTACGATATATTTATCGGCAGGTCTGTCATTTCGGAGGTGGGAGAATTGTTAATTGTGGCGACCGCCGAAAAGCGGACCCGCCAAAATTATAAAGGCAATGTATATAAGTGGATCTGGTCTGCGGAGGACTTGTAACACTTCAGGGGAGTGACCAACGAGACCGCCGAAAAGATTCGGACCCGAAATCTTTATAAGGCGGCTCGGAAAGGGATCATCGGGTCCGTTAGTTCGGAGGAACGAGGATCACTATTTGGGCAATTGTCGATATATATATCGGACCCGAAATCAGCATAGAGGGAGGATATATATAGCCATCGGGTCCATAATATCGGAGCCTATGTCCATTATAAAGCCCCGACGCTAACCATCGCCGATGCGGTATCGTATCAGGCCAAAGGGGAAAGGGAGAATATAAGGCAGGATATATTATATGTGTAAGTTCTCCATTTGCAAAGCCGCCGTCGATACTGTTGGGGTATAACCTTTCTTATAAGGCCTCTGATAGTGTGTTGGCGTAATTCTTTTAGAATTACTGCCGATACAATTACAGCCACTGTTTTAAGCCAATAGCACTTGGGTAATTCTTTTAAGAATTCCCGAATAAAGCCATTGTTTGTTAATAAAGCATAAAAGTGGGTTTCTAGAGGAAGAAATGAAATATCAGTTTAATGACTGATACGCCTGAGGAAAGGGAAGTTGATCAAGACATTGAAGAACTTGCTGGCAGATTAGGGAGATTGTCCCTAATGCCTGCACCCCCGCCATCATTAGTGGTATCAGAGCCATCAACTGACATTGAATTGATTCTCAGGAGTGGGAGAAGGATGGCTTTCAGAGTTGGAAGAGGACGAGGACGTGGTGGAAGAGGACGGCCTGTTGCAAATGCTGAACTAATGGAAACAGTAGAAGAGCTGCGAGCTAGAGTGGATGCGTTCAGTTCAGACAGAAACATAGATGATGGAGATATCAGTGAGCCCGAAATTGAAGTTGCAGAAGAGGAGCAAGCTGTACAGGTTACTCCTGAGATGAGGTTCTTTCAGTCAGTGTTGAAATCCACAGCCAGGCCATGGAATCAATTAGTACCGGTATATCAAGGAGGATTGAATCCAGAAGAATTGATTGACTGGATTAACAGCATGGAGAAATTCTTCGATTACGAAGAAACAGAAGATGAGAAGAAAGTAAAGTTTGTTGTCACCAAGTTAAAAGGCCACGCAGCACTCTGGTGGGATGGTGTACAGGAAGAAAGGAAGGGACTTGGTAAGCAGCCAATCAAGAATTGCAGCAGGATGGTAGCAAAGTTAAGAGGTAAGTTCTTGCCAAGTAATTATCAGCAAATGTTGTTTAGACAAATGCAAAATCTTAGACAGAGAGCTTTAACAGTAAAAGAATATACAGAAGAGTTTTATAAAGTGAGCATAAGAGCTGGAGAAACCCAAGACACAGATGAGGAGGTGGCTAGATATATGAATGGCCTTAGGATGGACATTCAGGATGAGATAAGTCTGTTGTCTCCTAAAACAGTAGAGGAAGCTTATCAGATAGTGTTGAAAGCTGAGGAAAAACTCATGAGGAAGTAGTCTGTGATAGGGAGAGGGACTTTCAAAGGAAAAGGAAGTCAAGGTGGTAGAGGAGGATCTACAACACCTAAAGAAGGAGCTAGCAGTAGCTCAACCCAGCATGCACCCACAGGAGGTGATGCAAGAGGCAGAGGGAGTTTTTCTAGAGGAAGAGGAGGCAGAGAAATAAGATGTTACAGATGTAACAAGCTGGGGCACAGAGCTTTTGAGTGCCCAGAGAGTGCAGAAGCAAAGCAGAGTAATGCAATTGTTGCTCCAGCTGAGGGAGAGATGCAAGTGGCAGCAGTAGCAGAAGAAGAAAATACACCAGGAAGAGGAGAATCTCTGGTAGTTAATAAAGTCTTGCTTAAGCCAGCAAAGGATATGGCTAAACTGCCATAAAGGAAGACTTTATTTAGGACAGTGTGAAAAGTCCAAGGGAAATGTTGCCAGATGATCATTGATAGTGGCAGCCCTGATAATTTAATCTCTACAGAAGTAATAGAGAAATTGAAGTTGAAGACAAGGAAGCATCTAACACCTTATAAATTGTGATGGTTGCAAAAGGGACATCAACTGCTGATAAGTGAACAATGTGAAGTGGAGTTTCAAGTGGGAAAGTACAAAGATAAAATTGTTTATGATGTGATGCCAATGGAAGTATGTCACATATTGCTTGGAAGACCTTGGCAATATGACAGAGGAGCCATACATGATGGAAAGAAAAACACCTACAAGTTTGGAAAAGATGGTGTTAATCATACATTGTTGCCTTTGCAAGAAGAAGATGAGCCAAAACAGAAGACTAATCAAAAAACCTTGTTAGTTGGAAGAAAGGAATACTTGGATAATGTAGCTAATACTTTTTATATAGTTACAGGGGTTGAAAAGTATGTGCAATCTTGTGAAGCTGCTACAACACAAGAGGAAATTCTTGTGGATGCAGAAGAAGTAGATCAGTCTGTAGCACAGATAAGTGAAGCAACTGTTGAGACTATTGAACTTTGTGATTTTCAAACTGACAGTTTGTGTGTGAATGCAGAGACTATAAGTGACAATGAAATGCTGCAACAATGTCATAGAGAAATTCCATTGTTGGAATACTTGTTGGAGAATCCAGAGTATGACAGGGAGATTGCAAATAAAAGAGTTCAGTACAGTGGACAAGAGCAAGAAGGCATCATTATAACAGATGGTGTAGAAGAAAGACTAATGGACAGTCTCATGAATTTTGCTAAGAATTCGAATCAGCATGCTGATGTGCTAACAGAGGAGAAGGAGAAGACAAAGCAGCAAATTGAATTACTGCCAAAAGAAGATAAGGCACAACAACCTTGTGTTTTTAATTTTAACAAGTATTTTGTGAGTGCAGGTGATGTAGAAGATATTCCATCACTTGGAATTGTCTCGAGAGAAGAAGCACTGTTGCGAAAAGAAGATAAGATAGTCATGTCTCATATGCAGAAACTTGTTTCTATGGGTGACAATAAAGAGTTGGCTTACCTAAATAGCCAAGAGAAGACTAGTATGCAGAATTTTGGAGCTGCTACAATGTTTGAAGAACTTGATTTGATTGAAAAAATCAATCAAGATGATGGTGGACAATTACTAAAGATTGTCGAAGGGGAAGACGAAGATGGTGAGCCAAAGAATGTTGCAGAGGGGCAGGAAGTTTGGGAGGAAGCAAAATCTATGGCAAAAGCAGCAACAACATCTATGGCAGCAACAGCAGCAACATCTCTGGCAGCAACGGCAACAACATCTATGGTAGCAGTGATAGCAACATCAATGGCAGCAACATCTATAGTGACAGCTAGAGCAAGTATTGTCGCCGGTGCTGAGGAACATTTGACTGAGTTGAGTAGTCAAATGAAGGGAAAAGAAGTTCTTTGTTCCAGAAGACAAGAGGGTGTGGATGATCAGGTGGTAGTCAGAACAGAGACCAGCATAGAAGCAAGAAATCAACTGCGGGGAGATTTATTGGACCAAGAGATTGAAAGCATCAAAAAAGTGATGATGGCAGTATCCCAGAAGAGGCCAACAACAGTAAAACAAAGGAGAAGCAGCAAAAGAAAGATAGCAGAAGATTATGAAAGCCTAGTCAGTGCGGCGATGCAGCATAAAGTGTGGAGACCTAGAGAGGAACAACAAACAGAAGCAGCGACAAGTGGAAAATGGCAGCACAAGATATGGGATCCAGGCAAATATAGATCTGAACACATGATCAGGAGATCATGAAATTTTTCTACCTTGGGAGTCTGATGCGGGAGCATATGACTCAGAGGGGAAAAATCTTCCAAATTATTCCAAAAATCCAAAAAAATCTACAGGCAAGGGAGTGGGGTCCTTTAGCCTGCAATTTCTATGTTTTCTTAGTTAAAAAATAGGATAAAGTAGAAATAAAACATGTTATTTATGCTTAGATGGATAAGTTGTAGTAAAGATTTTCACGCTTTAAATCATTCTGTAAAGCATGCTTTTGTATCGGATAAGGACCGAGAAGGCCTATCCATGATTATAAATAAACAGGCAGCGAAGCTCTCATCAGAGAGAGAGAGAGAGAGAGAGAGAGTAGATAGAGGGGAGAGGCATTAGAATTGATAATTGGCCTGTAAGAGAGGGAGGCATTGAATGTTTGGCCTGCGTGCCTGTGTATATGTGAGGTATGAGAAACTGAAGTCTTTCAATGTAAATTAATGCATTCAGATTAATATATGCATAGTTCTAATGATATTCGGATGTATGAAGTGCCTGCTCTATGATTGTTAATGGTTCCGTTACTGTGTATGTGTCTCTAATGGTTATTTACTGTACATAAGAAGTTGGTGAAATTGACTTGTTTTCCACATAGTGCTTGACTAAAGCCTTGATGATTATCTCCTTTACACTGCTGCTTCCGTAGGCTCTCAAAGTCATTTTATTAAAGTTCTGTGTATAACTCTATTTATACAGAGAAGTTATGATATTTTCCTTTAAGCGGAATAGGGGTGGACGTGAGATCTTATAGTGATTGGTTGTTACCCTTATTGGGTTCGAACCCATATCGGCGTCAGAAAGGGCCTTTGGATATTATAATTGTGTGCTCCGAAATCCCGGAGCTGATATATTATAAAGGCAGCATATAACCCTTTCGGGTCCGAAAGGAACCCTCGGCACAATTAGGTTGCAAGCTCCGATATTCGGAGCCGAAATATCATTCAACTCTTTCTATAAGGCGTCGGGTCCACAGAACCTCCGACTGAGCTTTCCGTATCCGTAGCCGAAGTCATATAAATTACGATATATTTTTTGTTGGGTTCGTCATTTCAGAGGTGGGAGAATTGTTAATTGTGGCGACCACCGAAAAGCGGACCCGCCGAAATTATAAAGGCAGTGTATATAAGTGGATCGGGTCCGCGGAGGACTTGTAACACTTCGGGGGAGTGACTAACGAGACCGCCGAAAAGATCCGGACCCGAAATCTTTATAGGGCGGCTCGGAAAGGGGTCATCGGGTCTGTTAGTTCGGAGGAACGAGGATCACTATTTGGGCAGTTGCCGATATATATATCGGACCCGAAATCAGCATAGAGGGAGGATATATATAGCCGTCGGGTCCATAATATCGGAGCATATGTCCATTATAAAGCCTCGCCGCTAACCATCGTCGATGCGGTATCGCATCAGGCCAAAGTGGAAAGGGAGAATATAAGGCGAGAGATATTATATGTGTAAGTCCTCCATTTGCAAAGCCGTCGCCGATAGTGTTGAGGTATAACCTTTCTTATAAGGCCTCCGATAGTGTGTTGGCGTAGTTCTTTTAGAATTACTGCCGATACAATTACAGCCACTATTTTAAGCCAATAGCACTTGGGTAATTCTTTTAAGAATTCCCGAATAAAGCCATTGTTTGTTAATAAAGCATTAAAGTGGTTTTGTAGAGGAAGAAAAGAAATATCAGTTTAATGACTGATATGCCAGAGGAAAGGGAAGTCGATCAAGACATTGAAGAACTTGCTGGCAGATTAGGGAGATTGTCCCTAACACCTGCACCTCTGCCATCACTCTGGAAAGCGCAAAACACCTGAAGGGAATGCACAGTGCCCGTCGCAAGTGAGCAGGTTTAGGAAAGTGTGCAACACCTGAAGAGAACGTGCAACGCGAGAAGAGAACACACAATGCTTGTTCTACTTTGCTAATTTTTGCCCAGAATTGTGAAAAATGGTCCCTTGGGGTTTGCTCAAGAAATGATAAGCGGTAAATGGATTTGAGTTAGATGCTAGGAAGGCATTTATAGTCAAATGAATTTGATTTTTTAGCTTTAAAACCCACTTTCTAATATTTCTTCTTTATGAACTGCTTGTGAATTTCGCTTTACTCTCTGATTTTCTTTTTGGCGGGTTTATGATGCATGGAGTTTTGGCACTCTTCACATTTGAATTTTCTTGGTTGAATTTGACACATAGTTCTTTGAGTTGATATCTTAGGTATAGTAACTTATTACATATAATGAACATAAATTTACATAAATTAGAGAAAATATTACATGTTTGTTTTTTGGAATAAAATTACACTCTGAAATGGAACTAATACTTGGACTAAAAATTAGAACTTGGGAAAACATAGTCACATGTTTACTAATCCTTTTTAAGTGAAAGAAGATATTATTTTTCTAACTCTCATTCTTTTTTATTGGCATTATGGAGTGAAATGAAGTATTATTGGACCTTGAGAGAATGAAACCCAATGACCTAATGGGACCTTGAATGAGGAGACTCCATGTGGACTTGACTGACACAAAACATGATGAAATGAGAATTTATGGTCAATGTATGTTCAATAAGATACATGAAGGTGGGCCAACAAATATTGATTTTTTGAGAGAGAGTAGGGCTTTTGACATAGGGCTACCATCAGTGAGTAAAATTTTAAATGAATACCTAGGTGGAATGACAAAAATTCCAGAATGGGACCCTAATATGATATAAAAGAGGGTTTTTGATCACTGATGGCAATATGCAAATATTGAATCTAGCACCTAGTTCCACTAATTTTGTGTCTACGAATTGAACTTCATGTTCCTAGTTAGAATAAAATAATAGCTTCCATAGCTAAACCTATAAAAAATTTATTTGGAAAAGAGTCTAAAATATATTTCATTCCTACGAAGAAAGTTCCATATGCACACTAGCTCACCACCACATACCCTGTCATCCACAAATGTTTCATTCTGCACACATTCAAAACTCTGTAGAATTTCTTTCAAGGTTTTAAATTGAAAACAACTTAAAATGAAATAATAAAATATAAATGAATTAGAAATATTTGTCTTGCTATTAGTGTTGTAGTACTAATTGAAGAAACACTCAACCCCCCATTCCCCCCCCCATGTTCTCTTGCACGTACACCATCCTCTGCATATCCTTCATTCCATATAGATTCATAGCTCTATGTAACTACCCTCCTCCACAACTAAATTTGTAAGAAAATTAAATGGAAAAGAGTTTAAAATTTATTGTGTGTCTGCGCAAAAATTCCCACACATACCCCATCCTCGGCATATCCTTATAGATTCATAATGTTATAGTAATATAGTGTTCTTTATATATATATATATCTTAATTAGGTAGTTAATAATATAGCTTACGTATTAAGGTATAATGTCCATAATTAATTCCTTTAACACATTAATGATAAATATTCTAATTGTATGTAATCTGGAAGGACTGCGATTTGTGGAGAAAAGAGAGAGGTTATAGAGGAAGTGTAGAAGAAAGAGTGTGAATATATATTGAGTGCAACAAACTTTTGTAATTCAAATCATCATTTTTTTCCTTTGTATTGCACATAACATTAACTTCCCCTTTACATTATGCACACTAAAAATGTTCAGCGCCCCTTCATAGTCCACACTTTTTGCTCACCCTTTGTATTTATTTTTCCTTGCACCTCTCCCTTTCTTCGTATTCCAGATAAATAAAGGTTTTTCCCCTATGCACATTTTTCATTCCTCACATGTTCAAAGCTCTATGGAACAACTATCCTGCACAAACTTTCAAATGAATTTTATGCATACAAAATAAATTTTCCTCTGTACCATGATTCTTTTCCACATACCCCATCCTCTACACAGTAAATATCTGCATAACGAAGCTACGCACAATAAAAAAATTATAATATTAATTGGGGATTTGTTTAGCTGCCCCACCTCCAACCTTTCCCTGGCTATCTAAAGGACTTGTAACCACATTAATTCTCGCATCATGGAATAGAGCAGTAGCATAGCAATGTGAATGTCAAAGCACTCACCAATGGAGTGGAAAATAAAAAAATTAGTTTAAAATTTATTTTTCTCTGCAAAATAAAGTTTCCTCTACACCCACATTCTCCCGTAGATACCTTGTCCTCTGCACAGTAAAAGCTTCACACAAGAAATGTTTCACCCAAGGAAGCTATTCACAATGAAATATAATGATATTGATTGCATATTTTCTCACCTCACTCCTACCCCCTCCGAGCTTATGTAAAGGACCTCCAACCACGTGAATTTTAGCATCATTGGACAAAGTAGTAGCATAACAACATTAGTGTGAGTGTCATAACAATCACCAATAGTGTGAGTGCCATAACAATCACCAATGAGCTCACTGAGCTCGAGAGGCTTCTCTCCAAGCATTTTGAGCATAGGAATAAAATCTTAAATCAAACTAAATAATTTGTTTCTTTAGGTCCTATAGACAAGAGTTTAGTCTCAGTGGACATTAACCACGACCACAAACATCATCATAATATTATTTATTTTTAAAATTTATAAATAATTTTTTTAATTGTAAAAGATTATATAAAATTCTATAAAAATAAATAAAAATAAATAATTATCAATTGTAAATATAGAAATTAACACTATCATGATTACTTAACATATTTATATTTTTTTTTTCTAGTTTAAGACTAACCTAAGTACCCACGGTGATTTGAACCGGTGACCTATCGCAAGGAGTGCCTTAACAGCGCACCCATTCACTGTCAATCCAAAGCCCCCTGGGCACTTAACATATTTATATTATTTCCTATATTAATATTATATTTAAAGAAAAATATAATCTCTATATAGATATTATTGTAATAATAATAATTATTTTATATATTAATATTAACTACAGATATAAAACATATTTGTAAAAATAAAATAAAAAAAGATAAAAAAAATAATTAAAGTTACAATTTAGAAAAAATCAATTTTGTCTTTTATTATAAAAAAATTTTAAATGTAATTTATAAAATTATATTTTTTTATCAATAAAATAATTAAAAATAATTTCTTTTATTTTGTAAGTTTCGGAGGACTACATGTTTTTCATGTTTTATATATCAGTAAAATTATGCAAGGTAACAAAACACCCAATCACTATCTATCCAAAACCCTAAACAATTAAAACTAAAATTTTAATATATCACATAAATAAATAATTATTTTTAAATATTAAGATAAAAAAACTAATTAATATATATTTAATAAAATAATGTATATATAGTAAAAATAAATATTTAATATTTAATAAATAAAATAAAATAACTATAGTTTAATTGTTAGTTGACCATAAGGTCTTTATAATTCTATTTGTCATCTTACCGTAAGTGTGAAAAGGAAAAATAATAACGAATTCCATAAACTTTTAGCTTAACATGTTTATAGGGTTTTCTACTGCCGAAACACATTTTGTCGCAATAAACCAGGAATTGTTTGGACGTCCAAGTGTAGTTTGATTGTAGATTTTTTTAAGATATTTCGATGGATTTGTACAAAGTAAAAAGATTGAAATAGTTTTCGTTTATCATATTTTTATAGCAGACTTTGAAATTTGTTACTGATTTTGGATTTATCATGGGCTGGATTTATCAGGGGCTGAGTAATTTTTTTTGGATGGTAGAATCTGAGGAAAAGTTTGCATTTTGGGAGATTTGATCTCTTCCAGTATATGAAAAGTCTGAAATTAGATGGATCTAGCATGGTTCACTTGAGGACCACAATGATACATTTTTACATTATAATTATTATGTATATGTTTAAAATAAACTTCATACTTTGAAATTTACATTATGTTTTCTTTGTTTGACATAACTCTATCATTACAGTGATACATTTTTATATTACAATTATTATGTATATGTATTATGTATATGTTTGAGATAAACTTCATACTTTGAAATTTACATGATGTTTTCTTTGTTTGACATGACTATATTATTATCTTTTTTAATTTTGTTTGTGTTGTTTGCCTTGAATGGTTTGTCAGGCTTTGAGTGCTTTGTGTGTTTATGTGTTTAAATATGGATGGTAATGTTTGTGAATGTTACAATTGTTGTGTATATGCATGTAATTGTCTCTTAGTAATTAGTTGGTAATGAGTACAGGAGACAATGTCTCCTTATCAGTAGTCTGCAAGAGGATTGATATGCACATATATTTCTTTTACTTTTAGTTATCACAACCGTTGACAATTAATAATTCTTATATTTTGTATAGTAGTATTAATAATTTACTGCATAGATATTACTCTTGAAATAATTTGTTTCATTTTTAATGTTTTAAATAATTTATTTCCCTCAAAATATTTTGATGATGATTTTTTTATATATAGTTCGTTTTGCAAAATACAAGAAATAATGTAATTTTGATTTTTCTTAATGAGTAGTCAGATTTACAACATCTTAAATTTTTTTTTTTCTCCATATTTTCATATACATTATATGAAAAGGATAGTTGATTTGTTTCATTTTTAATGTTTTAAATATTTTATTTCCTTCAAAATATTTGGATGATTTTTTTTTTATATAATTTGTTTTGCAAAATTCAAAAAATAATGTAATCTTGATTTTTTTTTTAATGAGTGGTAATATTTACAATCTTTAAATTATTTTTTAGTTTTTCCATCTTTTCATATGGATTATATGAAAATGATAGTTGAGATTTTAGACACTTCAATTCTTTAACTCAAACTATTGTAGTAAACATCATACCTTGTCTCTCTTGCTCTCCAATATTAATAGGTTGAATACTAAAACACAAAAACCAATGCAAATTGTCCATCATCTTTTGGTATTACACTTAAATTAATGCATATTGTTAAGCCAATCACGTTAAGTTAATTGACCATCATACATTGAGTTACATCAAATCAGAGAAAATCATCTACCTTGAGATCAATGCATCTAATCCACACAATCAAATATATTAGAAAACATCTACACTGAAATCAATGAATCTAATGCAAATAATCAAATAAGATTATAAATCAACGTCGTCACTAAATTCAATGCATCCAGTGAAAGAAATCAAATAAGATTAAAAATCCACATCTACACTAAAATCAATGCAGATTAGAAATCACTATCTATAATGAAATTAATGCATCTATTGCAAGTAATCAAATATGATTCAAAATAAGCATCTACACTTAAATCAATGAATCTAGTGCAAGAAATAAAATATCATTATAAATCAATATCTACACTAAAATTAATTCACCTAGTGCAAGAAATAAAATAGGATTAAAAATCACCATCTACCTTGAATTCAATGAATTATTGCAAGAAATTTTCTTCTCTCTCCCCCCTCCATCTATCATTCTTTGTATCTCTATCTCACCTCCAATTATACACACTCTCTCTAGATATATTCCTTTCACTACCCCTCTCTCTCCCTTGCCCCACTTTTCTCTTTGTATTTTTTTTCCTTCCCTTCCTCTCTCCACTTCCAAATCCATCTATTTGTCCTCCCTCTCTCCTCTTCTCTCCCACTCACTCTCTCCTCCTCCTCTCTGAATTTGTTTCTCTCTCTCTCTCTCTCTCTCTCTCTCTCTCTCTCTCTCTCTTTCTTTTCCCTCAAACCTCGTCAATATCTCCCTCCCCTTATCCTTATCTCTCTTCCCCTCTCTCCCTCCTCCATATTTTTCTCTCCCTATCTCTCTCTTACCCTTCTCTCCCTCTGTCATGCCTCTCCTTGTCTCTCTCTTAATTCCTCCTCTCCCATGTACTTCAGTTTATATCCTTCAATGCAAGCAATCAAATAGGATTATAAATAACTATCTACACTGAAATCAATGCATCTAGTACAATAAATCCTCTTCCCTCTCTCCCCCCTCCATCTATACCTATATCTCCTTGCATCTCCTTGTTTGTCTCTCTGACTGAACCCCTCTCCCCCAAACACACATGCTTTCTCCCTCCATATCTATCTATATCTCACTCTCTATATCTCCCTCTTCTTTCCTCTCTTCACCTTCCATCTCTCTCTCTCTCTCTCTCTCTCTCTCTCTCTCTCTATTTTGTCTCTCTATATCACCCCCAAAACATACATGCTTTCTCCATATTTCTCTATCCCTCGCCCTCTCATCCATTCTCTCAATTCCTCTTTCATCCTTCCTCTCACTCCCTCAATCTCTCCACCTCTATCACTCTTTGTTCTTCCATCCCATACATATATAGAGTTAATATCTATCATATTTTATTAATATATATTAAAATATAACAAATTTAATATTGTATTAATCCTAAGTTATTAATATTATATTATAATATATTAATATTAATATTAAATTTAATGATATTTTTAAATAGCATGATAATAAAATTTTCAAATATTAAACTTCCACGTGGAAATATTTATGTTTTTAGGGACGTTAATGTATCCATAAGATATGGTTTTCCATGATTCATTTTACAAATATTCAATTAAAACAAATATTAAAAAAATTGGAGCAAGATTTTAGGTTTTTTCGTTAAAGATAAATTTATGATCCATTAAAATAATTGTAATACAATATTATTCTCTTATTGATTTAATAGTTATTTTATCATATAAGTTGAATTTGAATAACTATATAAAACATTTATCTAATAATTAGATTAAATTCCCTGGATAATTCAAAAATGAAATCTGTGGAAATTGGATATTAATAAATCTATTATTCGCTATTAACTTTTTCTTCTTCATCTTTAAATACATTGGTTTTTAAAAAATTGATATATAATAATTTGAAAAAGTTTAATTTTAAGATGACTGATTACAACTGTAACCTTTGAACTACCGCTACCTCTTAATGGAGTGATTAAGATTTCGTTAACGTGAAAAAGAATATTGTTAACACTAGCAAAACCCTCTGGAAGCAGCTGTATATTTTTATGGAGACATTCTATTATAAAATTGGAAGCATGCTTTCAACTTTGCCACGGGATGGGGTTTTGGTTAAAAAACAGATTTAATAATGTTTCCTTGAGGACCTCCTAGAAAATAAATTGAAAGAGTTTAAATGGTTAAGATTCTGAGCAGAACCCTAGTATAGTAAGAGTCTAGATTGATGAAATTATTGAGAAATTCTAATTTAAAATCGGAAACATAGTGGAAAGATTCATACCTTGGACACTGAAACTGGAAACACTCTGGATAAGTTGCCTTAGAAACAACTCAGAAAAAATATAAAATCCACATACATAAGCATCATTCCACACTATCCCGTAGAGAAGATCTAAAGAGAGGGAAAAAGATATTGTGTTATGCAATTGAAAATGGCTTCTCTCTCCCTCATTATGACTTTCTTTATAATATGTTTAACTTTTACAGTGGTACTCTCGCAAACAGCAGAAGTCCGGAATGATGTAGCAGGTTGGTTTTGCAATTGTTGTAGATCAATTTACTATATTAGTTGGTAGCTCATAATTATTTGAAAAGTGAATATAATGATATTTATTATGCAGGTGAAAGTCACTCGACCCTCAAACCTGTGAAGGTACATGATAAGATGAGGCCTAAGAAGACCGTGGATCTTTCCAAGCTGAACATAAAGACACTGAGTATTCCCAATTGTCAGACTTGTCTAGATACAGGATGTCAACTTCCTCCAGGGTGCTGCTATTTTTGCCCGAAGTTCGTGTGTTGTAAATCTCCTCCGCTGTCAGCATAACTATAAATCCTTGCTTCCTTTCCTATTATTACGATGCACAGTTGGGTTATGTGGAAGCTTGAAGTAAAGTCACTATTATGTTCGACTTAATTCCTACTACAATCCCAATTTCTTGTGGTTTGGATCCACGGTTGGGTTATAAGGAATTTCTAAATAAAGTCCACAATTTTACTTGGTGAACAACATGCTTATTATTAAATTATTTTGTTAATGCTGGGTCTTTATGAAATTTATGTAAAGCGGCTGAGGCTATATGTTGCTGTGTGAAAATCTCCCTTCCATTTACTAGTAACTTACATATAAATAGTGCATAATGAAAATGATCCGTTAAAATCTCTACTTCTTGTTCTCCATCTCCCCTCATAGTTTCATTTCCATTTACTAGTAACTTACATATAAATAGTGCATAATGAAAATGATCTGTTAAAATCTCTACTTCGTGTTCTCCACAATTTTAATGGGTGAACAACATGCTTATTATTAAATCATTTTGTTAATGCTTTGGGTCGTTATGAAATTTATGTAATGCGGCTAAGGCTATATGCTGTTATCAGCTATGTGAAAATCTCACCTCATAGTTTCATTTCCATTTCCATTTACTAGTAACTTACATATAAATACTGCATAATGAAAATGATCCATTAAAAGATGCGTGGAAATCTCCTATCCTATTTTTATTGTACCATTACCTAGATATGAATGTTGTAAGTACCTATATATGACCTAGATAGATATGAATGTTGTAAGTACCTATATATGACCTAGATAGATATGAATGAAGTAAGGTGAAAATGTTTTTTTAAATAATAATATAATGATAAAGTCTAGGGATCTCTAATGGAAATTATTAATTGCCAAGCCAGTACAAAATTATTAGTTTTCATAAATCAACATCATTTTAATTTTAGATAGTTGATACTATGTTATTTTTATATAATAAAAATGATAAAAAAAGTGATAAATCAATAATTGACCGTATTGGTCTTAATATTTATTATTGTGTAGAGACATTCATTGAGTTGTCATTCTATAACCCAATATAATATGTCTTGGTGCATTCTACAATCCAGTATAAAAGAGATATGTAAGTGTGTCTGTGTTCAACTTGGAGTTAACCTATGTTTATTTAAACATAACCTATGTTTATATATATATATATATATATATATATATATATATACATACATATGCACACACAACTAGTCAAATTACTTCACTCACTCTTAACCATAGAATATTTGAACCAATGTAATCTTAATCTTATAATGAAATAAAGTAATTAAAAGTTAAAAAAGAGCTACATATCCATTATATAAAACAATTGAAGAAAATATTTATGATTGAAAACATTTTAAGTTGTCTAATTCTTTTAGCTCAAGTAAATTTTGATTCATTTTATACATTAAAAAATGCAACATAAACAATGAAAATTTTTGAAGTGGACTCTTTCTCATTACAAGATTTTAAGCAGTCTAACTATTTTATGCCCAAATAAATTTTTATCCATTTTATATAATGAAAAATACAACATATAGAAAATTACAAGTACTCTTTCTTGATTATCAACTGTATAGAAGTACAACATTTTATTTAAGTTTTGTTTTCGCTTCAAGAAATTTAATCTTCCAATCTCCTGTTAAATCCATTATTCTAGTATAAAAATAAAAAATATAAAAATCTGAAAAGCTTCTTTTATAGTACAAATCATTTTGATAAATATATATAATAATAGGAGCTCGAAAGATTTATTTCTATGTTCAGTAGTTTCAATTTTAAATAGCTTCCGTTCTTGCTAAACTTGGTAATCTATTTGCTTTTCACAAATCGCAAATACTAATGTTTGACCTAACATTGCCTGTGGAATAAATTGTACCGGAAGGAGGAATAGAATAAGGGTCCTCATTATTTGTCAGATCTTTTGAATTGGTCTAAGAAGGAATGGTAAGATGACTCATTTTTAAGGTACAAAATGTCTTCAAGATGCAATTCTACAATTTGACCTTGTAAAATTACATACGCACTTATGACAAATCACACCAAATTAAATTTATTAAAAATTACTTATGACTAATGCTCATAAAGCACAACAAATCACATTAATCTATTGAATAATTAACTTATTCTTTATGGTTTTACACATTTAATCATTTCACAATCTAAATCCAATAAAATTTACACATAATATGTGACTTTGCCCTAAAACACTAAACAATCGCTACTCGCACATATAAATTGCCACCATTGTAGCTTGATGAATGATCAAATAATAAATTAACATATGAAAACCCATTATCACAGATGACAAAACAAATAGCAAGAGGACCCATTGAATGCACAACAACATGTCATCATGTCCAACAATCGATCCATGTGGCCAGAGACAAAGCTGGGAAATCCATTCTATTGGAATCCGACTCACAATTCATTGTGCTATGAAGCGGTTCGCATCTTCCAAGCTCTTATTTAAGGACCTGTGGTTCGGGGCATTATCACTGTTCGAAGTGCAAGTGAATGACATAGGAGAAATGCGAAGAATACAAGTCCATGGATGAGTTTATAAACGTTGGCCGAGTTGAGGGGGCGGTCCCATGAGATGGGAGGGCCGACCCACCTCATGGGCAAGCTACACGAAATAAACGAGTCGGCTGGGTGAGTTGGGCATGGGTCGGCTGGATGAGCCATCCTTTCTACCACCCGTATATATGGTTGGACGAATGGACAAGTTGAGGCATCATTCAGCGGACAACATAGTCATACAATGAAGGTTGAGGTGTGAAGGCGCAGTTTGAAAGTGCAAAGGGTGCAGGTCTTATGTGCCCGCACTTCGGGGGAGCTACGGGTTGGTGACACGAGTTCAGGTGGGCTGCAGGTATACCATGAATGGAGACGCGGCCAGGCAGGAGCTTGAACGGATAGCCGATTGAATGAGCTCAGGTGGAGGGCCGCATGAAGGCATGCCCACCCCTCAGTTTAACAAGTTCAAGTGGAGGGTCGCACGAAGGCGTGCCCACCCGTTGATTGAACGAGTTCGGGTGGAAGGCTGCACGAAGGCACGCCCGCCAATTGGTTGAATGAGTTTGGGTGGAGGGTCGCATGAAGGCACGCCTACCCAACAAGTTGGTGACTTGGCTGGAGACGAGTTGGATGGAGGGTCCAACGAAGGTGCGCCCGCCCAACCGAGTCGAGCATGAGGTGGGTACCCGGTGAGGGCGCCCATGCACACAAGTTGGCAAGTTGGAAAAACGACTAAGTGTGGATTGTAAGCTGACCACCATGCAAGGTGTGCATTAGGTGGAAAACCCAGTGGCAAAGACACAAGGTTGGGAATTTGTCTAAGTATGAAACTTGGGGTTTCCAAGGTAATATTTGTATTTTCATGAAAGTGAAAATATATTGAAATCAGACAGACTCATATAAGGGAGTTGCCCCTCCCTTTATACTGTTGCAATTGTGTATATGTGTTAATTGCTATGGATAATGAATGTGTATGCGTTTTCATTAGTATAAAGGTTAATCTTAATACTTGGTAAAGAAAAATAAACTAAGTATCGAATTTTAAGGCACAGTCCATGAACATAAGTATTGGTGAAATGAAAGTGTTCGGCGGTGCCGCACCTCGCTACAGCTAGTTGAAAGACTACTGCTAGTGTAAGGGCATGACAAATGGTATCAGAGTAGCTGATTCGGGTATAGGAGTGTTGATGCTGCTACACACCTACACTATTGTTCATGTGGTATCAGATCTCGTGGTTGGAGCTGACTATCAGAGCAAGGCTAAAGACATTGACAAGAAGTTTTGCAGGAAGCTTGACGAAGTGACAGTGGAATTAGGGTACTTGCAGGTGAAGGAAGTTGATTTCACATACAAGTGGAATCAAGAGCTAGTTTGGTTTTGTAGGGAACTTGGTGAAACTGGTGGATGGTCTATACTAGATCACAAAGAAGGAAGCTGTTGGCAGAAATGGCAGGTGAATCTCATGTTGTATCAGGTGAATCTAGCCACAATGCAACTGAGGCTTTCATAGAAAGGATATTGGAAAGAATGGAGGAATTGGAGGATTACTAGACTTCGAAAATGGTCGGGGTCACTAAGGATCAAGAAGCCAATGCGAAGATGAGGGAAGAACTCGATGAACTCCAGACTCAATATGAGTACACTGATCTCAAGTGTACACAACTTGAAGATGAAGTCAAGGAGATTGGAGAAGCAAGAGACCAAGGTTTGGCATAAATCTTGAACTTGTAGAAATCTCTTGATGAAGTGAAAGATGAGATAGCGGTGTTGAAGAAGGTTGTGAGGCATAACTCAGGTGGAGGAGTGTCTCATGTGAAGATCAAGGAACCAGAATCTTATGATGGTATAAGAAGTGCGAAGACTCTTGGTAACTTTCTCTGGGATATGGAGCAATACTTGGAACGCTTGGGTCTATCTAATGATGAGACAAAGGTGAAAGTAGCTGCTCAATTCTTGATGAAGGATGCTAAGATGTGGTGGTGAAGGAGAATGGATCAAATTGCCAATGGTAGTGCTGATGACATAACTTCGTCGGATGACATGAAGAAGGCTTTACAAACCCACTTCAGTCCTCAGGATGAAACATGGGAAGCAAGGACGAAGATCAAGTTTATCAAGCAGACAAGGAACCTACAGACATATCAGCGGGAGTTTGCAAGTGTAGTTCTGGAACTTCCTAACATGGCGGAAAGGGACAAGATGTTCAACTTCATTATTGGACTGAAACCTTGAGCACACAATGAAGTGAAGAGGCAGAAGATTAAGACACTTGAGGAAGCTTTTGATGTTGTGGATCGACTGGTGGAGCATTATGACGAAACTTCTGATGAGAAAAAGAAGAAGTTCGATAAGCCAAAAGAGAAGAGGAAAGATGATGCTTCGAAATCGGATGAGAATACGAAGATGAAGAAAGCATTAAAGTGTTGGATATGTGTTGAACCACATACGGTGAAGAATTTTCCTTCAAGACCAAAAGTGGCTACTATTACACAGTCTAATACGAATAAAGAAGAAGTTTCTATGGGGATGATGTAGATAGTTGGAGCTGCAGCTACTACGGAAGTGGTCTCTCGAAGGGATCCAAAAAGGAACAACTTGGAGTATGTTCAGACGAAGATTGGGGGTACTGATGTGCTCACTATGGTGGATAGTGGGGCTACTCACAACTTCATGAGTGAAGATGTTGCGAGAAGGATTGGGCTAAAGTTTTTACCTGTGAAGGCACAAATGAAGACAATGAATTCTCCTCCTGATTTTGTACTTGGCTTAGTTGGAAGAGTGGACACAACACTAGGTAAGTGGATCGAGAAAGTCAACTTCATTATAGTGCGGATTGATGACTATGAAGTTGTGTTGGGAATGGAATTCTTGAAACAATATGATGCAATGATTGTTCCACATTTGAAGAAGCTGTATATTTACGATGGAAGGGAAGATGTACCCATTGGTGTTCCAACCATCGGTGTGACAAGGCCTGATTGTAAACTAGCAGTGCCGCAGATGGAGGATTAGAAACACATGGATGATGTGTGTAAGCGATTGTCTACTTTTGAGGAAAAGCTTACTGAACAATCATTGGTTATGAGGATGCTATCTAAAAGTATCTTGGATTTGTTAGGAAGGCTAGGAGAGGTTGAGGATGATGATGGTGACGATGTTTATGTGAGACCCAATGTCCATGAGGAGGATTGGGTTGCATATCTGCAGCGGATGGAGATAGAGGATCTTGATAGATGGATTGAGCTTATTAGTGAGGGTGAGCCTTTAGGCTCTACTCCCTCTAAATCTTCTTAGATGACAGAGAAGATGGGGCTCATGGTTAGCTGCTCATGGCAGTGAGTCCTTAAAATATGTTGAGTAGGTATGACAGGTGATGCAGGAATGGCTTGGAATTAGCATCATGACATGTTGCAGATGGGATGGAGTTTCCATGGACTTGAGCATGGGAGAGATTCTTGGTGAGGCCAGGATGTGGCAGAGTCTGAGAAAAGGCTGGTATAGACATAAGGATGTGCATTCTTATGATTTGAACGTGACAATTGGACCAATCACCCAACTAGTTCGAGTCATGAGGAATAGTAGTGTACCAGAGAGACATTAGCATTATGTTAGAGTATCTGATGACAGTTCATAAGATGGGACGAAGAATGGTGGAGATAGTTGTTTTGCATATGTTGCAGGGATGTTTGCAGTATATGGACTGGTTGATATTATGGACTAGGGATGAGACAGTTATCTTAGATGAGATGATGATCTTGGTGGCAGATAGTTACTGGGATGGTATATTATCGAGGATGACAATGAATTTAGGTGGAGGAGGATGTAAGGATCTACAGTCTGAGGCATTATCACTGTGCGAAGTGCAAGCGAATGGCATAGGAAAAATGCGAAGAAGACAAGTCTGTGGATGAATTTATAGGCATTGGGCGAGTTGATGGGGTGTTCCCACGAGTTGGGTGGGCCGCCACCTCATGGGCAAGCTGCACGAAATAAATGAGTCGGTTGGGCGAGTTGGGCGTGGGTCGGCTGGACCAGCCATCCCTGCTACCACCTGTATATATGGTTGGACGAATGGATGAGTTGAGGGATCATTCGGCGAACAACACAGTCATACGATGAAGGTTGAGGTGTGAAGGCACAATTCAAAGGTGTGAAGGGCGCAGCTGTTATGTGCCTGCACTTTGGGCGAGCTACAGGTTGGTGACACGAGTTTAGGTGAGCTGCGGGTATACCATGAACAAAAGCGCAGTTGGGTAGGAACTTGAATGGATAGCCAGTTGAACGAGCTTGGGTGGAGGGCCGCATGAAGACGCACCCACCCATTGGTTGAACGAGTTCAAGAGGAGGGTTGAACAAAAGTGCACCCGCCTGTTGGCTGAATGAGTTCGGGTGGAGGGCCACACGAAGTCGCGCCTACCCGTCGGTTGAACGAGTTCAGGTGGAAGGCCACATGAAGGCGTGCCCACTCGACGAGTTGGTGACTCAGGTGGAGACGAGTTGGGTGGAGGGTTGCACGAAGGTGCGCCCGCCCAACCGAGTCGAGCACGAGGTGGGTAGCCAGTGAGGGGGCCCGTGCACATGAGTTGGCAAGTCAGAAAAATGACTAAGTGTGGATTGTAAGGTGACCATTGTGCAAGGTGTGCATGAGGTGGAAAACCCTATGGCAAAGACACAACGTTGGAAATTTGTCTAATTATGAAACTTTGGGTTTTCAAGGTAATACTTGTTATTTTATGAAAGTGAAAATATATTGAAATCGGGCAAACTCATATCACAGAGTTGCTCCTCCCTTTATACTGTTGCAATTGTGTATATGTGTTACTTGCTGTGGATAATGAATGTGTATGGGTGTTCATTAGTATAAAGGCTAATATTAATACTTGGTAAAGAAAATTAAACTAAGTATCGAATGTTAAGGTGTAGTCCATGAACATAAGTATTGGTGAAAAGAAAATGTTCGGTGGTGTCGCACCTCGCTACAAGTGGTTGAAAAACTACCACTAGTGTAAGGGCATGACATCTTTTATGCCATCTGCAACTAGCAAAATGAGATCTAATGTAGAGAACTTGTCCTGTTTTGCCAAACCACCATCAAGCATATGATTGATATGTCAACTGATGCACGTAGTATACCCGTAATCAAGATTGGATCTTGCCACTTACTCTTTTTGGTGGCCCTCTTGAACTTTCGATAAATTAAACAACGTGAAAAGACTAAATGACAATCTAATATTTGTAATTAGTTTTTATTTTTTTTTTATTATTATTATTTTAATTTAATATAAAAAATATAACTCCTTTCATGTTTAATATGAAATTCATAATAATGTAATCCATACTTAATTAATTATTTAATTTTTCATATATATAATTTATTTATTTTTTAAATAAATACATTTATTTTTTAAATAAATACATTTCGAAGATTACACATTGCGTATAAAGAAAAACCATTCATTCATTTAGTTTCCATATTCTATTTAACATGCATATATGTATTGGTATTACATTTAAGGGGTTCCTCCCTAGCTGACCATATGTATTGCTGTGTGCAATTTTTTTTAAGGATTAAGATTCATGTATTCGATTTTTTCCATCCTCGAGGCGTGGCTAGATCTTCGAGGCATATCCACATGATCTGCATGGAATCCACAGTTCACGTGCTTTCCTGTGACTTGATGGTGGGAGTAATGAAAAGGGTGGTTAGGGTTTCCGCTTCTTTTAACTGCAACCCTTCATCTCTTCCTTTTGTTTACTTTCTTAGAAGAGTTTTGTTGCTTGGTTGCTTAAGGTAATTTTTCTATGTTTGCCTTATTCTATCATTTATTAATTACTTATTCCTCCATTGGTTTTGCTATCCTTGTTTTGGTTTGCACAATGGATAATTACTATGCTGTTTGCAAGAGTAGGCGGTAGGGAAGTGACGAAGTGATATCCTTTGGCTACACACTGCGTCTTCATCCCAACGAAGGGCTATATCAGTCTTGACTAATTTCTAACCATGTTCCTGGTTACACAGGTAAATTGGGTGCCCCTTACGCAAAAAAAATATCTTCTCAGTTATTTCTAAAGGTTTTGATAGGTTGCCTACGTTTCTTCATTCTCAATTTCCTTTGCAGGTGTCTAGTGATGTTTAAACCCTGCTCCAATCGTAGGTTAGGATCCCATAAGGAATCGTTCGGAGGTAAGGTTTTACATTCAATAAATCTAGAAAAGTCTCTAATATTTCCTTTCTCTTTCCTCCAAAAGTTGAGTTGGTAATTATATGTTTGGATGGCCTTCTTAGTGAAGGACCCTGATTTTCTTTTCCTTCTAAGGATTTTTTGTGGAATTTCTCATTATTCCAGTTCTTCTTGGTGCACATGTGACGGTTAAGCACACTGAAGGATTTAACACATAGGTATCTTGACATTCTTTTCCCATTTGTATAATATTTTTTTCCTGACAGTTCTTATGCCCAAAATTTCTAACATCATCCTTCCTATATTTTACTGTAGATTCGTACTTGGTTGATTTGGATTCTTTGGTATTATATTTTTAACTATGTGATTCCCAAGTACACAGGTTTTTCTAACTGTTGTCACTTTTTCTTATCTGCAGGGTTATATTTAATTTCTCAAGACATTACTTACAAATTAGAATGGAGATGCTCAAATTGGTGTTTCCTTCACGCTTTCGGCTTTCATAGTCTGGAAATAGAAAATTTCAGGGTTTTCTACCCCCATTGTGTAGTTGACTTCTCATTTACATTCATATTGTATGTAAGATTGGGTTATTATCTTTCTCCGTAATTTTTTATTTAGTCCTTGTGTAAATTTTTATTTAATCCTCGAGCCTCCCTTTCCATTATATTTCCTTAGCTACCTATATTGTTAATGTATTTTGTTAATGCACTAAATAACAATGATTTTTCTTCCCAGAGAACTTTGGGTATTCAAGCATGTAAAAATCTGTTGTTTCTTTAACTTTTTTATTTGGCTTTACTACATAGCATACTTCAACTTTGATTACCGGTTTTGTTTTCCAACGCATTCATGAGTATTTGGATAAATCTTGACCTTGGTTCTTCTGAAGAGTGTTTATTACTATTTTCTTCTAAATCTGTTCTTAATATAAACTGTATTGATTCTATTTCCTTCTCATGATTCTAGAGGCAGGATTTCGACTTAGATTTGTATTGTTTCACATATGAGACACACACATACATGTATACTTGGCTAGCACTCTTTGTTACACGGAACCGCTCCCAAGTGTTGGGAAACCTCTTCCAATGGTTCCTGCGCTCCTGGAGTTTTGGAACTTTATGGGAACATTCCCTTTTTAGTGGGAGTTGCAATGGGAGCTTGGGAAGTTCTGGGAGCTTTGAAGACTATGTTTTTTGGAGTTCCAGCATTCCCCGGGGTTGGTGAATACAATGTCGGTAGAGAAATATGTTGAGCTACCCACAAAACATGAGCCTAAGTTGAAACCTTCGCAGCAACAAAGGCCAAAGACATCCTTAACAAGGATATCCATAATTGAGAAACAAGAAAAATCTCTTGATGGGTAGAGAAGCCTGTGGCACCTCAATGTAAGGGCGATATCTAGGATGACATGTTGATGAGTATTTATTTTCTTGTTTATGTATATATATATAGCTAAAGATTGGGTGTGCATATTGTATGTGGCAATCAATGCTTAAACATTAGAGTTGCTTTACCTTTTCTCTTAAGAATAACTAGAGAAACATATGTAAAATTGTTCCTTTGTATTTTTAAGCCATATTTTTTCAAAAACTCGTCATGTGTCATAATGAACTTGACATTTTAATATTTTATATATATAAAAGGGAGAGACTCAGGGAGAGAGACACTCAAAGAATATATTTATATATAAGAGAAATTATATATTTAAATTGATTTTAATATTTGAATATTTTGATTCAATATTAATTTTGATTGTTATATAAATTAAATAATTAAAACAATATTTTATTTTTTTATTTTTTTTATTTTTAATTTTCTTATTATATAATATTACCACTCCCAGTTAACCATTTCCTGTAAATTTTTGGGAAACCTCTAGCCATTCCCTAGACCCGTACCCAAGTTCCCAACGTTCCCTAGTTCCAGAAACTCATGCAACATAGCTAGCACTAGAATCAAAGGTAATTATAGTAATAGTATATTCCTTTATCTTGATCTTAGGTAATTATAGTAACAATATATTCCCTTAACTTGAACTTCTACATAGTTGCCTCATTGATTACATGTATGGTTTACTAATTTAATTATGCTATGAAAAGCATTATGGTACTTACTTTCTATTATCTTATCTTCTATAAGACAATTAATATATATTTACTCAATTTTCTATTTATGTGTATATTGGTTTTCCTTTAACTTGTACGAACAAGACTCCTCATTCTTGTTTGACTCTTGTATTGGGTTTCTTTGTCAACTCTTCTGAAGGGAGTTTACCAAATAGGGACTACAAGATTATAATAATTTTGGAAAGAAGTCCTCCTTCAATGATATCACGTACCCTTCTATCCCTATTATGTATATAAATATAAGTTTCTTCTATTTTGCTATTTAAACATTGCATATTCACACTCCCAAATTGTTGACATGTTACAATAGAAACTAAACCCTTTTAGTTAAGTAACTTTTCTACCCTCTAGTGTTTATAACATTCATTAAATAGAAGAATAAATAGTTCATATGAATCAAGTTTTCAATAGAGCATAAACAAATAAATTGATTACTTATTTATGTTTTTCAGAGCATAATAGGAGTAACCATACTCGTGACAAATGAACTGTTGGGCTCCCCTTGAGCTCTATGCAACTTTTCTGTCAAGAACCAAAACCATTCTTTCTTAACATTTCTTCCTCAAATCCTAGTAGTGTCATCCTTAATATGGGCTAAAACTTCAGTTATTTTGCCTAGGTTTAGTCTTTCTCTCCCATTGAAATCTCAATATATAAAATTCCTTACTCCTCCATAGTTTCTTCATCCACCCATGACACTATAACTCTTGTCATGATTAATTTTCTGGTAGGGTCTCTCCCTTGAAGATGAAGGACCCTTTTTTTTTCTATGTCAACTATCCTCCCTTAGACTACAACTCATTTTTTAACTACTTCCTGACAGTCAAGATCTTAAATGTTAGAAATGTAGATCACTATGTTGAAAATAGCAACAAGAAATGCTAAATATAGAAGTGTTAAATTTATCACTACTATAAATAGAATTTTGGGATACCTTCCTATTTTAGTTAGGTCCTAAACTAAAATAGAAAAGTAAAAATTTGAATTTGATATTAGCAGCTATTTGTAAAATAATTAATTAATTCATCTTGAGTTAATTAGTTGTAGGAAATCAAACATGAAGTCTATGTGAAGACATGCAACAGTTTCTCCATTGATTGAGGAATTTATCAATGAGTTAAAGGGATAAGGATGAGTTGTAATTAGTTGGCTCAATTAACTGAGTCAAGTCTAGTTAGATTAGTTCAAATAGTTTGTTGAACTAATTGTGGGTTCAGTTAGTTAATGCATGCATGCATGTAACTACTGCACTTTAGATAACTAAATATTCTCTCATAAATAACTCATGCATGTTAGTTCAGTTAGAGACCTAATTAAGATCAGATGGAGGGACATTGTACTATCGTTATAGGAATATTCCATTGTGAATATCTCTATCATGTAGAAGGAATTCATTCCTTGGAGATTGCGTAGTTACCTCTCAAGTTTAGCAATTGTGTGATGAGGCCAATCACACAGGTGACATCATTGGACCCAAGAAAAAATGCGCAACGAAATAGAAGGCTTGTAGGGCTGAGGGAAGCCATATCTAGTGTCTATTCAGTGTGTGATCTGTATTGTTTGATTGCAGAGAGAGCAGAATAGCTTGTGAGGTGATCCTTTTTGTAATCTGAACATATTTCCACTTGTATGATTATACAAAGGTTGGGGTTTTAGGCTGAGGTTTTCCCAGGTTATTCTTCTATGTTCATGTCTGATTGATTTCTCATTCTGAGTTATATGTGTTTTATTTGATCTTGCCCATATTCGATTAAGCTTCCACAAAGTTTGTTGTAGAAGTATATTTTGTATTTTGTTATAGTATATTGCATAATCTGTTGATCTATAGTGGGAATTTCTACATGGTATCAAAGCAAAGGTGATCACGTGAAGAACAATATATAAAAAGGGAGAAGTTTGGAGTTTGAGGTTCTTGAATATAGAAATCGAGTTCTTATCACATCCCAATTTCACCAATGGCATTCAACGGTTTAAGAGTCAAGTATGCCCTTGATGAAAACTTGAATTATATAGCCTGGATGGATCACATGGAAGGAGTATTAGAGGATAACGATCTAAAGGACTTCATTGATCAAGAGTTCCCCAAGCTGGCAGCAGCTGATGCTACAGAATTGGTGAAATGGAAGAAATGTGTGGCTAGAGAAAGGAGAATCACCATGGAGGGAGTTTGAGACCACATTGTCTCGAGCTTCCATGGGAAGGAGACACCATTTTCAATGTGGAAAACATCGAAAGATCTATATCAGAATAACAACAATCAGAGGAAGCTGGTGCTTAAAGACAAGCTTTGGAAAATCAAGTGTGAAAATGGCGACACGATCTCTACATATCTTAACAAGTTCACCACCTGTAGGGATGAGCTTGGAAGAGTAGGGATCATGACAGGCAGTGATGACATGGTGAGTCTTGCACTCCTTAGTCTTCCTAAGAGCTAGCATAGCTAGCAACGCTTGGTTAATGGAAGAGAAAAAATGTCATATAGGGAACGACTTTAGTCGGATCTGATGTAGGAGGAGATAAGAAGAAGCACTAGAGATGGATCCTCATCAAACCAAGATGATGAGGGAAATCTAGCCTTAGCAAGTAAGGCGAGGAAAGGGAAAGGGAAGGCGTTCCATCCCAAATCTAGTTCTTCCCATGCTGGGAAGAAGTTTGACAAATCAAAAGTGTGATGCTTTCATTGCCATGAAGTTGGCCATTATGCTACGAATTCTCCACAAAAGAAATCCAAGAAGGGTTCCTTGGAGGGATTTGATGGTGAGGCACTCTCCTCATAGTTTGAGTTGGATTTATCTCTCATCGCATGTATGGTTTCATCCATGGTGGGGATGTGTGTGGTACCTGGATAATGGAGCTTGATTCCACATGTCAGGTGACAAGAATATTTTTAGTAGCTTGGAGGAGAAGGATCTCTAGATGCAGATCGAGATGAGCGATGATGGAAAGTACCATGTTTTAGGTGAAGGTATGATTATGTTTCAGAGGGAGCATGGAGCTCCCCTCACCCTAACTGATGTAAAGTATGTAACACGTCTGAACAAGAATCTTGTGTTCTTTTCTATGCTAGAAGATAAAGGCTATGATGTCCTCTTTAGTAAAGGAAAGGTATTCCTTAGGAATATTAGCACTGGACAGACCAAGCAAATTGGGATTCGAGTAAAGAATCTCTACAAGTTGGAGGTAGACCATTGTGTTTCATTGAGTTCCAAAGATGAGATGGTGCAGAGCCAAGATTTTGGTGAGCTATGTCATAGAAGATTGGGCCACTTGCACGACGGAGCCCTGAAGATCATGCAACAGATTTCTACTGGACTTCCCAAGGGAAAACTTGAGAAGACAAATACATGTAAAGGTTTTCTTTGGGTAAGTATGCGAAATATTCCTTTACAAATCAAGACAACAGAGCTGGAGTAATCCTAGAGCGAGTTAACTCAGATGTTTGTGGACCTCTCACAACCTCCACTACTAAACAAAGGTACTATGTTATTTTTATTAACGATTTTTCTCTTAGATGCTAGATCTACTTTATGCGAAAGAAGGATCAGACCCTCTTGAGGTTTTGTGAGATTAAATCCTTGACAGAGAAAGAATCTAGAAAGAAAATAAAAGCCTTGCATAACAACAATGGTGGAGAGTATGTCCCACAACAGTTGAAGGACTTCTGCACTATAGAAAGAGTTAAGCAAGAGTTGATGGCACCCCATAACCCACAATAGAATGGGGTGGCCGAAAGGAAGAATAGATCAATTGTGGGTGCAACTTGAGTGATGTTGCATGACCAAAGACTACCACTACATTTATGAGCTGAGGCATGCAATACAGTAGTGTACTTTCAAAACAAAAGCCTACACCATATATTGGGAATGAAGACAATTATGGAGGCCTTTTCCAAGAAGCGACCAGGTGTGAGTCACTTTCGAATATTTGGATCATTATTTTACTGTCATGTGGCTAAAGATGCCTGGAAGAAGATAGATCCAACATCTGAGTTGGGAATACTTGTGGGATACACTAATACACCCCACAGCTATCGAGTGTACCTGCCTACCAGTCAGAGGACAGTGGTACGTAGGGATCTAAAGCTTGATGAGCAGAAAGCCATGCAAGTATCACTTGAGAGGGAGCTAAAGTTGCACGAAGAGGAGGAACTTTCAGTTCCTAAGGAGGAGGAGCCTCAGATCGATGCAGAGCAGCTGCATGTATAGGATCCCAAAGTGGAGATATCCACTCATGCTGAGACTTCTACAGATGAGCGGAAACGCTCAAGGGAAGCTAGCAGGTTGATGCTAGATGGGTGAGAGAATATGGGACAACCATATTCTTAGCGAAAATAGAGGAGGTCGCCTGAGCAGTACACTGGGTACATGGCCCTAGTTGGGGAGTGTGTAGATACTGAACCTTCTTCGTTCGAGGAGGCAGTGCAACAACCAGCCTGGGTTGATTCAATGGTAGAGGAGTATGACTCTATCATTTGGAACAGTGAGTGGGATGTTGTCCCAAGACCTCAGGGCAAGTCAGTGGTGAGTTCCATATGGCTTTACAAGGTAAAGTAGGCAACTGATAACGGTGTTGAGAAACATAAAGCGAGGTTTTTTGCCCAAGGTTTCTCACAGGTCGAGGGGATCGAATACGATGAGACATTTGCTCCTATAGCAAGATAGTCATATATCATATCGATGTTGGCACTATCAGCTCAGATGGGTTGGAATATCCATCAGATGGACATGAAGACAACATTCCTCAATAGGAAGATTTAGGAGGAGGTGTACATTGAATAGCCAGAGCATTTCAAGACCTTTGATCGTGAGTCGTATGTGTGCTGAATCAAGAGGGCTTTATATGGGTTGAAGCAAGCACCTCGGGCTTGGTACATCACGATCGATAGCTATTTCATTGGGTTTGGATTCACCAAGAGTGAAGCAGATGTGAACCTTTACCACATCATGGTAGAAGGTAAGCCATTGGTCATTGTTCTTTCTGTCAATGATCTGATTTTGATAGGTGATGATCAACTAATCCAGTCTTGCAAGGAGGACCTTGCAAGAGAGCTCAAAATGAAAGACATGGGTCTTATGCACGAACTTCTTGGCATGCATGTGTGGTAGAATGATGGTGATGTATTTGCGTCTCAAGGCAAGTATGCCAGTGAGATACTCAGGTGTTTTCACATGGAGAAGTGCAAGCCCATGTAAACTCCTCTAGCTGGGAATTGGAGGAAGGAGGATGCTACTTTAAGTGAGGTAGTAGGTGCTACTGTTTATTGGTAGCGTGTGGGTTCACGTATGTATTTGGTGAACACACAACTAGACTCATGCTTTGTGGTGAACCAACTGAGTCAAGCTATGGTTTAGCCCACCAAGTTGTTTTGGAAGGTAGCGAAGCATGTGCTGAGATAGCTCAGAGGTACATATCAGTTTGGTTTGTGGCACAAATGGATAGAGGGAATGAAGCTTCAGGGCTTCATAGATGCAGATTAGGCAGGGAGTCCATCAGATCGGAAGAGCACTTCTACAGGAATCTTCAACTTTGGTTCAACTGTAGTTTCCTGGTATAGTAGAAAACAGAGTTCAGTTGCACTTAGCTCAGCATAGGTTGAATACATGGCTATTAGTAAGGCTTCATGTGAGACCATTTGGATGAGGAAGATTCTAGTGGAATTCTTTATTCAGAGGATGGATCCAATTGTGATCTATTGAGAGAATCAGAGTTGTATCAAATTGTCCGAGAATCCAGTTTTTCATTATAGGTCCAAGCACATTGATATCTAGTATAACTATATTCAATACTGTGTGGTCAAGATGATTATGTTGTTGATATATGTTTCGACCGAGGAAGAGGATGCAGATATTTTGATGAAGGCATTTTCAAAATGCAAGTTCTAGTTCCACAGAGATAGGATTGGGGTTACTAATAATACCTTTGTTGTTGATAGGGAGTGTTGAAAATAGCAACTAGAAATGATAAATATAGCACTGCTAAATTTAGCATTGTTATAAATATCATTTTGCGGTACCTTCCTATTTTAGTTAGTCCCTGAACTAAAATAGAGAAGTAAAAATTCGAATTTGATCTTAGCATCTATTTGTAAATTAATTAATTAATTCATCTTGATTTAATTAGTTGTAGAAAATCAAACATGAATTCTATGTGAAGAAATGCAATAGTTTCTCCATTGATTGAGGAGTTTATCCATGAGTTAAGGAGATAAGGATGAGTTGTAATATTGAGTTGTAATTAGTTGGCTCAATTAACTGAGTCAAGTCCAGTTAGATTAGTTCAAATAGTTTGTTGAATTGATTGTGAGTTTAGTTAGTTAATGCATGCAATAATGTAATTATTTCACTTCAGATAACTGAATATTGTCTCATAAATAACTCATGCATGTCAGTTTTAGTTACAGACTTAGCTGAGATTAGATTGAGGGATATTGTATTCTCAGTTGCAAGAATATTCCAATGTGAATATCTCTTACATGCCAAAGGAATTCATTCCTTGTAGATTGCGCAGTTACTTCTTTAGTTTAGTGAGTGTGTGATGAAGCCAATCACAAATGTGGCATCATTGGACCCCAATAAAAAATGTGCAAGGAAATAAGAGTCCTGGAGGGCTGAGGGAAGGCATATCTAATGTCTATTTAGTCTATGAGCTGTGTCATTTGGTTGAAGAGAGATCAGGACAGCTTGTGAATTGATTCTTTTTGTAATCTGAAGATATTTCCAGTTGTATGATAATATAGAGATTGGGGTTGTAGATTGACGATTTCCCTGGGTTATTCTTCTGTGTTCATGTGTGATTGATTTCTCATTCTTAGTTATATGTGTTCTATTTGATCTTTCTCATATTCGATTAAGCTTCTGTAAAGATTTTTGTAGAAGTAGATCTTGTATTTTGCTTTCGTATATTGCATAATTTGTTGATCTACAGTGGGAATTTCTATACATTACAAAGAGGGGGGGGGGGGGGGGGGGGGGGGGGGGTTGAATTAGTAGTGAAGGAACTTGGATAATTTCTAACAGTTTTTTCCAAATCATAAAATATCCATACACATTATAACATCAGTAGATAATTGTAGACTAAATTAAAACATAAGAGCCATTAAAAACATCAATAGACACATGCACAATGAAAGTATCTATGTTCAAAACCCTCAAGGGAGGAAAACCCACCTGGCATCCACTATTGTTGCACTGCTTGTTGCTATCTTATTATTATAAATCAAATATTTTACATCTTTTAGTTGGCCACCACTATCTAGGAGCCACTACCCCTGTGAATAGTATTGATATCCACCACTAGCTAGGAAGTCTCTACTCACATAACCTTGTAGGACAACACTTTTTGGAAGCCACCACTACTAGTAATCCTTTCCCAACCACCCTTGCTCTATCCAACCACCACTAGATGGATATTCCACTCCTAATATACCATTTGTTGGACACCACCCCTATCTTGTTCAACCACTACATAACGAAGGACACCGCCTGCTCAAATTCTTGTAGCCATGCTTTCATTGATTTCCAAACTAGACTCCACGGAGAACTTCACAGGTTAACAACATACCAGTCTTGTACAAAATGATAAAATCGATCAATGCAAACATTGCATGAGATAATCAGTTAAACACATTAGCAATAAAGAAACACACAATATAGATCTTCAAATCTCCCTTTGCATCATCCCCTCAAGCTATGATCAACAAATGTAATGAAGCATGTTAAACACAAAAGAAAGGTATTAAAAGATCCCTTTGCACCATCTCCACACTCTTCGCTCTATATAATGAATGAAACATACCTCTACTACCTTCCACAAGTGGTTATCTATCATTTCAACTAGGAAAGAAATATACATAGTCCACTCCACTTACATACTCTATTATTCTTACACACTCTTCTCCTCCCACACACTAGCAATACATCTAACCTCTCCAACATGAAGATGTCTCTAATATATAGATGATCTAAACTGATTAAGACAATAATTACACACAAATATGGAGAGCCAAACACTCTTATTCATATTTTGGAAATTTTCTCCTTCACTTGATCCATAATTATGTTCATTGAATGAGAGATATTTTTCAACTGTAATTAACTTACAGATGAAAGGAGACTTTCCTCAAATTTTTTGATTGAAAAACAAGTTCAAAAGGAATACTAAAAACCAATAGAATTTACTAAGTCTACACACATTTCAAGAATTTCACTTTTAAGAATCTTCCTTGGGATAGTATGGGCATCCCATAAAATTTATCTTGGATCATATGGGTTTCCCAATACTGATACCATAATCTTCTCCCTATGGACATTTAGATCCTAGAGAAGATAACATAACTTTTGATCCTTGTCTCCTTGTCCAACCAAATTTTGAGTTCAACTTCAAAAGTGTGTTTGGAACACCATGACAAGCTTTCATAAGTAAGTTGACTTCATGAAAACATTTTTAAGGCATAGAAAATGTCATAAGGGACTAGCTTCTCAACCATATCTACATCAAGTTAGGATCATGAAGACCTAGTTGACCAAACAGCTCTGCATGGATCAACATCACTGCATCAAATAACAATCACGTCAACATATCTACATCAAATCAATGATAACTCACCTCTAGCTAACCTTAAATCATGTGGGCCACCATCACCAGGTTGATGTCAATGATACATCAAACAATATGAAGTCCTAATTGACGTTAATGTTAACACTACAATTCTGACATGCTCCTCCTTTGGCATTGATTTCATCCTCAACTTGATCTCCATTACGTTGAGGTTGGTTCGATCTTCATAATCTATCCATAGTCCATTTTGTCTTCCATGTCCCTATTTTCTATCCCCCTTTGACATCAGTGGTAAAGGGAAATACGAACTCTGAAGAGAAATGGAAAAAATGTGAGGGATGAGAGAAGTAGGCACCCTATCATTATCAACACCATGTGGATACAAGGATAATACAAACTAATGAACCAAGGATCTCTCTCATGCAAGATAAATGTGAAAAATAATCAACTCAACTGCCAAAATGTCTTTAGCCAAGACGGTGCATTCTCTCATGATGAAAATTTTTCCACTAAGCATGTAATGGGGCTGTAAATACACTCTTTTTTTTTTGAAGTAGAAATACTTCTTCTTCATTTGCAATAATCCTCCTTGCAAAGTGCAAGAGACTACCCGTTAAAAACTAGGTTCCAACTAACTTTTAACAATGATATAAAATGAAGTGCCATATAAATAAAAGTATTCATGGATTAAATACATGGTTGTGATAAGTATGTAGGACTAACATGCAACTCCTCAATAACCATACCTATCACCAAGAATTGACTCAATGAACCCAAGTTTACATCATTCACGCAATGTAATAGGGCTACATCAATGATATACAAAATATGACATGACTATGACACCCATTAACCCATACATAGCTTATTTGTCAACTTTTACAATACCTGTTAGACACCATGTGTCTCTCAAAGAAAAATCCACCAATAGGATGAAACAATAGTGATACATGGCTTATACAATTGTATGAAAGTGTGCTTTCTTCTATGCAAGTCCAATACCATGATATTTATCAAATACATAGCATCCATGAGAAATGATATAGGATATATATGCAGTAACAACAATTGGAGTGTTATTCATGGCATATTATAGTGCATGGATGCCCTCAACATCTTAGCCATAAACAAGGATATTTCCATCAACATGTGTGTAACTCACATTGACACCAACATTGAAATTTCTATAGCAAAACCATAATAACCACCAAAAACCACCATGCTCTACATAGGCATCCACGACATAATCATATGACAATAGAAACATGAATACCATAACATAGACACAAAAACATATACATCCTCATCATCAATGGAAAATATATCATCAAAGAGTCATAAAATCAAGATACATATTCTTGTAGCATCAACTCAAGATTCATTAAATAAATAAGAAAACAACAAAAGTATCACTAGTAGTACATAAGAGACTATAATAGTAATCTCCCCAACATCATAAAAGCATGTCCAAATAAATAATGCATCTAAGAAACAATAATAAAGAACTAGTCTATGAAACAAAAAAAAAGAATATAATCTTTTGCAATAAAATCATTATCCACAACTCATCAACTCCTTGGTCTCATGAAACCAATATCAACTCACTCTATCCTCAAACAATGACACCAAAACTCCTAAGTAGAAGAAGCATTACAACCAAAAAATCATAGGAAATGACATACTCTTATGAGACTCATTCAACAACAAACTCTGTCCATGATTAAGTGGAAATATACTTATAATCCAACTTCCACAAGTGCATAATCTCATTGCAACCCAACCATCCAAATGCAGCAAATATTAGCAACAACATGCATCACCATCTATATATACAAGACATGGGTAACAATGTGCATAATATAAATGTTACAACTCCATGACTCCATCATTTGATCGCCATAGTAGCTTCACATGCATGAAAATACATGACATAAATGTGATCTAGCAATATGGATACTAGCATCATATTATATTTCCCATGAAACCATACTAACTCATCCTGCTAGTAGTATGTGGAAGCAACAAAAAAAATCTTCTCAATTTCTTCCTACAATTTACAATGTCAAATACATGCTTGACGACCTCCTCTACCAAGCACAATGTCAAATAAGAACATAACATGAGGAAAATAGCAAGCTCCTCCAACCAATGTCTATTTATTTTTCTGCTAGCAAGAAACCATGATGGCATGGATAAACCAGTGAAACATCAGAATCATATGAGATGCCATCATATAATCTATACACCTTGGCAAACTCTCTCATGCTCACATCACAAATTATTGACCAAAATAGTTGGAACAAATGTAACATTAGTAGCATAAGCCATAGTAGCATGCATCAGTTAAAATGACATGGTTGTCATGTCCTAAAAATATCATAAAAATTAACATATAATTTTTCCCTAGCTATCAACAAAATATATTTGTGGCTAATCCAAATGTTGGAAAAATGAAAATAAGAATAGATTAGAAATAAAACCAATATTTGAAACCTCATGTATCTTGTTGGAAATAATACTAGGGGGGTGAATCAGTATTATCAAACTATTTTCAACATACCATCCAGATTTATACTTTAAATTATTCTTCAGATATTGATGATTAACTTATATGTTAGTACGACATAATACAAAAGCAGATAGTCACACCAAAGAACACCAGATATAAGGTGGAAACCCAATGTGGGTGAAAACCACCTGCTGCAATATGTCTCTATCTTCTTTCAATTAGAAACTTCTTTTACAATGATTTTGTATTGGTGCAGTCCTTTACCAGTACGCAGGCTGCAACCTGCAGAGAGCTACAACTCTCTCTCATTTTCCAGTCTCTCCTGAAAGGGAGCTACAACCCCCTACCTCTTTTCAAGGACCACTTTTCATAAATTTTCAAATTGGATCCATGAACATCAATTTTGAATCACCTAATCAACTCAATCAAAAATCAACCAATAACTTCTCAGATTTTAGTAACCAGATCAGTAATCTAAACCCAGAACTCTTCAGCAATAGATAAAAGACAGCCAACCAATGCTTTAAGACAGATACGCAGTTTTCCCTTTTCTAGCCTGCGCAGCTCCACACCTATGGCTTCTGTTGTGCTGCGTACCCCCATAGAGCGCCTTCTCCTGCACTGCGTATCGCCGTAGAGTGCCTTCTGCTGCGTTGTGTATGTCTGCACTGTCCCTTCTGTTGCGTTGCGTACCTACACACCTACGCCTTTCACTAAACTGCGAACCTTCGCATCTGCACTGTGGATCGCCTGTGGACCTCTGATTAGAACTAAATTAACAGTCCTCCAATGTGCCACTGACAATTATATCTACAGATTTGATTATGCGCCCGAGAGATCACGACTTCATAGATTCACCTTCAAATTCACTTTGATTTAGATCAAGCTTTTAAAACCGATAACCCAATATTTCAGATCTTAAGATATTCAAATTTCACAAGTGTCTAGCCAAGTGATCTCCTTCCCTTTTTATAGGCAAGCCCTTACTAAAACCATGAAAGAAAACCATAGAGAGCCAAAACAGGGGACCCAAAAACTGGGGGCTCAATAATTTGGATATTATACCACGAATCAAAACCATAGGATCATGAACGATGGGCTAAATACCACGGGCCAAACAAAATAAAACCCCACTTGAGCGCATTTCTCTGCATTGGAGTGAGTGAACTAGGGTCCACACCTTCTGAATGGGGCACCTACGGGTATGTCTGCACCTCTTGGTCAGGGTACCTGCCGGTCCGCACCTTTTGAATTATGCACCTGCGAACCTCTAATTTTCGATCATTTTGAGAGCCTGATCAGAGTTTTTCCACATGATTGAGTTTCCATCAAGTACAACACATGTACCATAGAGCAAATTTTCCATCAAGTACAACACCTGTACCATAGAGCCAGACCAGAATCATAATGCCAACAATCTCCCCCTTTGGTCTTGATTGCAACCTCAACATCCTCAACGTCATTTTCCCCCTTTGACATCAAGGGCAAAGGGTTATGCTCCCCTGAGAACATGCTCCTCCTGACTATAGACCGGGTCTGCAAAAGGAAAGAACTTTCTTCAAGAAATACCAATCCACCAAACACCATAAATGACCATGAAAGAGATAGAGACATATTGAAGCTACATTCAGATTAGCATCTATGTTCTCCCTCTGTACTACCATAATGCCGACAATGCATTATATATGCTCCCCCTGAACCTGTGCCATTCGATCTGCGACCAATCAATAACCTAGCAAATGTATGCACATACTCCATATGAAACTCGCGTACAACCAACAATGGGATTCAACAACAAGATGATGCATCAACAACTCCTAGCTTTTTCCTGAGGTATTCAAAGGTCTCCCTAGGTAATGGTTTGTTGAGTATATCAACAACTTGTTCCTTAGAAGGAACATACTCCAACTTGAACTTTTGTTCATGTACTTGTTCCCTCAGAAAATGATACTTGATCAGTATGTGCTTGGTCTTTGAATGCATGACTGGGTTCTTTGAAATGCTGATTGCACTTGTATTGTCACATAAGATGGAGATAGGTGGTGTAAAAGTGATTTGAAAATCCTGCAAGGTCTACATCATCCAAAGAAGTTGAGTGCAACAAGATGCAGCAGCCACATATTCCGCTTCAGCTGTAGATAATGGAATCGAACTTTGTTTCTTGCTGAACCAAGATACTAATCTGGAACCCATAAAGAATGCACCACCACTTGTGCTCTTCTTGTCATCCACGCTTCCGACCCAATCTGCATCTGTATAAGCATGAAGTGTGAGATCTCTATCTCTAGGATACCATAAGCCATAGTTTTGAGTTCCTTAGAGGTACTTGGAAATTCTCTTTACTGCCTGGAGATGAGTTTCCTTTGGATTTTCTTGAAATCTTCCAACTATTCCCACTACATGCATGATGTCTAGTCGGGTACCTGTCAAATAAAGTAGACTTCCAATCATAGATCTGTAGGTTGGTTGATGAACTGCTGTTGATTCATCATTCGCACTAAGATTGCATCCTGTAACCATAGTGGTACATACTGGTTTCGAATCTTCCATGCCATACTTCTTCAGAATCTGCTTGAGGTACTTGGTTTGAGACAAGAAGATACCGCCTTCATTTCGTTGGATTTGCAATCCAAGAAAGTATGTCAGTTCTCCAAGCAAGGACATTTTGAATTCTTTCTACATCACGAAGGCAAAGCTTTGACTCATAACTTCTTCATTGCTGCCAAAGATAATATCATCTACATACACAACAAGTATTAGCAATTTGTCATTTTCAATTTTTATATAAGATTTCTATCTGCTAATCCTTTTGAAAAACCTTGTTGATGAAGGTATTTGTCCAAACGGTAGTACCAAGCTCTTGGAGCCTGTTTAAGACAATAGAGAGCCTTTTTCAGTCTGCATATAAGATTTGGATCATTCCCAAGAATGAAACCATATGGATGCTCAATGTATACTTCTTCTTCTAAGTCTCCATTCAGAAAAGTGGATTTCACATCCATTTGAAATACTTTGAACTTTTGAAAGCTTGAGAGAGCAAGGAACATTCGGATGGCCTCAAGTCTTGCAACAAGAGCAAAATTTTCTTCAAAATCTATTCCTTCTTGTTGGGCATACCTTTACAAACAAGTCTGGCCTTGTTTCTAATTACTTCCCCATTTTTGTTAAACTTATTTTTGAAGATCCATTTTGTCCCTATGACATTCTTATCCTTTGGTCTAGGAACCAACTCCCAAGTGTTGTTTCTTTCGATCTATTCAAGTTCTTCATCCATTGCCTTGACCTAGCATTCATCTTTTCATTCCTATTTTACATTTTGTGGCTCAGTGGAGGAGAGCAATGCCAAATAGCTTGAGGCTTCTGCAATTGTTCTTCTTGTTTGTACACCTGCCTCTTTCTACCCCAAAATTTGAGATTCTGGGTGATTATTTTGAACATATCTAGATGGAGTCTTCTATTTTATCCTTGTCTATTCCTCTGGTGCCCCTTGAGGTTCTTCTTCTTCATCATCAGTCTGATTTGGAGGGTAGTCTTCATCCTCTTCGATATTTTCATGATTTACTTGCCTAGGAATATATCCTTTTTCATAAACCACTACATCAATGCTATCAACAATTCTTCCAAGTCTTTTATTATAACACTTAAATTCCTTGTTGTGGGGGGAATAACCAAGGAGAATGCCTTCATCTGCTCTAGGTTCAAGTTTGCCAAGCTATTCATCAGTGTTCTTAATATAGCATTTGCTTCCAAAAATTTTGAAATGCTTTACTGAAGGAGTCTCACCATACCAGAGCTCATGAGGAGTTTATGTGTTGTTCACTCGGATATTTTTTTTGTTGAGAATAACAACCGCAGCAAATGCAGCTTCACCCCAGAAAGTTGCGAGAGTTCCAAATTCATCAAGCATAGCACGAGCCATTTGCTGAACCGTTCTGTTCATCCTTTCTACCGCTCCATTTTGCTGAGGATTCCTAGCTGTAAAGAATTCCCTTTTTATTCCATGTTCTTCATAGAAATCGAAAAACTCATTTGAGGTAAACTCCCCACCTCTGTCACATCTGAGGCAATTAATTTTGTAATCTGATTCGTTTTCAACCAAGGCTTTGAAATATTTGAATTTTTCAAATGCTCCGTCTTTGTGCTTCATAAGTCCTAACCAAACCATCCTAGAGAAGTCATCAATGAATAATATAAAGTATTCTTGTCCTCGAGGTGACCTTGTCCTAAAAGGACCACATACATCTGTATGGACTAGTTCAAGAGGCCTGCTGGCTGATCCTTCCTTCTCAGGGAAGTTAGTTCTGGTTTGCTTACCAAACTGACATGATTTGCATATGGTGTTGTCTGGAATTTTGATATCTGGAAGACCATGGACTGCCTTGTATTTGCATGCTTTCCTTATTTGTGAAAATCTTAGATGCCATAACCTTCGGTGCCATAACCAGTGTTCATCATCTTTGCTCAAATAGCATTTTTGTTGTCCTTCTTCAAATATGTATAGATTATTTGGAGTTCTTCTGCCTTTGATCACTGTTTCTCCTGTATCAAGATCACGAACAATACACTCATTTGATCGGAATATTACCTCGGTTCCTTGATCACACATCTGACTGACACTCAGTAGATTATGCTTCAAGCCATCAACATACAAAACATTTCCAGCTTTGACCTTTTCTTTTAACTGAACAATGCCTTTTCCTTTTATGGCTGCAGGGGTATCATTTCCAAAAGAAACCTTCTTTCCCTTTTCTAAAGCAGCATATGATTCAAGTTTATCTTTATCACCTGTCATATGCTTCGAACATCTGTTGTCAATGTACCATTTATTTTCCTGTCCTTTTGCATAAAAGGCTATCCCACATCTTTCTAGTCATGGTTCCTTTATTCTCCATGTTTTGGTGCTTGAGGTTTGTTCCTTTGTCTGCCGAAACTTGCTTCTGCATTCAGAATCTTCATGACCAAAGTTATTACAAATAGAGCATTCAATTTCATTTTCAAGGGCCGAATAGTTGTTATAGGTCCTTTTTGTAATCCTAGTCATACTTCTTTGTTTTTGAGCTTCTCTAGTCATGATTGTCTTATAGGCGACACATTGAGCTGCTTTGTGACCAAATTTATGGCAAGAGAAACGTTGGCCATTGACGAAACTTCTGCGATTATCAAATTTACCAGCCATATGATTGTAGTTTCTATTGTCATCCATTCTTGAGGCAAATTGAGAAGATATTACCTATGGCTGATTGTAGCTTTTGTTCACCCTTGAGGTGGATTGTCCCTGATTTACCTGCTAGTCATTGTTTGTTCTTGATGGACTTTGATCCTGTTTTACCTGGTGATCTCCATTTGGCTTTTGTTTATATCTCCTTGCTGCATCGAGATAACTCTTTGAGGTGGATGCTTGAGATGCTTCTCCATTATATCTCAGACCTGTCTTGATTAGTGGAGAGCACTGCACATTGATGATCTAATCCAGAGTTTCAAATCCTTTAACAAATTTAAGATTAAGAGCCTTTGTTTTCTCAATTTCTTTTCGAAGCGCAACAATTTCACATTCTAACTTTTCAAGAGATTGTTCCTTTTCATGAAGTTGGATTTGCAAAGTGTCAATGATCATATTCTTTTCTTCTAAACGTGTTTTGAGTCTAGAAATCTCTTCATAAAAGCTATCCATATCTATAGCATCCATGTAATCATCATCTTCAAAAGCCATTAAAAGTTTATAATGATTACCTCGTTCATCTTCATCACTATTTGATAGAGCATCACTATCTTCATGGGTGTCATAGCTTTTGTTATTTGCATTCTGTTTCTTGTTCCATCTAACTGGTTCCTTCCCTTTGTCAATCTTATCCTTATGAGGAAATTTGGCAGCATAGTGACCTACGCTTCCACAAGAAAAACATTTTAAAGGTAACTTACCTCTGAATCTTCTAGTACCCCATTGAAGATTTCTGACAAAATTTGATTCTTCTTCTTCTTCTGACGCGTGACTTGATTCATTGTACTGTCCTTTGCCTAAACCCTTGCAGGCAGCTTCTCTCCTGTCGGATGGACCTCCTTTTCTCATTTCATAAGCAGTTATAATTCCATGCAACTGTGACATTTTAAGGTTTTGTAGATTCTCCTTTTCTTCTATTGCAGAAACTTTGGATTCAAACTTAGAGGACAAAGATCTTAGAATCTCATCTACACGAAGAAAATAGTTAGCCACACTTTCATCATTATACATTTTGAGATTTTCATATTGAATTATGAGGGTTTGAAGTTTTGCTCGTTTTACCTATTCATCTCCTTCATAGCTCAAGACAATCTTGTCCCATATTTATTTTGCGGATTTATACTGCATAACCTTGACAAATTCTGACTGAGATAGGCATCCTAATAGAGTATTGGCCACCTTTGCATTTGTTTCATATTTCTTCTTCTCAGCCGGATCTGTAGGAGTTGCTGAGGGAAAAGTGTACCCTGTATCTATGATATCCCAAACTTCTGTACCAAGAGATTGAAGATAGGCAGTAACTCTTACCTTCCAATAAACAAAATTTGTCCCATCAAAAACCGGTGGCCTGATTGATGCTTCCCTCTCGTAGTTGCTCATGATGGATGATCTTCCTTCAAGTGATCAAGCTTCTTCTGAAGGACTTCCTCTGATACCAATTGTTGGAAGCAATACTAAGAGGGGGGGAGTGAATCAGTATTATCAAACTATTTTCAACATACCATCCAGATTTATACTTTAAATTATTCTTTAGATATTGATGATTAACTTATATGTCAGTACCGCATAATACAAAAATAGATAGTCGCACCAAAGAAGACCAGATATAAGGTGGAAACTCAATGTGGGTGAAAACCACCTACTGCAATATGTCTCTATCTTCTTTCATTTAGAAACTTCTTTTACAATGATTTTGTACTGGTGCAGTCCTTTACCAGTACGCAGACTGCAACCTGCAGAGAGCTACAACTCTCTCTCATTTTCCAGTCTCTCCTGAAAGGGAGCTACAACCCCCTACTTCTTTTCAAGGACCACTTTTCATAAATTTTCAAACTGGATCCATGAACATCAATTGTGAATCAGCTAATCAACTCAATCAAAAATCAACCAATAACTTCTCAGAATTTAGTAACTAGATCAGTAATCTAAACCCAGAACTCTTCAACAATAGATAAAAGACAGCCAACCAATGTTTTAAGATAGATACACAGTTTTCCCTTGTCCGGCCTGCGCAGCTCCACACACGTGGCTTCTGTTGTGCTGCGTACCCCCGCAGAGCGCCTTCTGCTGCGCTGCATACCCCTGCAGAGCGCCTTCTGCTGCGCTACGTACCTCTGCACTGTCCCTTCTATCGCGCTGCCTACCTACGCACCTGCACCTTCCACTGAACTGCGAACCTCCACATCTGCACTGTGGATGACCTGCGGACCTCTGATTAGAACAAAATTAACAGTCCTCCAATGTGCCACTAACAGTCGGATCTACAGATCTGATTATGCGCCCCAGAGATCATGACTTAATAGATACACCTTCAAATTCACTTTGATTTAGATCAAGCTTTTAAAACCGATCACCCAATATTTCAGATCTTAAGATATTCAAATTTCACAAGTGTCTAGCCAAGCGATCTCCTTCCCTTTTTATAGGAAAGCCCTTACTAAAACCATCAACCAAAACCATAGAGAGCCAAAACAGGGGACCCAAAAACCGGGGGCTCAATAATTTGGATCTTATACCATGAACCAAAACCGTAAGATCATGAGCGATGGGCTAAATACCACGGGCCAAACAAAAGAAAACCCCACGTGAGCGCATTTCTCTACATTGGAGTGAGTGAACTGGGGTCGGCACCTTCTGAATCGGGCACCTGCGGGTATGTCCCCACCTCTTGGTCGGGGTACCTGCGGGTCCACACCTTTTGAACTATGCACCTGTAAACCTCTAATTTTCCATCATATTGAGAGCCTGATCAGAGTTTTGCCACATGATTGAGTTGCCATCAAGTACAACACTTGTACCATAGAGCAAAGTTGCCATCAAGTACAACACCTATACCATAGAGTCAGACCAGAATCATAATGCCAACATATCTTCCCCTCAACACGTGCATCACTTTAATTATATGTATATTTTCCATCATGCAATCTATCCAATATGGTTGTACCTCCAGGAATCTACATGCAACTTAAGATATGGCCATATGCTCCAACCGAGAGCATTTAGGCCACAGTTTTTGGTGGGATTCTCTTACTACTTGTTTCTCCTCAAAAATTTTATATATTGACCTTCGACATGGACAACACATTGTTTCATCTCCTATGGATAGCCTTGCACTATTTTCTCCTTTTAATTGGACCTCTTGTAACACATGCAAAACTTGCAATATTTTTCCATATTGCCAATATTTCCAGACACATAGCACTTTATGTGACTTAATAATGGTGGAAGTGACTCATATATCCTATTAATTAGCTTTCTATTCTTTTCATTTGTCATGCATTCAATTGCATGAGAAACGAGAACAAAAAAAAGGACTATTATACATGTCTGTAGATGACGTTTGTGAGTAGGGAAACCTTCTTTGCATGCTTTCTTGAGGAGGTTTCTCCTTTTGTCTATAGGACTAGGTCTCTTTCCATGTGCAACTTGTTTCTCTATGCCTAGGTTTTTGATAGTTAAAACATTTATCCTGAAAATTCAACATTTTTCTTTGGAATATTATTTTCCTCGTCGCTTGGCTATTGGGTTTTCTTATTTTTATCCTCATTTTCACTGCTACTACTCTTTCCTGATCTAATTACATATGCATTTGCACTAGTTCTACTTCTTTTTAACTCTTCTCTTGTAGAAGCTACTTTAGCTTTAAATATTTGCATTGGTATTCCATTTCCTTGTATTGCTTCCTCATTCCTTCTTCAATTTCCCTTCCTCCTATTGTTGGGTTTTCAAATTAGAAATTTCTTCCTTGAAGTTTTTCTCTCTTTCTTAAAAAATTTAAAGAAATTTCTTCGAATCCCTATTTTCAAGAGAGAGCCTTTGTACTACACCTAATCTCAAGAAAAGTTGAGTTATATATTTAACTAGTCTCTCCTTTTCTCCACCAATGCTACTAATTTCTTATCCAAAGGGGTTACCTCCCATTCTGTCTGAAGGATCAATATTAACCAATTGATTATCACCTTCTAGCCAATCAATCCCAAGAGCATCATCATCATTGCCTGCACATGAGGAACTTGGTAATTCTTCACCATTCAGAACCAAAAAAAGGAGTGGTTCTTTTGAATATGAAATATTCTTGACTTGTTTGCTACTCTTCTTATTTTTAGGCATGTAGTGCTTATTCTTGATCATGGTCCATGATCTACTCTCAAGCATTCAAGCTTCGTTGAAGAGAAATTGGCTTTGATACCACTTGTTAGAAATGCACATCACAACTAGTGGTGGATGAATTAATAGTGAAGGCACTTGTATGAATTAATGTCGTAACCACATTTATGAGCTTGATGAACAATATATTTCACCCATATCTAGAAAACTTCATCTTAATTTTTATCGATGATATTTTGTTTTATTTTAGAAAGATACAAGAGCATAAAATACCTTCGCAAATAGTCTTCCCAACTTTATTTAAAATCAAATTATATGTTAAGTGTAGTAAATGTGATTCTTTAAAGCTAAATTACAATATTTGGGGCATGTGATCAACCAAGAGGGGATAGATATAGAACTCGCGAAGATAAAGGAAATCAAGGATTGGCCTATTCCCAAGAATGATGCATATATTAGGTTCTTTATCATTATAACAGGATACTATCGTCACTTTATAGCTCATTTTTCAAAGGCATCCTACCCCATCACATGCTTACAAAAGAAGGGTAGGGAATTTAAATGAAATTGAAATGTTAGGATGGCTTTTGACTAGTTAAGGCACGTGTTAAATACAACCCCTATCCTAAGAATTGCACCCCCTGAGAAACAATTTATTGAATGTATAGATGCATACCAGGAAGCAGTAGGAGGAGTTTTAATGCAACAAGTTCAGGTGGTAGCCTATGAGTCTCATAAATTGAAGGAGCATGAGAAAAGGTACTCAAGTTATGACATAGAGCTAATAGTAGTGGTTCATGATTTAAAGGTATGGCAAAAATACATATTAGGAAATAAATTTATTCTAATGAATGATCATAGCAGCTTGACTAATTTATTTAAACAACATACACTTAATGCTCGACAAGCATGATGGATCACTCTCTCGAGCTAGGTCAACTTTGATATGAAGAACTTAAAAGATAAGGAAAATTGAGTGGTGGATTCCTTCAATAGAAGGATTTTTTTTTTTAAATGGAATTTCCTTTAGTCCACTAAAATCTAATTTTTTAGATAAAATTTAAAATCTAACCTTATAGACCTAGAATATCAGTTTTTACAACATCAAATAAAACAATAAAATAACACTAAAAAGAAGCTAGGATATGATAATAACAATGATGATTTGTTGATCTATTCGTAATCAAGATTTTATTAAATAAATTATTTTAGATGAACATCATAGAAATACGTATGCCTCCCACCATGGACACCAAAAACTGATCACTGTCTTAACGAAGGATTACTTTTGGCCAAGCATGAGGAGAGATGTAATTGAATTTTTGGTGAAATTTATAGATTGCAAACATGTGAAAGATGATAATCAATATTCGTCTAGTTTACTTCACCTATTCCCCATTCTATAATGCAAGTGGGAAACTATCACACTAAACTTTATGAGAGGTCACCCAAGTCAAAGAGGGAAAATGTTACAATAATGGTTGTGGTAGATAAGTTAAGTAAATAAACACATTTTGTTCCCCATGAAATCAACATACAAAGTAATGTAAATTTTTACATATATGGAGTATATGTAAAATAGTCATTTCTGATCGAGATGTAAAATTCACTTATGCTTTCTAGAGAGCTTTATTTATAGGATTAGGCACCCAAGTGCCGTTTAGTAGTTCCTACCATCAATAGACAAATGAAAAAACATACTGGGTAAATCAAGTATTAGAGGACATGCAAAGGATTTACATCATGTGACAACCTACAAAGTGGGAAGAATATCTCCACCTAGTAGAATTTTCCCATAATAATAGTTATCATGCTTCTTTAAGAATGATCCCATTTAAAATGTTGTATGGATGAAGGTGTAGAAAACCTATTAATTGGGGTCATCTAGAGGATAAACTGAAATTCGGAAATTATGTGCTGAAGGAAATGGAACAAACCATGAAAACGGCATGGGGAAACATGAAATATTCCTAGGACTGATAGAAAACATATGTAGGTAGAAGGAAAATCTACAGAGAGTTTCGGGTGGGAGAATACATATATGTGAAGGTTAAACCAAAAAAGAGTACTTTAATATGGGGGACTTGCACAAGGTTGACTCCTCGATTCTGTGGCCCTTTTCAGATACTTTCTAGGATTGGCCTTGTATCTTCTCATATCGCATTACCTAGTCTTATACATTTGCACAATGTATTTCATGTTTCATTACTAAAAATATATGTGCATGATCTTAAGCATATTATGAATGGGTAGGATTTTTAGGTAAATAATGAAGTTGCAATTATTATATATGTTTTTTATTTTAAAAATATGAATGATATAAACTAATGGTTTACATAATGGTTGTGGATTTAGGGTGAGCTGGATGGATAATTCGTGGTAAAGACTTTGCACATATTAGACCAGAGAGAAAGTTTGCTACAAAAATGAGTAATCACTTAGGATAAGGTGAAGTGGAAGAACATTTTCCCAAAATAAGTTACTTGAGAGGATAAAACTTTTATGCATGGGGTATATGTGATTCTATTGAGGGAAAAGGAAAATATCAAGGTCAATGTTTTGTTTAGGGGGGGAAGATAAAATACCCTCCACAAATTTTAAATATCTAATTACCTTCTAGTGAATTTACGTTTAGAGACTATGGGGCCATGCTAAGGGTCGTGTGTGAACGTGAGAGGTAAGTAATTATTTTCTAATTTTATATTAATAAAAATGTTACATTTAGTTATCCATGTAAATTATGGTGGGCAAAATATCTTACCAAAAATTTTCACATTCCAGACAATTAAGAAGGCAGTTATGGAAGGTCTAATAAGGACAAAAAGGTAGAGGTAGTTGTTTCCCAGATTCCTCTCCCTATGGATATATTATCCCAGTAATGGAAAATTTTGGCCAAGAGGGTGAGAGGGTAAAAGCGGGAAGAATATCTCCATCTAGTTTAATCTTCCTATAACAACATTTATCATGCTTCTTTAAGAGTGAGTCCATTCAAATTTATTTATGGGTGGAGACGCAAAACCCCTCCTGACTAGATTCATTCTTGGGATAGATCGATACTAGGATCCTATACGCTAACGGAAATGGAATGAACTATGAAAAAGGTGTGGGGAAACTTGAAAGATGAAAAATATTGGCAAAAAACATATGCAAATAGAATGCAAACCTACATAGAGTTTGGGGTGGAAGAACATGTATATGATAAGGTTAAACTAAACAAGGTTATTTTGAGATGGGGAATCTATGCAAAGCTAACTCCATGATTTGTTTGTTATTTTGAAATACTTACTAGGATTGGGCATATAGCTTAGCAACTAGCTTTACCTGGTCAGATATGTGTGCACAATGTATTTCATATTTTCTTCCTAAAAGGGTATGCACATGATCCTAATCATATTATTAATTCACAAGATGTTAAGGTAAACAAAGAAGTTGCAATGATTATATATGTTTTTTTCTTTTAAAATTATAAATGATCAAAACTAATGGATGTTGTAATGGTTTCGTATGTAGGTCAAATTGGACAGAGAATTTAGGTTTGAGCCTTTGTACATATTTGACTAAAGAGAAACTGTGTACAAAAGTGAGTAATCACCAAGGTTAAGGTTTAGTGGTAGAGCTTTATCTCGGAAGAGGAAACTTGGGAAGATGAAACGTTTATACATGAGCCATATGATAATTTTTTCAAGGGCTAGGAAAAGATCGAGGACAATGTTTGTTTGAGGGGTGGAATATGTTATACCCCACTAGTGAACTTTAAATATTTTATTTTCCTTCATGTAAATTTACCTTTTTGGACTATGGAGCCATGTTAAGGGCCAAGTATGAATTTGAGATGTAAAAAACTGTTTTCTAATTTTATATTAATAAAAAAAATTCAATTAGTCATCCATGTGAATTACGATAGGAAAATGATGTTAGAGAAATATTTCACATTCCAAATAGTTAAGAAGATAGTGAGGGAAAACCATAGAAGGGAAGAAGGGCAAAGGTAGATGCTACATACATTCCTCTCCCTAGAGATATATTATCTTAGTAAGGGAAATTGTTGACCAAGAGAGTGAGAGGGTAGAAGCGTGAGTCAACCTTGTGTCTTTGGCGAATGGTTGGTGGAGGCCCAAGAAATTTTAATTAGCTGTTGAGCTTAATTCTCTCAAAAAAGAAAATTTTGGAGGGAGGTAGGACAAGCTGTAACCGCTAAAACCACCCTCCAAAAGTTTGGCCTTGCTTTCATTTTGGAGCCTCCCTTCTATCCATGGGAGCTTATCTTTCACTGTTGTCAAGTATTCATGCTATGATAAAGAATTATCTTTTAATTATTTTCTTTTGATGCAATGATCCTAATTTCATATCTTTTAGGCACAAGCTATATTTTGTTATGAACTTGCAACATTGATGGGCTTGCCTCTAGAAACTATGCATTCTTGGATGGTAGCGAAACCTTGATGACTGGAATTGTACAATATAAATAGGAAGGTCTTCCTTGAGATAAAAAAATGTGAAATTCTATATGGCAACCCAACCTTGAGCCTAGAAATTTGCAAACCATCTCTTCAACTCAGAAACTGTGTATTGCACTGAGTCAAGGAGTTGCCTAACCCTCGGAAACTACACAATCTTCCTTGGTAGTGTGAATGGACATTTTTCTTGGAAAAGAAAAAAGGAAAAAGGAATATGTAGAAAATAGTGAGTGAATTATTAGTTTCCCAAAGGATGACACAACTTGTTATTTTTGGAATTCCACCAAGTGTCGTATTTTCCTTGATTTTAGGCATGCACATCATAAGCCATAATCGATCTAAATCTATATAATGGATGGCACGAGATCTCATTTGTAAATTCGATATTCGAGTTGTAGCCTTATCAAGGAGATCAAGGAGCCTTTAGCAGAGTTTGTGATGTGTTTCCTAGTGAGTTTTGATTTTGTCATCTTTTGTCGTTTTTTCTATCACCTTTTGTCGTTTCACTTCTGTGAGTGATGTTTTGTTTATTTATTTTCATGGTTGCTAGATTTTTAACTAATATTGGCTTGTAAAATTTTTATTTCGATTTGTCGCTTTTCTTTTAGAAGTGTCACATCCATTTTCTTCCTTTTTCCCATTAATGGTCATCATTTTAGTGACTCCCTACGAAAGTTTTTTTATCCTTTCACATGTTGATCTTCTGCACTTAATCCTCCCTAGTTTATCTTATCTTAGTCAAATCTGCACTCTAACTTGCACCACCACTCAGATGGTTCAATTTCCCATACTCATTCTGGGCAAATCTGCTCTTCCCTTAGCCAACACTTTCCTTGTCTAGCTGGGCATTGTGAAAGTCCAAGTCTCAAGCTTTGTGCTTGGCCTTTGGGACTATACAATGTGTAGTACCTAGCTCGCCCAGCTATGCATTATGTATTTCTAGGAATCAATCTTCTTCGTTCATCATTGAGATTGCACAATGTGTAGTCTCTACGTCAACCTTCCCTGCCTGAGACTATGCATTGTGCAGTCTCTATCCTCAAGCTGATCCTCTAGCTGTTAAAACTGTGTAATTCATAGTTCAGGTTGTCATTTCCTCTCCCTTCACCTCAATAATTGTTTAATTTTCCTTGTTAGTCAAGTGTTCATTGATATGATCTTGCTTTCTGAGTCATTTTGATGAAGTTAATCCATATTGATCATGAGTGCATTTTCGTCGTACAAGTATTGAAAATTTTGAGAACTTATCTTCATCAATTAATGACAACATGACACGAATGAGATATTCTTCAAAGGATACTACCAAAAGTAGCACTGGGGAGGAAGTTGACAATACTCCAATGAACTTTCCAAATTGCATAGATACTCAATTGTTCATAGAGAAATAATTAGACATCACATGGAAAAAAGTGAAAAAAGAATTATTAACAAGAAGCTTCAAAGCATAACTTGAAGACCCATAGGTGTATATCAGTGTCCAAAGGTCGGGGTTATGCAAAGTTGCATGCAGGTACCCGACTTTCCCATGTGTAGAAATCATCAAGTATATATTGTCTCATACAGATCCAAAGATTATGAGTCTCAATAATTCTAGCAGACAAAGGCTTACTTCTTTTCTTGGACCAGATTATCATCTCATGTACCATTTCCTGGATACATAACCTCTCATGGATTCTTGCTTCTTTGCTACGACTAACTACTTGAGAACAAAGGACATTGTCAACATATGGGTAAAAGATATAGAAATGTTTCGTTAGACATCCACCAACACCTTAAATAAAAATATATTAGGAGGCCCTTTCATCTCTTGATAGTTTTATGTTGTAGAATCTATGGTCGGGAGAGCACTCGTACCTTCCGTAAAGGGTGGAAATTCTTACTAAAACAGGTGGTCAAAAGTGTTGGCTCAATAGCTGAGGATCCATGTAGCTAATGCGATCAGTCCTCCCAATGGCAGTCACACTATATTTTACATTTCTATTTATCTACATGATGCCATCTACACCCACAATGTATTCTCTGGCATGAATTAGACTTGGACACCACACAACCCTATCGTGCACATTCATTGCAAGATTATTTCGGAGTGTAGCCACAAAGGAGTAATGGAAAATATAACTGATCACTTCCTCATTTCGTTGTATAAGTTGATATTTGAGGAAGAGCCACCTTACATGTCACATGGGGAAATGGAAGAAATGTCAAAGATATCATATTGGTTTACCTTAGTGAATGGAACTTTCCTCAGAGTGTTTGGTGGAAATAAGTCTCTACATATTATGTCGAGTTATGCCACTAATAAATTAGTTATGCAAGAAGTTGTGTACCATCTCTCCACAGGGTTGTCAACATCTTTGCACATGAATAATAAAGGACCTTCACCTTTTATTCCTTTGTATATTATATTGTATGATATCAAGAACTAAAATTCACAAACAACAAAGGCAAGGAAATAAATAAATTTTCTCTTTGTTGTCTTGACTTCAATCAATACAATCCTCAGAATGTTTGTAAAGCTCATTGTGTCAGGATTAATTTACAGTGGCTAAGCAGGACATTCTATAGACTTGAGGAGGAAGCACATAAATGTTTTTATAATGCCTCCAAGTCCCTTGAACCAGTCATATTCACTGGAAAATCATAGGTTACTCCATAGAAAGAAGTCACTCTAGAGGTAGCGCCAACCGAAAGGCACAACCCAATTCACAAAAAGGGAAAGATGAAGGTTTCATGTAACCTAGGGGAGAGTGAAGCTGGGAGATGAAAGTGGATCCAATCATTCTCAAAGTGATGATAGCAACAGAGAATAAGAGAAAACAAAGGATGCAGGAAGCAAAAAAAATCAGAGGGAAGAACAAGAGCAGAGGAGATTGGAAGAAGAAAGGAAGAAGTAGGAAGAAGAAAAAAGGTGAAGAGTAGAAGAAGAAGAATCCTCACAAAGGCAAGACAAAGAACAACAGAAGAACTGATGATGGGAGGACGAAATAAGATAGATCTAGGACAAGGATCTTGCTCAAGATATTGAAGATTTGATTGATATCAAAGAAATGGAGGTGGAACCAGAGCTGGAGAACCAAGATGATAAATTGATGCCAAGTACATAGTAGGTCACCATTCACTCTGCCCACCCTCTAGTAGTAGAGAAAGCCCCAATTGAGGAAGAGGAAATTGAGCCTCTTGATAACTATCTAGTTATGGAATTGTACAATATGACTTATGAGGAGCTTTATAAAAATATTATACAAGCAACGAAGAAACATTTTCTAGACAACCTCGCATCTCCTTCATTCATTAGAGAAAGGATGATTGTGATTGACACCAAAAGAAATAAAGTGCCATTTCCATAAAAAACTTGGCCTTTGAATGTGCTACAAAGTCAAACACAGAGTATCTGATGGCCAAGAAGAAATAATTGGCAATGAACTTGCAAACTGTTCTTGCACAGGTTTAGCTAGATGAACTTAAGGCAACCATGCTTGGTGAAGTATCGACATTGGGAGAAACTATGTCAAGCTTGTGTGAAGAACTTGTCACGATGTATAAGGTAGTTGCCCACTTGCGTGGAATGCACCATAAGTCTAAGGATAATGCCAAAGCTCTTAATGCTTTCCATACAACCATCACTGCCATGCATAAATTGTTGATGGAATACAAAGGGGAAATTATTGAATTGTTGAAGAAAATAAGGTAACATGCAGAGCTGGAGAAAGTGAAAGTGTGGATGATCATTCAAAGAAAAAAACAAATTACCTCATTTGTCTCCAATATTTAGGCCCCATATGCATGATTGTACAAAAACGTGGATTTTAGGGTGAAACCATACAAGATCCCATCAACTCACTCACCCACTGAACCCAAACAAAGGAATTGGGTTAGGCGAGAGGTTGAAGAATACTTGGACCAGTTTAGATAGATCTATACCATGGAATATCTTGAAGTAAATAGGTAGAACATGTAGAAGTACATTGATGGCCCTATCAAAGTCAATATTGTGATGCTCCTGTTAAAGAAGGAAATCCAGACTATATCCAAATCAATGTACCTAGATGCCATGGAGGCTAGAGTCCTCTTTTAGCCTCATCCCATAGCATAGTTTGGGGAAGTCATCACGTAGTACAAATCTTGGCTCCAGCGTGTTACCAAGAACATAAAAGTCGAAGTTGCTGAGCTAGATTTTCCCCAAACTCAATCTTGACTTTTGTCTTATTAGGTTGTCTAGTTTTCTCTACAACATTTTCTCTCATATGGGTACAAGAATATGGTAATATTCTCTTTTAACTAATTAGTAGGTGAAGTTTCAAGTGTCAATTATGGAATGTGAAGGGTCATGATGTAATGAAGTTGAAGAGTCATTTTGAAGAGAAGTTAAAGAATCATGAGGGAAGTCCAAGAGTCATAAGGGGAAGTGAATAATCACCACTTTTTATATAAATACACCCTCATAACTCATGTAAAGGGGATTTTGGGGATCCAAGATTTTGGCTAGGCTTTTAGCTTAGGATCGGGAGCTTGGGAGTTTTTTGAGAGGGTTGGCTTCTCCGTAGCATATAGGGAGTGTCTTTACTTAGAGGATAAGGTGTAGACTTCATGTTCCACTATTGGGGCTACCGGTTCATCAATTGTATATGTATGATTTTCAATTTCACTTTAATAAAAGCTAAGAGCTGACACATTTTCATGCATATGTTGTGATATAGTAGGAATATTCTTATTGTGTTTGCAATATATGTTATTTTGCTTATTTCACTTACACTAACACTTATGAACTATTTCATTTGAATTTTTATGAATAATGTTGAATGCGTGTTGTTTTCTGTTTCCGTCATGGTTAAAATGTCAACTATTTCGTGGACTAACTCATGATGTCTTTACACTAATGTGTTCCTTTCAAGTTGTGTACTATTACAGGATTTTAAGGGGCTCACTCATTTTCGGCTCATGTGTTACAAAATTTTATACATTACACGTGACCTTTCATAAAGTCACACACTTATTCACCAAAGTCATGATTACACCACTCTATGCATTATTGTAGTCAAGGCACATCATTAAAGCTTACTTCTTCGAAAACTGGGCCATATTCTAGATGGGGCTCCTACTCCAAATGATGTTTGGTATAATAGGGACTTCATATTGAGGAGACCCCCTGAATGATGGTGGGTCTAGCACCGTCAATGTTTCTAGCACGAGAAGGAGGGTCATATGACAAGATGAGCCAATGAAGTTTGTTTGAACTTTTCATATCTTTAATGGCTTCTTCCCATATCGTAATTCCAACATGTTTGTTATGAACCACAAATCTAAAAGTGCTTGTAGGAATAATCAGTGAGTTATCGAATTTGAAATTTCATGGCTAGGATGAAACAACCATTCTTGAGCACACCACTCACTTTCTTGAATTCTACACTAAACATGATACTCACTGGAGGATGCCGCTTATAGATTCTTCATTCTCACATTCGAAGCACATGTCAAGGAATGGTGTTATACATTTCCAGCCACTTCCATACACTCTTTTGAATTTTTTTCAAAGAGATCTATCGTGCCTTTGACATATGTGATTATAAATCTCTTTTCAATAAAATCATGTTTTTGCAAAAAGTACTTGATGAATCTCTTAATGATTTTCATGATCATTTTATTCAGTTCTGTTTTGAATTTTTGAAAGATGATATTGATTAGAATTTCATGAAAGAGAAGTTCGAATTTATTTTTCATATTTCAATGAATCAAAATTTATATGAATCTTTGGAAAGTATCCCCATATACACTAGTTATGTAGCTCCCAAATCTGCGACAAAGAAAGTTTCTATTCTAAGTGATTTCATCTTCCCTTCATCGAACAACTACATTTACGTAGGATGAGATTGAAGAACTTGAGAATACATCCATTCATCTACCACAATATTTCAGACCCCACATATTCAAAATTTAAACACAAGTTTCGACCATCAATTTGATTTTTTTGGTGATGTTCTTTCTCCTCACCCTGCATCCATTGGTTCCTTTGGTCCTCTTAATTGTGGGTTGTTGTGTTCAAAAATTTCAATCATTTCTTTTGATGTTCACGAGGACCAAAAAAGGGAAGGAATTATTTTTTACCAATGAATTTTTCATATGATTTACGATGAGTATGTGTGGGACTCTGTCTCTGAACAAGAATTTGCATTGCAAGTTGTTGTTTCTCCGTGTTCACCTCTCTCTCGTTAACATGAAATCTTCCACAATTCTATCACACTTGTTCAATTTTTCAAGGAATCATTTTGTTACAATGTTAACTATAATCTCACTATGAATTTGTGGAAGGTATATTTTACATTTGGACATGAAGAGGAAGAATCTTCTCTTCTTGGATCGTCTGATCAGTCATCCAATCTTTCTGAAGAAATAGAGGGTGAAATTTACTGCTTCCAATCTGACCCTATTTATGGTTCATCAGATCAAGAGGATGTCTCTATTTGTGATGAAAAACTTTCTAATCATGGCTTTCGTGGTCTATTCATTGATTAATTTGGTCATGATTATGATTTTTCTACTATCAATCTATCTAAGCCACTAATTTTCAATTATCTATCATCTGATGTATTGGAACTTCCACAAATTGTTGTAGTGCTTGATCCTGATTCTATGGTTATGTAAAGTTCTCTCAATCTTGAGGTTAGTTTCAATCATGATCAAGATAGTCCTATATTTCCAAGGATCCTCTTAAGTTGATCTAAAAGGTTGAAAATTGATCCTTTCAACAGTCTTCATCCCATCCATTTTCTTTGCATGATGCTATCACTCTATCATTGGAGGAACCATACCTAGCAATATTTGTTGTTAAACATATGTTTTTTTATTTCTTTATGTTTTCCAAGTTTAAAAGTTTGAATGATATCTCTTTCATGTCTTCTCATTGCAATGTGTACAAGCACCATCATGCATCTGCAGAGTGTTTTTCATGTGGTTCCTTTTTCTACTTTTTTGCATGTGCTTTGAATATTTTAATGTCAAGGTATGTATTGCCTTAACTTCCTTGTATGTTTTTGTGTTTGAATATCTTACTTGATTTGGATTCCCTCATCTATATAGGTCCCTATGTGTAGCGGGTTACATTGGAAGTTTTATTTCACGTAATCCTGACATATTCTCTGATAGTTTAGGAGTAGGAGTAGTTTATTTATTTTTGTGTTTTTCTTTGTTTCATTTAATTTTCATCCTACCCCTTTCCTTTCATTTCTCGTTGTTGTATGATAGATTCTACATAAGACTATGTTTGGTTTCTGTAGCAAGTATGTTGAAGTTCGAGAAGAAATTGTGCTAATACCAATGCTTGGTTAGCTATTTATTCACTCTCTTTGTGTGGATCTTGCACCTTCTAGTCAATAATAACAAGAGGGAAAATACATTGTTTGTAGAGAAAACCATAGTGGAATCATGATTCTTAAATATATAACTATTACCACCTACTTTAATCAATTCTATAATTGTTTAATTTTGTCTTCTCAGCTATGTCAAGTAGAGTATGTTGGTGATATGAAAATCACCCTATGAGTGATGTCAGTTAATTAATTATTGAATGAAGGTATTACATACTCATGTGCCGGTGTGTGTTTATGTTATTTTAGGCAATCGTTTGATCAGATTAAAAAATAAATAGACACTGGAAACATAAAATAGCAAGAGAAGCATAGTAAGAAAATACAGGAACACAATAATTAATAAGGAGTTCACCCTAATCTCTAGGGTTACTTCGCCAGTCCAGCTTTTAGTGGTGGCCTTCTCTTATTGTGTCTTTAAAGAAGATAATTATAATTAGGAGCTCAATCTGAGGCTCCTGGAACAAAATTGCTTGGCAGGGTGATTCTTGGATTCCCCAAGCCACTAGAGTGCATAAAATCTCTTCCTATCCAAGTCTTGACCTCTCTAGTCTTCAATAGGAGGAGCCCAATGTAGTTCTCAATTCCTAATAGATCCTCTCAAGGATTGCTCGATGCTGCCTTATGTTGTAGGTCAGCTCAGCTCTCTATCTTTCTGCTTCACTGTCTTCGACTTCTTCCCTCTAGTTCTTCCTCTTAGTGTCCTCTCTAGTCTTTTCTGTTCTCTATTCATGGCTTTAAAGCCAGTCGATCTCATGACTATTCGATTCCCCTTCCAACTCTATCAGGTTGCCTGCTACAGTTCACTTGGGATCCCCTGTCTTTGCGTCATCATCAACGGTTCATAGGGAGTGGCCACTTGTCCTCTTGTGAACTGCACCAACTTTTCTTCGTCAGTTATGTTTCTTGATTACATCGTGGAATGATTCATCTGCCATATCAGCAGTCAAATCGGACCTCAAATCCTTATATATCATGGCTTAATCCCTGTCAAATCTGGTTCTCCATCGGGTACGATCTCAGCCGTTAGATCTTGAGCCTCCAGATATGACGTCATTCACTCATTTTGCATGGTTGACTTGCTTGACCTTTAGAGTGCAATGAGTGGTGGTTTTCTCTCTCATCCCCCTGCCACACATCGGGTGTTGAATGGAATCACTCATTTTTCTCCAAATCTGCTTACTTCCCAAGGGTGCCCCTGATATACCGCCGGTTTTGGAGCACGGTTCCTCCATTTAGCCTTTAACACTTTCCCCCACGATTTTCCTGGCTTCCATGCGACGGAGCGCTTGGGGCCTTTCCTTCTCGAGGGGTTTTGTGCTAATCACGCATCAGAAACAACCTCTTTTTCCCGATTTGGGCTTCCCAGGTGCCAGTTTTACCTCTTGCACGATCTCCATGGGCCTCGGTTAGTGCACTTTAACTAAGGTCCTCGTCGTTCCTTGCTGGCTATCAACTGCCACGGTTTAGAGGTCTTCTTTATCATTACGTGCATCTTGAATTCAAATTTTTGTCTTGATTTGATTCAGTCATGGTAGTGTGATAATCTTCATGGATCCAATTTGTATCACGACCTTCCCACTAAAAAATCTTTTGGCCCACCAAACATTGGTTTTCAAGCATCGACTCAATGAGGGTACAGTTGTATCACTTGTCCAATATTGATCCACTTTGCACTACTCAACTTTGAACCCTTGAGCCCTCCTTTGAGGTACTCAACATCTCCTTTGCACATCGTCCTCACCTTCCTGTCTAGAACTGTTCCTTCCTGCAATTTATTAAGATATACCGGTAGCAGGTCATCAATAGAAGGAAATTGACTCTACTCTTCAAGATTCTCAATTAGTGAGGGTTCAAACAATCTCAAGAAATCTACATTCACGACTGAGTAGATGTGCATGTAAGCTGGTAGATCAAGGAAAAAAGAATTTTCACCAATCTTCTCAAGTGTTTTGAAAGGTCCATACCTGATAGGCTTTAACTTTTTACCTTCACCTTGCATCATGTCCTTGCTGATATGCAACCAAACTTGGTCAGAAACTTGGAAACTATGCTCCATCTGATGCTTGTCATGCCTTACCTTGTATTTGGTTTGGCTCTTTTCCAACTGTTCCTATACTACCTGGTGGATCTCCTAGATTTTTTAAATGAACCTAGTTGCCCTGTCCACATCATTGTGTCCCTCAACTGTGGTATCTTTACCCAAGACAAAATCCAAAGTCACGACCTTCCCACTGAAAAATCTTTTGGCCCACCAAACATTGGTTTTCAAGCATCGACTCAGTGAGGGTACAGTTCTATCGCTTGTCCAATATTGATCCACTTTGCACTACTCGACCTTGAACCCTTGAGCCCTCCTTTGAGGTACTCAACATCTCCTTTGCACATCGTCCTCACCTTCCTATCTAGAACTGTGCCTTCCTGCAATTTATTGAGATATACTGGTAGCAGGTCATCAATAGAAGGAAATTGACTCTACTCTTCAAGATTCTCAATTAGTGAGGGTTCAAATAATCTCAATCAATCTACATTCACGGCTGAGTAGATGTGCATGTAAGTTGGTAGATCAAGGAAAAAAGAATTTTCACCAATCTTCTCAAGTATTTTGAAAGGTCCATACCTGATAGGCTTTAACTTTTTACCTTCACCTTGCATCGTTTCCTTGCTAATATGCAACCAAACTTGATTAGCAACTTGGAAACTATGCTCCATCTGATGCTTGTCACGCCTTACCTTGTATTAGGCTTGGCTCTTTTCCAACTGTTCCTGTACTGCCTGGTGGATCTCCTAGATTTTTTAAATGAACCTAGTTGCCCTGTCCACATAATTGTGTCCCTCAACTGTGGTATCTTTACCAAAGACAAAATCCAAAGGAGACCTTGGTGTGAAACCAAAACAGGTCTCGAAAGGAGATCTCTATGTAGAAGAATGTTTTTCTCTATTGTAAGCATGTTGTAGATAACACAAATGTTCATCCCAAAGCTTAGGATGTTTGCTTTAATATCCTATTAGTAACTAGATCACTGTCTTGTTAACTATTTCTGTGTGGCCATCAGTTTGTGGATGAAAGGTTGTGCTTTTCTTTAGTTTGGTGTTCATCAGTTTCCACAGACTTGACCAAATCTTTCCCACAAATTGGGTGTCTCGATCAGATACAATGGAAGTGGGTAATCCAAAATGAACCGATACATGTTCAAAGAATAGTTTTGTAGTTTGTTCAGCTGTAATCTGCTTATTACAAGGTATTAAAATACACATCTTTCTAAACCTATCCACAACAAAATATAGATAATCATGACCTTTCCTAGATTTGGGTAGACCTCCAACAAAATCCATCGAAACACTTTTCTAAGGGTGGGAAGGAACTGGTAATGGAGTGTACAAGCCTAGTTTTCTGTTGTTGGGCTTTCTTTTAGCACACATAGTACACCCTCTTACATATCTAGAAACTGTCTCATTCATTTTTGGCCAATAACAAAATCTTTGCAGCTGTGCAACTATTTTAATTACACTAAAGTGACCTGATACCAGAGAAGCATGTGCTTCTCTAATTATCTTTACTCTCTCAGTTTGTGGAATGCATAACTTCCCACAATGGTATAAGAGTAAGTCCTTCACATGATAATCTAATTCTTCTACTCGTTTGCCATGACTTAAGGTTGCATATACATCTTTAAAGTCTATACCTTGAGCATATTGTTCAATGTAGCTTCCATGTAGCGCGGAATTATGCTTAAATATAGTGGATGCATTTATGATGGGTCTAGATAACATGTCTGCAAATATATTGTGTATGCCCTTTTTAAATCTAATGACTAAATGAAATTGTTGTAGGAAACCCATCCATATATAGTGTCTTGATTGATGCAACTTAGTTTGAGAGTGTAGTTATTGAAGTGGTTGATGGTCAGTATGTATTATTGTCTCTTTGCCCATTAAGTAATGTTTCAACTTTTCCACACTCTGAACTAATGCATACAATTCTTTATCATATGTAGGATAGTTAACTACTACAGGATTAAAAGTCTCAGAATGATAACTTATGGGTTTACCATGCTGTGTCAACACTGCTTCCATGGCATAGTCACTAGCATCCGTTTAGATATCAAATGGTCTTTGAAGATCAGCCAGTGCTAGTACAGCTGTTGTACTAATCTTTTCTTTCAAGTTGTCGAAGGATTTTTGATGCTTGCCACCCCACTGAAACACCTTGTTCAATCCTGCTAAATCATGTAAGGGAGTTGAAATTGAGGAAAAGTTAGAAATGAACTTCCTCCAATATAGTGTTGCCCCTAAGAAGCTTCTCACTTCTATAGCAGACTTAGGTTTAGGCCAGTTCACAATGACTGCCACCTTAGAGGGATATATCTTCAATTCACCACCCCCTACTATATGACCCAAGTAATTTAGAGATTTTTTGCCAAATTCACATTTTGAGAGTTTAACATGAAGTTTTTCTCTTTTCCAAACATCTAGTGTCTGCTTAACATGCTTTAAGTGTTCTTCCCACATTTTACTAAAAATCAGAATGTCATCCAAATACACAATAACAAAATCATCAAGAAAAGGTCTAAGTATATCATTCATTAATCTCATCAAAGTAGCAGGAGCATTAGTTAAGCCAAAAGGCATAACTAGCTACTCATCCAATCCATGCTTTGTTTTGAAAGTAGTCTTCCGTGCATATTTTTCTGCAACTCTGACCTGATGGTATCCACTGTGCAAGTCTAGCTTGGTGAAATAAACAACTTCTTTCAATTGATCTAAAAGATAATATATGCGAGGAAGGGGATAAGGATTTTTTTTTGTTTTTTTATTCAGTGGTCGGTAATCAATGCGAATTCTCCATGAGCCATCTTTCTTTCTCACCAAAATGATTGGTGACCCACATGGTGATGTGCTAGGTCTGATGAACCCTTTCTCGAGCAACTCCTGCACCTGCTTCTTGATTTCAACATTCTCTAAAGTATACAACCTATACATTCCAATGTTAGGCAATGGAGCATCTTACTGCAAAATAATATTATGTACTATCTCCTTTTTGGGTGGCAGACCTTTAGGTTCTTAAAACAAGATATCATACTCCAAAACAAACTTTTCTAAATCAGCTTGCTGTTTAGCATTACAGCCGTCAGATACATTGGTTTTATCAGGTTTATTTTCCTTTACAACCATTAGTAGGAATTGCTTGCATGAATTTATCATTCTTTTCATCTGCCCTGAGTTAATGAGAGTATAATTATTCTTGAGCTTATGAGCTCTTACAAAGTATTCGATTCCATCTTTAACGAGTAGATACTTGTTCTTAGCTCTATAAAAAATAGTTTTCCTCTCATACAAGTAAGGACTTCCTACAACAATTCCACATATATCCAAAGGAATTATGTCTAACTTAACCTCATCTACAAATTTTGACCCAAAAGAAAACTTTAGTTTGCACTGTCTAGTCACTTCTAGTTGTGCTTTATCATTCAACCATCCTAATGGGTATGGTTTCTTGTGAGGTGTAGTTGCTAATCCCAATTTCTTTACAATTTCTTCAGAAATTAAATTTACTTGTGAGCCACTACCAAACAAAGTATCAATATTTTGACATTTGGAAATAACTCAAATATGGAAAAGCTCATGCCTTTTTCTCTCATTTTCTTCATCAATGGTAGATTGTGCAAAATTACTAGTAGATGCTTCAGAATTCTTACCTTTTATACCTGTGGTTGAAATGGTTGTTTCATCTCTCGATTCTGACCCCAAATCTTTTTGAATAGCTCCAACAGTCTTATTCTTCTTGCCCTCGAACTTCTTAGGTCTCAGCTCTGGATGCAGAATCCAACAGTTCTCATCATCATGCCCATTATTTTTACAGTGAGTGCATGAAGCTTTGCTTTTCTATGCAGTGTTAGCTTCCTTACTTTCCACTTCTGCTTTCCTTTCTCCTTGCTCTTCCTTGCAGTGGGTTGGGATGGTCCCCCAATTTCTGGATTTCCATTCTTTCCTCTAGCTTCTAGATGAGTAGCTTGTACAGATACCTCAACTATACTTGTGGGATTAAACATGAGGATTATATGCCTCATGTAGCTATGTAGACCACCAATGTACTTCAAAAGAGTTTTAGGTGAGTCTAATGAGATTCCTAGAATCAGTGCTCTCTTTCTAAATTCTTGAGTGTACCCTTTCACACTTTGCCCTTTCAACTGTCGAAGAGTTTACCAACTCATCATGGCTTGTTGCATATAGGATAATGGATAAAACTGCTTTTTGATTGTAGAAACAAACTCACTCCATACAGTGATGGTCTTACCATGTCTTTTCATGTTAGCTTGGGTTCTGCCTTCCCACAAAACCAAGGTAGTGCCTCCAAGGCATAGGCTTGCTAGCTAAATCTTGCTCTTGTCTAAGTTGACATTCTGAGATCTGCAATACACATCAATTTTTCTAATCCAATTGTCCAACATTTCTGCATTTAACTCTCCATCATATATAGGTAGATCAAGTTTAACATCCAGTTTGATCAAAGATGCTTTGTTGTTATATACATGGCTATTAGGAGGTGTGAGAAAGCTTTCCTCTTTCCCTTTTCCTTTTGAGTGGTCATTGAAGTGAGACTCATCTTCTCCTTTGTCTTGTTTAGAGCCCGATGAATCTTCATCCTTGTGTTTTCTGAAGTCCCTGTACATTTCTTCTACCATGGACTTTATGGCTAGGAAAATTTCTACGAATTGAGGGTCTGGCCCCACAGAACCTTCCTCTGACATTATGTCCCGAGAATATACTCTCCCAATTTCAGGATTACTTTTGACCAACTCTCCTTCTCCTAATTTGAGCTTTGATCTAGTGAGCATTCAACAGCTAAACCAATACAAGCCTGTCTAACCCTGATAGCCTAAAGCTCTGATACCACTTGATCTAAAAATCACCCTATGAGTGACCTTAATTAATTAATTATTGAATGAAGGTATTACAACCTCATGTGCTGGTGGGTGTCTATGTTATTTTAGGCAACATGTCGATCAGATTGCAAAATACATAGACACAGGAAATGAAAAATATCAAGAGAAGCACAGTAAGCAAGAACAAGAACACAACAATTAATAAGGAGTTCACGCTAATCTCCATGGCTACGTCTCTGGTCCAGCTTTCAGTGGTGGCCTTCTCTTATTGTGTCTCTAAAGCACGGTGGTTCTTAGGTTCCCCAAGCTACTAGAGTGCACAGACCCTCTTCCTATCTAAGTCTTGACCTCTCTAGTCTTCAATGGGAGGAGCCCAATGTAGTGCTCAATTCGCAACAGATCCTCTCAGGGATTGCTTGATGCTGTTGTATGGTGTAGGTTAGCTCAGCTCTCTGTCTTTCTGCTTTTTGCTTCATTATCTTCGTCTTCCTCTCTCTGGTTCTTTCTCTATGGTCTTTTCTATTCTCTGTTCATGGCTTTAAATCTAGTCAATCTCATGACTGTTCAATTCCCCTTCCACCTCCATCGGATCGCTTGCAGCTATTGACTTGGGATACCCAATCTCTGCGTCATCATCAATGGTTCACAGGGAGTGGCCACTTGCCCTCTTGTGAACTGCGCCAGCTTTTGTTCGTCGGTTCGGTTTTTCGATTACATCATGGAATGAGTCATCCGCCATCTCAGTGGTCAAATCAGACCTCAAATCCTTATATATCTTGGATTAATCCCCTATCGAATCTGGTTCTCCATTGGGCGCGATATCAATCGTTAGATCCAGAGCCTGCAGATCCAATGTTATTCGCTTATTTCGCGTGGTTGACTTGCTCAACCATTAGCATGTGATGAGCGTTGGTTTTCACTCTCATCCTCCTACCGCACGTCGAGCACTGAATGGAATCACTAGTTTTTCTCCAAATCTGCTTACCACCCAAGGGTGCCCCTGATATATCACTCGTTTTGGAGCACAGGTCCTGTCTTTATCCTTGAGCGCTTTCCCCCATGGTTTTCCCGGCTTCCATGCGACTGAGAACTCAGGGCGTTTCCTTCTCGAAGGGTTTTTCCAAACATTGTGTAATTAGCACTTAGCACTAATTGCACATCAGAAATGACCTATTTTTCCTGATCTAGGCTTCCCAGGTGCAAGTTTTGCATCCTGCACGGTTTCCATGGGTATCTGTCAGCGCACTTTTACTGAGGTCCTTGTCATTCCTCACTAGCTACCAATTGCCACTGTTTAGAGGTCTTCCAGATCACTCTCTACATCTTGAATTTGAAGTTTTGTCATGATTTGATACAGTCATGGTACTATGATAATCTTCATGGATCCAATTCAGATCAGTTGGGGAGGAAGCTTTAACAAGTGAAATTTATTTTAGAGGTGTATAAATATCCTTCTTTGAAGGGACAACCTCTTCTTCTCTCAATAAGTTAGGATCCCTCTTCTTCCCCGTTAAATCAATAAGTTCCTATGCATAGTTTGCTGAAAAAAATAAAATAAAATAATAAAAGGTGAAAGAAGAGAAAGGATTCCTATGTAGAGAGGTGAAGTAAAAAACTCTGCTCGGTAACTATCTAGGCTTGTTGGTAGATGATAAATGTTTTTTTGTTTCCGTGAAGTGACTCCATCAGGGTACTGTTTAGGCCTACTGGCAGTGGAAAAACACCAGAGATGAAAACGAAGACTCTGACAATCCTACTTCGCTTATGTATCTATACAGTCCACATCTTCAATCAAAGAAAATCTATTTGACTTGCCTTGGAAGTTTTCCGCCGATCAAGAGAATGTTAGGGACTATATATTAGATTAAGATAAGCAAATAAGCTATGTTGATCAATGAATGGAACAATACTTTTTGAATATTTAGACTTATCTAACATGAGATAAGATCCATATAGAGAGATGGAGTTCTACCAATGTGTCGCTAAGTTTTGTAGCCACTAAAACTACCCTCAAAAATTTTTCCCATGCTTTGATTTTGGAGCCTACCTTATATCCACAAGACCTTATCTTTTGCTATCATCAAGTATTCATGTTATGATGAAGACATATATTTTCATGCTTTTATTGTGATGCATTAATCTTATTTTGATATCTTTTAGGCACATGCTAGCTTATGTGTTAACCTTGTAGAATTATTGTGCTTGCCTCTAGAAGCTATACAATCTTGGAAGGTAGACCAACCTTTATGATTGGAATTGCACAATTTAGATAGGAAGGACTACCTCAAGCTTAGAAACTGCCTAATTCTTGATGACAGCATAGCCTTGAGCCCAAAAATTTTGTAAAGGATCTCTTTAACTTAGAAACTGTGCAATACATTTTTCAAAGAGTTGTCTAGTACTTACAAACAAGGGAATCCCTATAAAATATGTAGTTGATAATTAGTTTCCTGAAGGATGACATAACTTTCTATTTTTGGAATTTCGCTGTGTCATTTTTCGCTTGATTTTGGGCATGCATGTCATAAAACCTAATTGGTCTAAATATATATAATATACCCATAGATTTCATTTATGAATTCAATATTTGATCTCTAGCCTTCCCAAGGAGATCAAGGAACCTTGAGTAGAGTTTGCGGCGCTTTGTAGTGTAAGTTTTTCTTTTGTCATCTTTTATCGCTCTTTTTGTTTCTTTTCGTTGTTTCGCTTCTATGGATTTTTTTTTCATGGTTACTAGTGTTTATCTTATGTAAGCTTTCACAAGTTTTCATTTGGTTTGTCGTTCTCCTTTTACAAGTCTTGTATCAACTTTCTTGTTTTTCCCCATCAGTGGTCATCATTTCGATAACTACCTATGTATGTTTATTTTTCCTTTTCCATGTTGATATTATGAACTTAATATTCATTTATTTACCTTTCCTTGGTCAAATATGCACTATAACTTACACCATCACTAAGATCTTCCAGTTTCCCATACTCTTTCCAGGTAGATTTTCCCTTCCCTTTTCCAACGCTTACCTTATATAGTGTTAGAAAATTATATATTATAGAGTAATGGAACACATAAAATATTCTAGAAATATAAACATAGAAAACGAATAAAACAAGAGTGACACAGATATACATGGCTCACCCAATTTGGGCTATGTCCATGGAGAAACAACTAGTCCTTCCCTTTATATTATCCAACAAATTGAGGAGATACAACCTATAGCAAATCTGATGTAATTCCCTCTTCACTCTCAATCTAATCTATCTTCCTCACTCAGAATACATATCTACATAGACATAATACAATTCCATTATATATAGCAAGGGGTTGCCTTCTAGGGCAAAAAACCCTAAATTAAACATAACTTCTACCATTAGATCCACCTAATGAATGACCCAGATTGACTATGAAATTACAACACTTTACAAGGCAATTTTACATCCATTTTTAGCTTCGGGGGTGCTGCCCCCGATCCCTCGCCGGGGGGGCGGGGGGGGGGTGGCTCCCAAAGGTCACAACTGCCCCTACCTGGACCCCTCCTGCAGTACAAATATTACGGCCGGTGTTGCTACCCCATTACGAACTGGGGTCCAATGCAACAATGCATCTAAACAAAGAATATATATAGGCTCCACACAAAATATTTTAGCTGAGAATTACGAAAATCAATGCTCAGGCTTGATGCCTAGTTTTTGGGAATTTGCGATGTGTATCACTTGAATAGACTAAATTCAAATTATGTAGTTCCAGGGCTGAAGACCCTCCTCTGGCCATTGAGAGTGAACAGTTCCTAGTCCCCAGCTCAATCTTCCTAGGTTGAAATTGTGCATTGTGTAGTCTCTGGCCTCAAGCTACTCTCGTAGATGCTAAGAATACATAATGAACAATACACAAATCTAGTCCCTCTCCATTCACCTCAAGAATTGCATATTTTTCCTTGTTATTCCAGTGGTTATTGTTTGGACCTTTATTTGTGAGTCATTTTGTTGAAGCTAATCCATATTTCCCATGAGTGCATTTTCCTCCTATAGGTATTGCAGTTGTTCATCACTTCTCTTCATCAGACATTGATGGCACGAAACCATAGATATCTTCTTCAAAGGATACTAATGAAAGAAGCTCTGGGGAGGCAGTTGAGACTACTCCAATAAACTTGCCAATTTATGTAGATATCGATTTGCTCATAAATAAATAATCATACATCACATGGCAGAAAGTGAATGAATCATTATTAGAAAGAATTTTGAAATAATATGTTGAAGACTGGTAGGTGTATATCAATCTACAAAGGTAAGGCTTACATAAGGCTTCATGCATATACCTGACTTTCCCATCTGCAGACATCATCAACTTGATATTTTCTTGTATAGATCCAAAGAATATTACTCTCAAAAATGGTAGTAGACAAAGGCTTGCTTCTTTTCTGGCATTGGATTATCATCTCATATATTATTTTCCAGAGCTAGAATCTCTCATGGATTCTTAATTCTATGCTTCCAATAACTACTTTAGCACAAAGGACATTGTTAAAAGTTGGGTGAAAGAGGTAGAAAATTTCCGTTAGACACCAAACAACACCTACAAGGTAAAATATCTTAGGAGGGCCTACCATCTCTTGATAGTTTTATGTTGTAGAATCTATGGTCAGCAAAGCACTAAGATCTTCCCTGAAGGGTTGACATTCTTACTGAACTAGGCTGTGAACGAGTGAAGACCATTGAACTAGTGAGACTTGTTGGCTCAATAACTAAAGATCCATGTAGCTAATGCCCTCAGTCCTCCCAATTGAAATAAATCTAGATTTTACATGTATGCTTATCTACTAGATGCAATTTGTGCCCATAATACATTCCCTGACATGAATTGAACATTGACACCACAAGACCCTTCTGTGCACATTCATTGCAAGCTACTTTCAGAGTTCAACCATAGAGAAGTAATGAAAAAGTTGATTGATCACTTCCTCATTTTGTTGTATAAGTTTATCTTTGAGGAAGTACCACCTTGCATGTCACATGGGGAAATGTAAGAATTGTTGAAGATAGCGGATTGGTTTGCCTCACTGGGTGACACTTTCCTCAAACTGTTTGGTGGACAGAAGTCTCTGCATATTTTCCCAAGGTATAGCATTGATAAATTAGTCATGAAAGAAGTTACATAACATCTCTGCACAAGGTTGTCAGTGGCTTTGCGCAAGAAGAAGAAAGAAGCTTGGTGTGTTCTTTCTTTGCAAATCATATTGTATGAGATCAAGCACTTGTAGGTCATCGGCACCGAAGGTAAGGAAATCGAGAAATTTGTATTCAATTATTTGGACTTCAATCTATATAATCCTTGGAATGTTTGTAAAGAACACTGTGTGAGGATTCATTTCCTATGGCTAAGAGGGAAATTTTGCATACCATTCGTTTTCACTAGAACATCAAAAGTTAAACTGCCAAAAGAAATTAGTCTAGCGGCAGCACCAATAGAAAGGTGAAATTGAGTGCGCAAAAAGGGAAAGAGGAAGGTTGCATATAACCCAGGTGGAGAGTGAAGCCATAAGATGAAAGCCATCCAATCATTCTCAACATAACCATAGTAGCAGAGAGGAAGACGAAACAAATGATGCAATAGGAAGAAAAAAATTAGGGGCAAGAACAAGAGCAAGTAGATTGGGAGAATAAAGGAAGAAGAAAGAAGAGGAATAAATGTGAAGAATGGAAGAAGGAGAAGTCACATGAAGACAAGTCGAAGAATGAGAATAGAACCAATAGCTAGAGGAGGAAAGAAAATAGATGCATGACAAGGAGAACACTCAAGAGATTGAAGAGTTGATCAAGATCCAACACATGGAGGTGGAACGAGAGCCACGAAACAAATTTTTTTATTTGATGCAAAGTACACAATAGTTCACCATTTAGTCTCCTCACCCTCTAGTTTTAGAGCTAGCCCCATGTGACGAAGAGGAAGTTGCTGTTGGAAATATTACTGAGAGGGTGGTGAATCAGTATTATCAGATCAATAATTTTATTTCCGAAACATATTTTTATAAGATAGTTCAATGAAGTGAACTAGCATGTACACACGATTGTGATTAGGAAAACCAGCGTATATCCAACGAACTTATGATTTAGGCAATTTATCATGTGTCGATCTTAAAGTAGTATATCATAGATGTATTAGGTAGTTCAATAAAAATAGATTAAAGCATCACACATTATCAACACACATGAAAACCAAGATGTAAGGTGGAAACTCAATGTGGGTAAAAACCACCTGCTGTTGTCGTCTCTATATTCTTTTAATAATAATAAAATATGTTTACAATCTTGTACTGGTGCAGACTCATACTAGTACACAAGATTATACCTGCAAAAGGTTTCAACCTTCTCTCATTCTCCTACTTCTAATGGAAGGGAGATACAACACCCTAGATCTTGTACTAGGCAATATGTTTACTAGTACGTAGGTTCCAACCTACAGAAAAACTCCACTCTTCCACCATGGACCATGTTTCATGAATTTTTAGACTAGATACTCCTGGATCACAACACCACAATCTAAAGGCCATGTTTCATAAAATTTTCATGCTGGACCCATCATAACTTTTAAACTTAAACTACATCAACCAATATTTAGATAATTTGAACAATTAGATCACTGACACCAGAACACTGTGCTGAACCCAGAACCTTGCATCATCATTCAGAACCAACAGTAACCTCAAAAATCATGCATTAAAGAGTATAAAATACTTGGTTGCACCCAAACTGCATGTATATGCTACTTCCATTAATTGAACCTCTGTATACCTTCAAAACTACTACAAACATAAACTTTTGAATCAAGTCTATACCAACTATCAATATTTTGAATATCTACATTCAACTTTCAGAGCTTTACACGGGTAGGGACAAAGATCACTTCGTCTCACTTATACAATCAATAAATCAAATGCCAGCCTCCTTATGCATTTATTTTTACATTCAGATATAATAAAACTTGATTGACAAACAACAGTAAAATAGTAGAATTTTATCAGATAGATCAATTAGTTCCGAAAATAATATTTTATTTCTTATATGCTACTTGAAAGAACCAAACCTGTGTGTAGGCATTGTTTGGCTCTCTACAAATCTACAAATCTTGACTCAGAACTTTTCTATAATTTTAGACTTCAAACAAACCCAGATCATGATAGATAACGAATAGAATAAGAGAAAAACATTAGATCTAGTCTCACCCAATATCAGATCATTTAATAATAAGTCATTTCAAGTCTGATGATTCTTGATCCAATATTGGTTCAAGGTGCACATGAATATTTCACATCTAGTTCTAAACATAACCCTATAACACAAAATATACTTCAGATAGAATTATTCCTTATAATCTTATTGCTTGCACCCTTGGCCTAATGATCTTCTCCGCCTTATATACTCTTAGTCCTTTCTCAATACCTTAGACCAAAACCACTTAGGACCAATACCTTGGACCAAATACCTCGGGCCAAGTACCTTGGAACAATACCTTGGATCAAAATGCCTTGGATCAAATACTCAGTTTTCCAACATATATGCACTTTTCCTCCTATGAAAGTGCATGTATACGTTATACACATATTTTGTTCTGTTAAATCGCGGGTATATGATTCTTGGAAAACTTGAACCAGAGTATACCTCTCTTTCTTCATTCTTTGGAGCCTAATTTATAGTCCTTTGTTGTTAACCTATTGCACTGTGAATTGTCATCTGAGAGAGTTGCCATCAAGGACAACACCTGTATCATAATGCAAACAATCTCCTCCTTTGGACTTAATGGCAACAAGAACACCAAGATACTCTCCCCCTTTGACATCAACAGTAAAGGGTAGACCAAGATATTCTCCCCCTTTGTCATACATTATGTTGTCTATGCTCCCCCTGAGTATATACTGAATTCTCTGATTGAGATCCCATTTCTACATGCTGAGATGTACTAAAACCATCCATGCTCTCCTTGAGCACATGCAGAGTCTGAAAAAATATTTTCCAAAAGAATAACATGACTCTATAACTCAACTATGTGAGTATGACCTTCCTCTCACCAAAGACTCATACATACATCCATCTCCCAACCAAGTGGGGATATACCAAATTTGACTCATCCACCCAATCAAGTGGGGATATACCAATTATTTATAGATGACAAAAATACAATAAATATTACATCATCCATCCCATGCAAAGTGGGGATACAAATTACATCATTTTTTCAATAAGACTCATTCAAATGTATGAGAAGACATAACATACCCTAGACTTTTACATGAATTAAGCAACAAATGGTATAAATATATGAAGCCATAGCTAGACTTAGCAACCATAATGCCAACAATGCAAAATGCGTGGGAAGGCTAATGCTCCCCTTAAACCTATGCTACCTGTGCATTGTTAACAAGTAAATGATAAGGGCATCTTTGTTAGTCAGCTGAAAATTAATGAACAAAGCATATCGATAGACTGTAATCATCAACAACAGATAGAGCACCCATATCAGAGTCTGCCCCACTATTTTTCTTGACTGAAAAACATATACTCTCCTTCACCTATAGAAATCCATGTGTATACGTGACTACACTTCATGAAACACTTGTATAATAACCTTTTTCTAAGAAACTGGATTATAATAACAGGATGATGCAACAACTACTCCCAGTTTTTGTCCGACATATTCAAATGTTTATCTAGGCAATGATTTAGTGAATATGTTAGCAACCCATTATTTGCAGGGAACATACTCCAATTTGACCTTTTGTTCAAGAACTTATTCTTGTATAAAATGGTACTTGATGGGTATGCTCTTGGTCTTGGAGTGCATGACTAGATTCTTTGAAATACTGATGGCACTTATAATATCACATATAATGGAGATGGGTGGAGTACATGTGATCTGAATGTCTTGCAAAGTTTGCATCATCCAAAGTAGTTGTGTGTAGCAAGATGCAGTAGCCACATATTCTGCTTCAGCTATTGATAAAGAAATTGAACTTTGTTTCTTGCTGAACCAAGACACTAACCTGGAACCCATATAGAATGCACCACCACTAGTGCTTTTTCTATCATCAACACTTCTGGCCCAATATGCATTTGTATATGGATGAAGAGTAAGATCTGCATCTCTAGCATAACATAAACCAAAGTCTTGAGTTCCTTGAAGATATTTGAAAATTCTTTTGACTCCCTGAAGGTGTGATTCCTTTGGATTTGCTTGGAATCTTCCAATTATTCCTGTTGCATGCATGATGTCAGTTTGAGTACCTGTTAGATAAAGTAGTCTACCAATCATGGATCTATAAGTTGGTTGATGTACTATTGTTGATTCATCATTTGAGCTGAGACTGCATCTTATTACCATTGGGGTACATACATGTTTAGAATCTTCCATTACATACCTTTTCAAGATCTGTTTAAGATATTTGGTTTGTGAAAGAAAAATACCATCTTTATTTTGTTGAACTTGTAGGCTAAGAAAGTAGGTAAGTTCACCAAGCAAGGACATTTCAAACTCTAGCTACATTACTGAAGAAAAATCCTGACTCATGGATTCTTAATTGCTACCAAACATGATGTCATCAACATAAACAATAATAATTAGCAATTTATCAGTTCCAATATTTTTATATAGATTGCTATCTGTTGAACCTTTTGTAAAATCTTGTTGGTGTAGATATTAGTCAAGGTGGTAATACGAGGCCCTTGCAACTTCTTTTAGACCACAGAGAGCCTTTTGAGGTCTGCATACAAGTTTTGCATCATTTCCATGAATGAATCCTTATGGATATTTAATATAAACTTCTTCTTATAAATCCCCATTAAAGAAAGCTGATTTTACATCCATTTGTTATACTTTGAATTTCTAAAAGCTAGAAAGAGCAAGAAACATCCTTATGGCTTCAAGTCTAGCAATAGGTGCAAAATTTTCTTCAAAACCTATACCTTCTTCTTGAGGATACCCTTTACAAACAAGTTTTGCCATATTTCTAATGACTTCTCCATTATCATTCAGCTTGTTTTTGAATATCCATTTAGTTCCTATAATATTTTTATCATGGGGTCTAGGAACTAATTCCCAAGTATCATTATTTTCAATTTTCTCAAGTTTCTCATCCATAGCCTTGACCCAACACTCATCTTTGCATGCTTCATCTACATTTTGAGGTTCGGTGGAGGATAGTGACACTAGATAGCTTGAGGTCCCTGTAATGGTTCTTCTTGTTTATACACCAACCTCTTTTTCCCCTAAAATTTGGTTTTCTGGACGATTTTTCTGAACATACTTGGATGGAGTCTCTTCTTCTAGTGCTTCATTGGTTTGTTCTTCAATATCATTTTGATTTGATGTGGGAAAATAACCCCTATCTTCTTCATTGTCATAATCTTCTGTTTTTATCTGTTTTGGATTTAGGAATGCTTCATCAACTACAACATGAATGCTTTCAACAATTTTCCCAAGTCTTTTATTATAACATTGATACCCTTTACTTCTGGAAGAATAACAAAGAAGAATACCTTCATTTGCTCTGGGTTCAAACTTACCAAGTTTTTCATCAGCCCTTTTGATAAAAAAAATTCTTCCAAAGACTTTAAAGTATTTTATAGTAGGTGTCTTACCATACCAAAGTTCATGTGGAGTTTGAGTGCTATTTACCCAAATATTTGCTTTGTTGAGAATAGTCACGACAATGAATGCAGCTTCACCCTAGAAGGTTGCAGGAGTTCCAGATTCATCTAGCATAGCTTGAGCCATTTGTTGAGCTATTTTGTTCATTCTTTCTATCACACCATTTTTCTGAGGAGTCATTGCGATGGAGAATTGCATTTTTATTCCATGTTGTTCACAAAAGTCAAAGGATTCATCTGATGTAAATTCCCCTCCTCGATCAGATCTGAGGCATTTGATTTTTCGATCTGATTCATTTTCAACCAAGGATTTGAAGGCTTGGAACTTTTCAAATTCTTCATCTCTATGCTTTATAAGACCTATCCAACACATTCTGGAAAAATCATCAATGAACAAAATAAAGTATTCTTCTCAAGAAGGTCACTTTTTCCTTGACGGTCCACATAAATTAGTATGGACAAGTTTAAGAGGCTTACTAGCTAACCCTTCTTTTTCCATGAAGTGAACTTTAGCTTGCTTACTGATTTGACATGGTTTACATATTGTATTTTCTGGGATGCTAATATCTAGAAGATCACAAACAACCTTGAGTTTGCATGCTTTTCTTATTTGAGAAAATCTTAGATGTCCCAACCTTTTATGCCACAGTTAGTGTTCACCAATTTTGCTTAGATAACACTGTTGTTGTCCTCGCTTGAGTATGTATAAGTTGTTTGAATTTCTTATACCTTTGATCATGGTCTCCCCTGTATCAAGCTCACGAACAACACATCCATTTGATTGAAACACCACTTCATTTCCTTCATCACACATTTGACTGACACTCAACACATTATCCTTTAAACTGTCTACATACATAACATTTCCAGCTTTAACCTTTTATTTCAAGAAAAGAGAACATTTACCTTTTATGACGGTAAGAGTTTCATTCCCAAATGAGACATTCTTTTCTTTTTCTAAGGCTTTATCTGAGTGAAGCCTTTTTTTGTCACCTATCATGTGTTTGGAGCATCCATTGTTGATCTACCACTGATTTTATTCTCCTTCTGCATACAAGGCTATACCACATCTTTCTGTTTGAGATTATTTCCTTCTCCATATCTTGGGATTTAATGGCATTTGCTCCTTTTGAGATGTTTGCCAAAATTTACTCCTGCATTCACATTCTTCATGATCAAAGTTGTTAAATATTGATCATTCTGTTTCATTTTGAAGAGGAGAAAAGTTATTATAGGAACTTCTCTTGATTCTTGTTACATTCCTTTAATTTCATGCTTCTCTATTCATGATGGTTTTGTAAGAAACACATTGAGTATCTTTGTGCCCAAAATTATGACATGAAAAACATTGCCCATTAAATAAGTTCCTTCGGCTATTGAATCTATTAACCTGGTAATTGTAGTTTATATTGATATTCATCTTTGGAGCAAATTGAGTATGATTTACTTGGTGATCAGCTTTATGCCTTTGCTGATGATTGTCATATTGTTCACTAGTCTTTGCTTCATCAAGATAGATTTTGGTGGAGGTTGATGACTTTTGTGATTGAGATGCTTCTTCAGTATATCATTGCTATCATAAGCCATGAGAAGTATGTAATCTTGTCTAGTTTCATCATCATCACTATTAGATAAACCATCACTATCCTCATGAGTAAAGTAACTCCTTTTATTCATAACTTGTTTTCTATTCCCTTTTGCATATTCCTTTTCTTTTTCATATTTATCTTTATGAGGACATCTGTCAGCATAATGATCAGCTCTGCCACAAGCAAGGCATTTGAAGGGTAATTTACCTCTAAACCTTCTAGAACCCCATTGAAGCTTCTTGACAAATTTTCCTTCATCCTCCTCTTTTGAAATATGTCCTGATTCATTATGTTCTTCCTTTCCTTTTGCTGAGGCTTTAAATGCGGCTTCTCTTATATATTTATGGTCCTACTGTTCAGTGGTCTTTACTGCATCAATATAGTTTTTGGTGGACGTTGACGGATTTTGTGATTGAGATGCTTATTTAGTATATCAAAGACCAATATTTATCAGAGAATGCTGAACTTTGATAATTTCATTTAAAGTTTCTGATACTTTAGAAAATCTAAGATTGAGAGATTCCTTTTCCTCACGATCCTTTCCTAGACCCACTATTAGGTCCCTATAATACTAGTGATGCCCCCATTAATATTGTATTTGTATCCCTTATTAATATTTTTGTGCCCCTATTGTCCCCATATTGTTATTACTATGCCTCATGAATCCCTCTATTTTTATTTTTGTGCCCTTATATTATTATTGTTAGGTCGGCTTGGTTATATTATGACCCCTTAGACTCCCATATATAGAAAGGAGGTTTTGTCATTTGAATCATCCAAGAATTGTTCATTTATGAAATGCAAAGGAGGTTACCCCCTCGAAGAGGCTAAATTCTAAGGCGTTGATCTATCTTTTCTATATTTTTGTGAGCTGGTTTCATAACATTTGGTATCAGAGCTTTGGATTCTAGGGTTTCGGTTCTCCAAATAGGTCACCATGGCATTTTTCTATAACTTTTTTTCTGCGATGTTTCAGAAGTGAAAAAATCTCATTTGAGAAAAAATTGCACGGAACCTCGAGTCTGAATTTCAGAGATTTTCATGCTATATTTGCAGAGGAATGATCTGAGGAAGTTGGTCTTTTTTTAGACTCCTGAATTACATTCCAAACAGATGACTTGGGGAAAATCGTCTTAACTTTCTCTCTTAGCTCAGATTGAAATTTGCTAAGAAGGTTCAAAAAGAGGATAAGCAGTAGTTTCTTGTATATATTTTTAGAGCCAAATGTTGAAAGAGTGACACGTGGCACTTCATACAAGTTTGCTCTTCTGGAAAGGTCTATAATCAAGTCATCTTGGGAGACTATGCATAACTCTTCCTTGGATAATCCAATTTGGATCAGAATGGTGGAATTGGAAAGAGGACACAGAGGGCTACTACAGATCACAATTTCAGAACTAGATGATCCGAAGTTACATAGATACATCAGATTCAATATCAAGCTCCTACAATGTGAAAATAGGTGTCTAGTTTCTTTAAATTTTTGCATAAGCTTGTTTTGAAAAATTAGTTTGAAGGGATTCAAAGGGCATAGTAAAGCATTATTAACGGTAATTGATGCCCCAAGGAAAGAAAATGTAGAAACCTAGTAAGAAACTTGAAAGCTCTAGCATGTCTCATGAAGAAGAGGAAGAAATGTAACATGAAATATCAAAATTACAAGACCAAGTGCAAAAAGTGTCACTTGCACAAAAAGTAACAGAATCTAAGATGGGTGGTTTAAAGAAAGATGTATAAGCTAAGATGGATGGTTTAAAGAAAGATGTAGAAGGTAAGATGGATTGTTTAAAGAAAGGCGTAGAAGCTAAGATGGATGGCATGAATGCTAAAATAGATGGCATTGATAATAAGATGGAAGAATTGAAGATAAATATGAATAAGTTGCTACAAGAAAAGGTCACTAATGGTGAAAGGGTAGTAAAGGAAACTCATGATGAAGACAAAGGAAATTTTAATCATGATTCCATAGACTCTAATGTTGGATTAAAGACCTGCCATATTCCAAAAATCGATATGTGGAAGTTTGATGGCAAGGATCTCGCAACATGGATATTACAGATGGAGCAATTTTTCAATCTCAATAATGTGCAAAACACAAAAAAGGTATGTATTGCAACTTTATATTTGAAACCAAATCAGTTTGTATGGTATCAATGGCTTTTCTCTAGTAAACAAATTATTACTTGGGTAATTTTTATAGAAGAATTGACAGCACATTATGAAGATATAAAAAGCAACACTTTTTTAGCTAATTGATAAGTCTCAAATAAAAGGGTTCAATAATGGAGCACATTGAGGAGTTCCAAAAATTGAACATAAGCTTAAAAAATATTCCAGAGGAGCATAAGATTGATGTGTTCATAGGGACATTAAAGGATAATATCCAGCATGATTTTCACCTTTGGGAACCTGATTCATTAGAGAAGGCATTCAGGTTAGCAAGAAAAATGGAAAGCAAAATTATGGCAACCAGGAAGCATATCACTCAAAACTATAAAGATGGAAGTGTTGTTTCCCCTAGCCTTCCATAACCTATAAGGTTGACACCACAAAAATTGGAAGAAAAAAGAGAAAAAGGGCTTTGTTACAGTTGTGATAGCAAACACACTAAAGGTCATAAGTGTGCTAAGAAGAAATTATTCTACATAGATTGTGAAGAGGAAGAAGAAAAGGAGCAAGAAAGGTCAAAAGAAGAGGATATACTCCAGGAAAAAAGCCTAGATAAAGAAGAAATGAATCAAACCATATCTTGTAATGCATTGGCTAGAATTACCACTCCTTAAACCATCAAGATAGAAGGACAAATCAAGAAGAAAGTGGTAATAGTGATAATTGATTTAGGAAGTACCCAAAATTTTATTCATTGTAAGATAGCAAATGAATTGAATTTCTTCCTATATCCAACACCAGAGTGTCAAATGATGATTGCAAATGGAGGAACAATAAATTGCTCCTGAAAGTGCCATAATATCAAGCTATCCATGGGAGAATATGTATTGAAAAGCCCAATGCTTTCCATTCCAATAGGAGGTTCTGATGTTGTACTAAGAGTCCAATGGCTACAACCCTTGGGTAAAATAGCTTTTAACATTCAAGAACTTTTCATGAAATTTATGAAGAAGGAAAGGAAGTTGAATTAAAGGGTATTCTAGGGAAACCAGGAAAGATAATAAGCTCTAATGGTATGACAAAGCTTCTAAGAAAGGAACAATGAGGTGTAACTGCACAATTATGTTCGCTAGATGTTTCGACATCGAATTCATCTATTGCTCCAGATCTCCAAAAAGTATTGGACAATCATTCCAAGGTATTTGAGACTCCTAAAGGTCTCCCACCTATTCGTGATCATGATCATCCTATTCATTTGTTTCCAGGAAGTGTTCATCCAAACATTAGGCCGTACAGATATCCCTATGCCCAAAAGAGTGAAATTGAACGTATGGTTGCAGAAATGCTTGAGGCTGGTATAATTCAACCAAGCTAAAGTTCTTTCTCTACTCCAGTAGTATTGGTGCACAAGAAGGATGGATCATGGCACATGTGTCCGGATTATATGGAGCTCAACAAGCTCACTATTAAAGATAAGTTTCCCATTCTTGTCATCGATGAATTATTGGATGAATTGCATGGATCAATTTACTTCACCATGTTAGATCTTTGTTCAGGATATCATCAAATCAGAATGAAGACTCAAGACATTTCAAAAACAACATTTAGAACTCATGTGGGTAGCTATGAGTTTTTGGTCATGACTTTTGGCCTTACCAATGCACCTTCTACATTTCAAGGTTTGATGCATTCCATTCTCAAACCATTCCTTAGAAAAATTTTGTTAGTATTTTTTGATGATATACTAATCTACAAAAAGTCTTGGAAGGATCATGTTGAACACGTTGACAGGATGCTACAACTATTGGAGGAGAAACAATTATATGCAAAAAGATCCAAATGTTTTTTTGGATTACAAGAGATGGAATATCTGGGTCATATTATATCTCATGAAGGAGTTAAGGTAGATGCTAGTTCACTTCACTGAAGTAGTGTATATAAATCTATTTGGGAAATAAAATTATTGATCTGGTAATACTGATTCACCCCCCTATCAGTATTATTTCCAATAATTTGGTATCAGAGCAAGTAGTTCAAAAGAAGGTTGATCGCTTGAAGGGAGATCCATCATCATGAATAATTTAGAAGGCATGGGATCCATCAAACTGCCAATCTTCGATGGGAGAAACTTTGTTTATTGGAAAATAAGAACTACAACCTATTTACAATCACTTGGAATGGATGTCTGGGAAATTGTCGAAGGAGGATATACATTTCCAATAGCAATTCCTACCGATGTGGCAGGTAAAAGGAAATATGAAACCAATGCCAAAGCTGTCAATACTTTATTGGGAAGTCTATCATAATTAGAGTTTTCCAAAGTCATCCATCTCAAATTAGCAAAAGAAATATGGGACAAAATCGTTCTAAGCTACGAAGGAGACTCTCAAGTAAAATTTTGTAAGATTCAAACTCTCATAATTCAGTATGAAACGCTTACGATGCATAGTGATGAAAATATAGCTAGTTACTTCTTACATATAGATGAGGTTTTTAATTGTATGAAGAATCTGTGTGATGAAATAAAGGAAGTCACCTTAATTGAGAAAGTTTTGAGATCCTTATCTATTAAATTTGAATCAAAAGTGTCTACCATAGAAGAAAAATAGGATCTATAGAATATCATTATGACACAACTTCACGAAATTTTAACTACCTTTGAGATGAGAAAAGGAGGACCATCAGATATGAGAGAAGCTGCATTTAAAGCCTCAACAAAAGGAAAGGAAGAACATAATGAATTAGGACATATTTCAGAAGAACAAGATGAAGCAATTTTGTCAAGAAGCTTCAACAGGGTTTTGGAAGGTTTAGAGGTAAGCTACCCTTCAAATTCTTTGCTTGTGGTAGAGTCGATCATTATGCTTCCAGATGTCCTCGTAAAGATAAATATAAAAAATAAAAGGAATATGGAAAAGGGAATAGAAAACAAGTTGTGAATAAAAGCAGTTACTATACTCATCAAGATAGTGATGGTTTATCTAATAGTGATGAAGATGAAGTTGGAAAATATTACAGACTTCTCATGTCTTATGATATTAATGATTTTTGGGATACTCTAGAAGAGGATAATGATGTTTTATTTAATGGTGATTATTATAGACTTCTCATGGCTTATGAGGATGATAATTTTTGGGATGCTTTAGAAGAGGAAGACCTTAATGAATAAATATCTAAACTCAACATCTGTTTAGAAGAGAAGAATATGAATATAGATATCTTGACATACCAACTTGTTGAAAAGGAAAAATAATGCACCATTACTTTCCCCGAGTCTTTCATCTTCGGTATTTCTTATGAAGTACTTGCTCTGATACCAATTGTTGGAAATAATACTGGAAAGGGGGTGAATCCGTATTATCAGATCAATAATTTTATTTCCCAAATAAATTTATATACACTACTTGAGTGAACTGAACTAGCATGTACATACGATTGTGATTAAGTAAACCAACGTATATCTAGAAAACATGTGATTTAGACAATTTATCATGTGCAGATATTAAAGTAGTATATCAAAGATTTATTAGGAAGTATAGTAAAAGTAGAATAAAGCATCACACATAAGAAACACACATGAACACCAAGATGTAAGGTGGAAACCCAGTGTGGGTAAAAACCACCTACTACTATCGTCTCTATCTTCTTTTACTAATAAGAAAATATGCTTACAATATTGTACTGCTGTAGACTCATACCACTATGCAAGCTTCTACCTGTAGAAGGTTACAAACTTCTCATGTTCTCCAGCTTCTACTGGAAGGGAGCTACAAAACCTTAGCCCTTGTACTAGGCAATATGTTTACTAGTACATAGGTGCTAGCCTAGTGATCCGAATGGAAAATGGCATCAACCCATGGTACTCATCCACCCATATTATTCATCGACCCATGGAATTTACCCATGGTATTGTAAATGGTATCTGCCCGTGGTATTGTAAAATCCATCCATGGTACTCATCCACTCATATTATTCATCGACCCATGGAATTTACTCATGGTATTGTAAATGGCATCCGCCCATGGTATTGTAAAATCCACCCATGGTATTCATTCACCCATGGAATTGACCTGTGGTATTGTAACTGAAAAATACTATAAGTAACAAGTCACATTTTGTAAAAGGACAGATTGTCCGCCACAATGTAGCCTTTACAGTTGAGAGGCATGTAGCCACCACATCTCTTCTCAGAGATAGCTACCATCGCCCTAGCTAGTTTATTTCCATTTCTGGTTGCAAGCATATTTCAGTATTTTCCATTAATGAAATGAAGTATTATTTCCGTTGCATCTTTGTGTATATGGTTATCTCTGTAATTTGTTGCGTTCTTGATTAAATCCGGATCACCTAGAGAAAAACTCCACTCTTCCACCATGGACCACGTTTCATGAATTTTTAGACTGGATACTCTTGGATCACAACACCATAATTTGAAGGCCATGTTTCATCAAATTTTCACATTGGATCCATCATCACTTTTAAACTTAAACTCCACCAACCAATATTTAGATAATTTCAACAATCAGATCACTGACACAAGAACACTGTTCTGAACCCAGAACCTTGCATCCTCATTCAGAACCAACTATAACCTCAAACATCATGCATTAGGGTGTATATGCTACTTGGATGCACCCAAACTGTGTATATATGGTACTTCCATTAATTGAACCTATGTATACCTTCAAAACTACTGCAAACAGAAACTTTTTAATCAAGTCTATACCAACTATCAATATTCTAAATATCTATGTTCAACTTTCAGAGCTTTACACAGGAGGGGATAGAGATCACTTCTTCTCACTTATACAATCAATAAATAAAATGCTAGCCTCCTTATGCATTCAATTTTACATTCAGATCTAATAAGACTTGATTGATAAACAACAGTAAAATAACATAATTTTATCAGATAGATCAATCATATCTGAAAGGAATATTTTCTTTTGTATATGCTACTTGAAATAACCAAACCTACGTGTAGATGCTCTGTGGATGGGATGAACCTCCGTATAAATCTACAAATATTGACTCAAAGCTTTGCTACAATTCTAGATTTTAGACAAACCCAGATCATGATAGATAATGAATGGAACAAGAGCAAAACATCAGATCTATCTCACCCAATATCAGATCATTCAATAATAATTCATTTCAAGTCTCATGATTCTTGATCCAATATTTAACTCAAGGTGCACATGAGCATTTCAGATCTAGTCCTAAACATAATCCTACAACATAAAATATACTTTAGATACAATTATTCCTTAGAATCTTATTGCTTGCACCCTTGGCCTAATGATCTTGCCCTCCTTATATACTCTTAGGCCTTTCTTAATACCTTGGACCAAAACCACTTAGGACTAATAGCTTGGGGAAAATACCTAGGGTTAATACCCTGGACCAAATACCTTAGACCAAATACCTTGGACCAATACCTTGGTTCAAAATACCTTGGATCAAATACTTGGTTTTCTGACATGTACGCACTTTTCCTCCTGTGAAAGTGTGTGAAAAATTTATACTCATCTTTTGTTCTGTTAACCCATGTGTATACGATTCTTGGACAAAGTGAACCAACATATACCTCTCTTTCTTCATTCTTTGGAGTCTGATCTATAATCCTTTGCTATTAACTTGCTGCACTATGAACTGTCCTTTGAGAGAGTTGCCATCAAGGAAAACACTTGTATCATAATGCCAACAGTTGTATGTCTTGATGATGGTCTTGTTATGGACACGTATAATATGACTTATGATAAGCTTTAGAAGAATATTGTATAAGAAAGGAAGAAATATTTTTTTGATGACTTTGCATCTCCTGCATTCATTGGAGAAAGGGTGATTATGAAAGACACCTAAAGAAATCCAAGTGCCATTATCACAACCACCATGGCCTTAGTAGGTGTTACAAAGTCAAACACAGAGTATCTGGCCGAGAAAAAACAGTTGGAAAATAACTTGTAGGCTGCAAGGCAAGAATTTGAACAACACTAAGAAGAACTTAAGATGACCATACTTGGTGAAGTATCAACACTCAGAGAAACTATGTGGAGCTTGTATGAAGAACTTGTCACAGTGCATAAGGAAGTTGTCCACTTGCATGACATGTAGCATAAGTGTAAGGATAATTCCAGAGCTCCTAAGACTATACGTACAACCATTGTTCTGATGCATGAATGGTCGATGCAATATAAAGGCGCACTACCTAAATTTGTGAAGAAAATAAGGCATCAGGTAGATTTGAAGAAAGCACAAGTGAATATGATCATTCAAAGCAAGAAATATTCCCCTCATTCATTGCCAATATTTAGGTCTCATATGCATGATTATACAACAGTGTGGATTTCATGGTGAAATCGGACAAGATCCCATCAAACGGCTCACCCACAAAAGTGAAACACAGGAATCATGTGAGGCAGGAGGTTGATGAATACTTGGACTGGTTTAGACAGATCGCTACTAAGGAAGATACTAAAGTAAACAAAAAGAAGATGTAGAAGTACATTGGTGGCCCTTTCCAAATCAATATTATAATTCTCCTCCTAAAGAAGGAAATCTAAACTAGTTCTAAACCAGTGTACCCAAATGCCATGGAGGCTAGAGCCTACTTTCAGCCTAATCTCATTGCACAATTTGGGGAAGTCATCATGAAGTACAAATCTTGGCACCAGAATGTGATGGAGAACCTACAAGTCGAACTTTTCTGAGTTGGAGTTTCCCGAAACTAAATCTTGAATTTTGTCTTATTAGGTTGTCTAGTTGGCTCTATCTTATTTTGTCTCATATGGGTATGAGTATATTGTAATATTATTTTGCAATTAATTAGTAAGTGAAACTCTAGGTGTCATATGTGAAATGTCAAGGGTCATGATGAAATGAAGTTGAATAGTCATTTTGTAGAGAAGATGAAGAGTCATGAGCGAAGTCCAAGAGTCACAAGGGGAAGTGAATAGTGACCACTTCTATTATAAATACATCTTCATAACTCATGTAAAGGGGATTTTGGGGCACCAAGGTTTTGGCTAGACCTTTAGCTTAGGATTGGGAGCTTGGAAGTTTGTTGAGATCCTTGGCTTCTTCATAGCATAGAGGGAGTTTATTTCTTTGAAGGAGCAAGTGTAGACTTCATGTTACAGTTTTTGGGCTAGTTATTTGTCAATGGTATATGTATGCTTGGCACTTTCACTTTAATAAAGGTTCATGGGTGACACATGTTTATGCATACATTCTGAATATTGTAGGACTATTCTTGTTATGTTTGAAATATATGTTATTTCACTTACGCTAACACTTATTAATTATTTCATTTGCATTAGAATGAATCTTGTTGAATGTGTGTTGTTGTTTATTTGCATCATGGTTAACGTGTGAGTTATTTTTTAGGCTAATTAATGATGCCTTTATGCTCATGTGTTCCTTTCAACTTGCATACTATTACAGGCTTCGAAGGGGCTCACTCATTTTCCCCTCGTGTGTTAGAAACTTTCATACATTTCTGTGGCCCTCCACAGAGTGACACTTTTTTTCACCAAAGTCACGATTTCACCACTCTCTATGTTATTGCAACCAAGGCTCATTGTTAAAACCCATTACTTTGACAACTGTGCCATATTCTCAATGGGGATTCTACTACAAACTATGTGAGGTATAATTGGGACTTCATATTGGGAAGGCCCCCTGAATTTTGGTGGGTCCAACACCATCAACATGACACTACCAAAAAGAGTCTTACACTGGATGTGATGTTTTCTTTGTTAATAAAAAGCTACTGTCATTGTGAAACTAGCTGGAGGGCAGTTCTAGTAGAGGGTATCTTATCTCATTGGTTGGGTGGAGCCTCCTTTTCTCCACTGCTATTTCGTGGCAGGCCATATTCAAACAATCATACATGTGGTGTTTTGAAAATGAAGTTCTATAAATTATGGAAAAGAAGCTCATGTTTTCTCTCTATTTACAATATTGTGAATAGAAATAAATATTAAGTTTGATATAGGTCAGTTACTCAGGTTAATACAGACTGAAGTAAAGTCCAAAAAATAGTAAAAGTAATAGTCCTAATATTAAAGTGAACAGGTTTAGCAAGTATATGATAGATCTTAGAGATACGTCCTACCAAGATTTCCAGACTCCACATTGTTAAATGTTTATGTGTGTGTGTGTTTACATAAATAAATATGTATGTATGTATATCTATATATATATATATATATATTCATTCCGTACTTTTACACTAACATATTATAATTAGATTAGAAGAATAAACACTAAGGTTATGAAAATAATTTAGGTATTTTCTTTAAACCCCATTATGTTATTTTATTTCCTCTCCTATGCTATTTTACTAATCATATATATATATATATATATATATATATATATATATATATATATATATATATATATATATATATATATATATATATATATATATATATGATTAGTAAAATAGCATAGGAGAGGAAATAAAATAACATAATGGGGTTTAAAGAAAATACCTAAATTATTTTCATAACCTTAGTGTTTATTCTTCTAATCTAATTATAATATGTTAGTGTAAAAGTACGGAATGAATTCTAACTTATATGTTCTTGAATGAAACCTAAATAAAATTGTTGAGATCCATGCAATAATAATAAGAAGGAAAATATATAATAAAAAAGATATAGTTTCAAACATTACATATAAAATAATAGTAAATTGTCCCGAGGAATAAAGTTACTTTAACTGAAGGTAACATAAGTAATGTAAGGAAGCTTTCCTTTTAATTACTCAACATATTTATATATGAGACAACAAGGAATATGATAAAAAAAAATTATTGATCGCCATAACAAATTTGGGGAAAACTTTAGAAGGCTGCAAGAATAACTTCAATTATAATAACCATTTATAGTTGTAGCAAGTCGTAAGAAAGTATTAACTAAAAATAATCATCTCCTTTCCTTTGAAAATGGAACCAATCTCAAAATAGGCATTCACAACCACAAGTTAACAATGAGGGTTTTAAGAAAAAATTGTAACAATTAGGTTTACATATATAATACAACTAGGGCCATGGTCAATTAACCAAAACCTTTGGTATCGGGAAAGTGAGGGCCACATAGGTAGTATCAATGCCAAACTTGTTATTGCATGCAAATGAAAACTTAAAAGATTAATGCTAGTTAACATAACTTAAAAATCATATTCATAAAACCAATCAGTTCCTTAGTTGAGAACATTGGAAATAGAACCCTCATCAATGGTTTACATTGACAACAAATTAAAAACTTTATGAGGCTACATGGTCTTGAATATAGAGACTATATACATATAATACATGTCCTTAAAAATGTTGGCCTAAGAAAGATAGTTTTCTAGCTATAATTTGAAGGTGCAACCACTCAAAATTCGCCCTTCGCGTAACCTAGAATAAAAATGGGTAAGAAATTCGGTAAGAACCTGAACATGATGAAATATTTGCAAGGGATTATTAACAAAAAATTCCTTTAATAGGTATTCACTTGGGAGAAGGATAGTGTCTAAGATGTAGACATCAAAGTGTCTAATGTCCATAGATGATTTATTTACATGAAATATTTAACCCAGGGCTATACAAACACCTCCCCCTAGGGGGAATAATCTCCTCGGTGTTGTATGACTCTCATGACAAGAAAAAACTATAGAAAAGATGACAAACACACTCCTTATTGGATATTTATAAAGACAACTTGATACAATATTTAAAATGACACACACACACACACACACATATACAAGCTTATTTGCTTCAACCAACAAGTAAAGAGGGATATAATTCCACATCTTATCATCCATCTCCCATGTGGTTTCCCACTAGAAAAGATCCCCATGATTAGCTCCCTTTTTTTCTCCTTTTTCTATTTCTACTTTTAGTGTATTTTTCTCCAACTTTTAGAGAAAGTCGATGTTATTTATTGGGATGCCACTATTTTTGGAATTTTTTGCACTGTCCAAATGATTTAGGCACTAAATTCGGCAATAAATCACCAAAAATAGCGCCAGAAAAATGCTAGAAATAGTTCTAGAAATATAACTGAAAATTTTGCTTGAAATTGCGGCAATTACAGCATCAGATTTCACTCCCATTTTTTTTACCTAAATTACTGCTTTGATTAGCTACTTTTTTAGCACTGGATTTAGCACCATATGTGCCTAAATAACTAATTAATTCAGGTTTTTGAGGTTATGTGGATAGGGGATTTGACGATTATGGGATTTAGGGATTGGGGGTATAGGGATTAAGGGTTAAGGGATTAATTGTTAAGTGCTTACAGCATAAGGGTTTGGATTAAGGGATAGGGAATAGTGCTTAAGGGTTGATGCCTTAGGGGTTAGGGGATTTAGGGCTTATGCATTAAGGGATTAGTGATTAACTAATGTTGATGGATTAATGGTACTTTATGCATTAGGGTTGAAGGATTTAAAAGTAAATGTAGGCTTAGGGATTAGGGAATTTAGTGTTTTATTAGAACTCTTTTGAAATTCCATGGAATGTATTCCAACATTCGCATCACCAATATCATCTATTATTTCCACATGGTGAGAAGTTAATGTGACCAACATTGAAATTTATTCAAACTATTCTTGTACGCATCAAAATTTGACATGGTTAGACTAGACACGTGCCTTGACAACATGCGAGGGTTTCAAGACTCAAGGATGCTTGACGTCCCCACATAATCTTTGATATGTTCCATGTTTGTATCAACGTTCATCATCTAGTTTGATTTTCATCATTTTTCAATCCCATTTATGGAATATTTTTCTAAAATCTCCTGAAATATCATGGAACATGTTCCAACATGCCCATTACCAATGTCACCCATCGATGTCACACAATGAGAAGTGAATGGGGCCAACATTGAAATTTATTCAAATTATTCCTATATGAGTCAAAATTTGACATGGTTATATTAGACACATGCCTTGATGGTCTTTGAAGGTTTCAAGAGTCAACGATGCATGATGTCTTCACATAATATTTGAGATTATCCACAATTGCATGAATGTTCATCATGCAATACCATTATCATCATTCCTCATTCTCATTTGTGGAATCTTAGTCTAAACTCTCTTAAAATTTCATGGAATGTCTTTGAACATGCCCAATCACTAATGTCATCGATTGATGCAGCATGATGGGCAGTGAATGTGTTGGGTCCCTATAATACTAGTGATTACCCCATTACTATTGTAGTCATACCCCTTATTTATATTTTTGTGCCCCATAGAATCCCTCTATTTTTATTTTTGTGGCTTTATATTATTATTGTTAGGTCAGTTGGATTATATTGTGACTCCTTAGACTCCTATATATAGAAAGGAGGTTTTGTCATTTGAATCATCCAAGAATTGTTCATTTATGTAATGTAAAGGAGGTTGCCCCCTTGAAGAGGCTGAATTCTAAGGCGTTGATCTATCTTTTCTATCTTTTCTTGAGTTGGTTTCATAACATTTGATATCAGAGCTTTTGATTCTAGGGTTTTGCTGCTCCAAACAGTTCATCGTGGAATTTTCACTATAACTTTTTTCTGTGAAGTTTCAGAAGTCGCGAAAAAAACCCATTTGAGAAGAAATTGTGTTGAACCTTGGATCCAAATTTCAGAACTTTTCGCGTGATATTTGAGGAGATATGATTTGAGAAAGTTGGTCTTTTTGCAGACTCTTGAATTACATTCAAAACAAGTGACTTGGAGAAAATCATCATAACTTTCTCTCTGGGGATCATATTGAAATTTCATAAGAAGGTATAGAAAGATGATAGACTATAGCTTCTTACATGCATTTTTCATATCCATAGGTTGAAACAGTGACTCGTGGCACGTTGTACAAGTTTTCTCTACTGAACTAGTCTATAATCAAGTCACTGTGGGAGATTTCGCATAACTCTTCCTTGGAGAAACCAATTTGGGTCAGACTTGTGGCATTGGAAAGGGGATACAGAAGGCTACTAGAGGTTGCAATTTTAGAGCTGTATGAGCTGAAGTTACATAGATACATCAGATTCAATATCAGGCTTCCACAAAGTGAAAAAAGGTGTGTAGTTTTAATTTTTTTTTTAATTTTTGCGTAAGCTTGGTTTGAAGGAATTCAAAGGGCATAGTAAAGCATTATTATCAGTAACTGATGCCCCGAGGAAAGAAAATGCAAACACCTATTAAGGAACCTGAAAGCTCTAGCATGACTCATGAAAAGGAGGAAGAAATGCTACATGATATATCAAAATTACAAGAACAAGTGCAACAAATGTCACGCTCACAAAAGTTAACATAAGCTAAGATAAATGGCGTGGAAGCTAAGATGAATGGCATGGAGGCTAATATGGACAATTTGAAGATAGATTTGAACACAAATTTGAAGACAGGCATGGCAGATTTGAAGACAGATTTGACAAATTTTCTACAAGAAATAGTTACTAATGGTGAAAAGGTAGTAAAGGAGACTCATGATGAGAACAAAAGAAATGTTAATCATGATTCCATAGACGCTAATGTTGGATTGAAATCTCACCATATTCGAAAATTCGATATGAGAAAGTTTGATGGCAAGGATCCCGCCACATGGATATTACAGATGGAGCAGTTATTCGATCTCAATAATGTGCAAAACACACAAAAGGTACGTATGGCAACTGTATATTTGGAACCAAATCAGTTTGTATGGTATCAATGGCTTTTCTCTCGTAAACAATTTATCACTTGGGTAATTTTTATGGAAGAATTGATAGCACAATATGAGGATACAAAAAGCAACACTTTTTTTAGCCAATTGATAAGTCTCAAATAGAAGGGTTCAATAATGGAGCACATTGAGGAGTTCCAAAAATTGAACATAAGGGTAAAAGATATTCCAAAGGATCATAGGATTGATGTGTTCATAGGGTCTTTAAAGGATAATATCCAACATGATGTTCGACTTTGGGAAGCTGATTCATTAGAGAAAGCATTCATGTTAGCAAAAAAATGGAAAGCAAAGTTATGGAAACCAGGAAGCATACCACTCGCAACTATAAAGACGGAAGTGTTGTTGCCCCTAGTCTTCCAGAACCTATAAGGTTGACACCACAACAATTGGAAGAAAAAAGAGCAAAAGGGCTTTGTTAGAGTTGTGATAACAAATATACTAAAGGTCATAAGTGTGCTGAGAAGAAATTATTCTACATAGATTGTGAAGAGGAAGAAGAAAAGGAGCAAGAAAGGTCAAAAGAAGAGGATATACTCCAGGAACAAAGCCTAGATGAAGAACAAAGAAATCCGACCCTAATGCACTGGCGGTAATTACCACTCCTCAAACCATCAAGATAGAAGGACAAATCAAAATAAAAAAGGTAATAGTTTTGATTGATTCAGGAAGCACCCACAATTTTATTCATTGTAAGGTAGCAAGAGAATTGAATTGCTTCCTATATCCAGCACCAGAGTGTCAAGTGATGATTGAAAATGGAGGAATGATAAATTGCTTTGCAAAGTGCGATAATATCAAGCTATCCATGGGAGAATATGTATTGACTAGCCCAATGCTTTCCATTCCAATGGGAGGTGTTGATGTTGTACTAGGAGTCCAATGGCTACAATCCTTGGGTACAATAGCTTTTAATTTTCAAGAACTTTTCATCAAATTTTCTATGGAAGGAAAGGAAGTTTAATTAAGGGGTATTGCAGGGAAACCAGGAAGGATCTGAGGAAGTTGGTCTTTTTTTAGACTCCTGAATTACATTCCAAACAGATGACTTGGGGAAAATCGTCTTAACTTTCTCTCTTAGCTCAGATTGAAATTTGCTAAGAAGGTTCAAAAAGAGGATAAGCAGTAGTTTCTTGTATATATTTTTAGAGCCAAATGTTGAAAGAGTGACACGTGGCACTTCATACAAGTTTTCTCTTCTGGAAAGGTCTATAATCAAGTCATCTTGGGAGACTATGCATAACTCTTCCTTGGATAATCCAATTTGGATCAGAATGGTGGAATTGGAAAGAGGACACAGAGGGCTACTACAGATCACAATTTCAGAACTAGATGATCCGAAGTTACATAGATACATCAGATTCAATATCAAGCTCCTACAATGTGAAAACAGGTGTTTAGTTTCTTTAAATTTTTGCATAAGCTTGTTTTGAAAAATTAGTTTGAAGGGATTCAAAGGGCATAGTAAAGCATTATTAACGGTAATTGATGCCCCAAGGAAAGAAAATGTAGAAACCTAGTAAGAAACCTGAAAGCTCTAGCATGTCTCATGAAGAAGAGGAAGAAATGTAACATGAAATATCAAAATTACGAGACCAAGTGCAAAAAGAGTCACTTGCACAAAAAGTAACAGAATCTAAGATGGGTGGTTTAAAGAAAGATGTATAAGCTAAGATGGATGTTTTAAAGAAAGATGTAGAAGGTAAGATGGATTCTTTAAAGAAAGGCGTAGAAGCTAAGATGGATGGCATGAATGCTAAAATAGATGGCATTGATAATAAGATGGAAGAATTGAAGATAAATATGAATAAGTTGCTACAAGAAAAGGTCACTAATGGTGAAAGGGTAGTAAAGGAAACTCATGATGAAGACAAAGGAAATGTTAATCATGATTCCATAGACTCTAATGTTGGATTAAAGACCTGCCATATTCCAAAAATCGATATGTGGAAGTTTGATGGCAAGGATCTCGCAACATGGATATTACAGATGGAGCAATTTTTCAATCTCAATAATGTGCAAAACACAAAAAAGGTATGTATTGCAACTTTATATTTGAAACCAAATCAGTTTGTATGGTATCAATGGCTTTTCTCTAGTAAACAAATTATTACTTGGGTAATTTTTATAGAAGAATTGACAGCACATTATGAAGATATAAAAAGCAACACTTTTTTAGCTAATTGATAAGTCTCAAATAAAAGGGTTCAATAATGGAGCACATTGAGGAGTTCCAAAAATTGAACATAAGCTTAAAAAATATTCCAGAGGAGCATAAGATTGATGTGTTCATAGGGACATTAAAGGATAATATCCAGCATGATTTTCACCTTTGGGAACCTGATTCATTAGAGAAGGCATTCAGGTTAGCAAGAAAAATGGAAAGCAAAATTATGGCAACCAGGAAGCATATCACTCAAAACTATAAAGATGGAAGTGTTGTTTCCCCTAGCCTTCCATAACCTATAAGGTTGACACCACAAAAATTGGAAGAAAAAAGAGAAAAAGGGCTTTGTTACAGTTGTGATAGCAAACACACTAAAGGTCATAAGTGTGCTAAGAAGAAATTATTCTACATAGATTGTGAAGAGGAAGAAGAAAAGGAGCAAGAAAGGTCAAAAGAAGAGGATATACTCCAGGAAAAAAGCCTAGATAAAGAAGAAATGAAGCAAACCATATCTTGTAATGCATTGGCTAGAATTACCACTCCTTAAACCATCAAGATAGAAGGACAAATCAAGAAGAAAGTGGTAATAGTGATAATTGATTTAGGAAGTACCCAAAATTTTATTCATTGTAAGATAGCAAATGAATTGAATTTCTTCCTATATCCAACACTAGAGTGTCAAATGATGATTGCAAATGGAGGAACAATAAATTGCTCCTGAAAGTGCCATAATATCAAGCTATCCATGGGAGAATATGTATTGAAAAGCCCAATGCTTTCCATTCCAATAGGAGGTTCTGATGTTGTACTAAGAGTCCAATGGCTACAACCCTTGGGTAAAATAGCTTTTAACATTCAAGAACTTTTCATGAAATTTATGAAGAAGGAAAGGAAGTTGAATTAAAGGGTATTCTAGGGAAACCAGGAAAGATAATAAGCTCTAATGGTATGACAAAGCTTCTAAGAAAGGAACAATGAGGTGTAACTGCACAATTATGTTCGCTAGATGTTTCGACATCGAATTCATCTATTGCTCCAGATCTCCAAAAAGTATTGGACAATCATTCCAAGGTATTTGAGACTCCTAAAGGTCTCCCACCTATTCGTGATCATGATCATCCTATTCATTTGTTTCCAGGAAGTGTTCATCCAAACATTAGGCCATACAGATATCCCTATGCCCAAAAGAGTGAAATTGAACGTACGGTTGCAGAAATGCTTGAGGCTGGTATAATTCAACCAAGCTAAAGTTCTTTCTCTACTCCAGTAGTATTGGTGCACAAGAAGGATGGATCATGGCACATGTGTCCGGATTATATGGAGCTCAACAAGCTCACTATTAAAGATAAGTTTCCCATTCTTGTCATCGATGAATTATTGGATGAATTGCATGGATCAATTTAGTTCACCATGTTAGATCTTCATTCAGGATATCATCAAATCAGAATGAAGACTCAAGACATTTCGAAAACAACATTTAGAACTCATGTGGGTAGCTATGAGTTTTTGGTCATGACTTTTGGCCTTACCAATGCACCTTCTACATTTCAAGGTTTGATGCATTCCATTCTCAAACCATTCCTTAGAAAAATTTTGTTAGTATTTTTTGATGATATACTAATCTACAAAAAGTCTTGGAAGGATCATGTTGAACACGTTGACAGGATGCTACAACTATTGGAGGAGAAACAATTATATGCAAAAAGATCCAAATGTTTTTTTGGATTACAAGAGATGGAATATCTGGGTCATATTATATCTCATGAAGGAGTTAAGGTAGATGCTAGTTCACTTCACTGAAGTAGTGTATATAAATCTATTTGGGAAATAAAATTATTGATCTGGTAATACTGATTCACCCCCCTATCAGTATTATTTCCAATAATTTGGTATCAGAGCAAGTAGTTCAAAAGAAGGTTGATCGCTTGAAGGGAGATCCATCATCATGAATAATTTAGAAAGCATGGGATCCATCAAACTGCCAATCTTCGATGGGAGAAACTTTGTTTATTGGAAAATAAGAACTACAACCTATTTACAATCACTTGGAATGGATGTCTGGGAAATTGTCGAAGGAGGATATACATTTCCAATAGCAATTCCTACCGATGTGGCAGGTAAAAGGAAATATGAAACCAATGCCAAAGCTGTCAATACTTTATTGGGAAGTCTATCATAATTAGAGTTTTCCAAAGTCATCCATCTCAAATTAGCAAAAGAAATATGGGACAAAATCGTTCTGAGCTACGAAGGAGACTCTCAAGTAAAATTTGGTAAGATTCAAACTCTCAGAATTCAGTATGAAACGCTTACGATGCATAGTGATGAAAATATAACTAGTTACTTCTTACATATAGATGAGGTTCTTAATTGTATGAAGAATCTGGGTGATGAAATAAAGGAAGTCACCTTAATTGAGAAAGTTTTGAGATCCTTATCTGTTAAATTTGAATCAAAAGTGTCTACCATAGAAGAAAAATAGGATCTATAGAATATCATTATGACACAACTTCACGAAATTTTAACTACCTTTGAGATGAGAAAAGGAGGACCATCAGATATGAGAGAAGCTGCATTTAAAGCCTCAACAAAAGGAAAGGAAGAACATAATGAATTAGGATATATTTCAGAAGAACAAGATGAAGCAATTTTGTCAAGAAGCTTCAACGGGGTTTTGGAAGGTTTAGAGGTAAGCTACCCTTCAAATTCTTTGCTTGTGGTAGAGTCAATCATTATGCTTCCAGATGTCCTCGTAAAGATAAATATAAAAAATAAAAGGAATATGGAAAAGGGAATAGAAAACAAGTTGTGAATAAAAGCAGTTACTATACTCATCAAGATAGTGATGGTTTATCTAATAGTGATGAAGATGAAGTTGGAAAATATTACAGACTTCTCATGTCTTATGATATTAATGATATTTGGGATACTCTAGAAGAGGATAATGATGTTTTATTTAATGGTGATTATTATAGACTTCTCATGGCTTATGAGGATGATAATTTTTGGGATGCTTTAGAAGAGGAAGACCTTAATGAATAAATATCTAAACTCAACATTTGTTTAGAAGAGAAGAATATGAATATAGATATCTTGACATACCAACTTGTTGAAAAGGAAAAATAATGCACCGTTACTTTCCCCGAGTCTTTCATCTTCGGTATTTCTTATGAAGTACTTGCTCTGATACCAATTGTTGGAAATAATACTGGAAAGGGGGTGAATCCGTATTATCATATGAATAATTTTATTTCCCAAATAAATTTATATACACTACTTGAGTGAACTGAACTAGCATGTACATACGATTGTGATTAAGTAAACCAACGTATATCTAGAAAACATTTGATTTAGACAATTTATCATGTGCAGATATTAAAGTAGTATATCAAAGATTTATTAGGAAGTATAGTAAAAGTAGAATAAAGCATCACACATAAGAAACACACATGAACACCAAGATGTAAGGTGGAAACCCAGTGTGGGTAAAAACCACCTACTACTATCGTCTCTATCTTCTTTTACTAATAAGAAAATATGCTTACAATATTGTACTGCTGTAGACTCATACCACTATGCAAGCTTCTACCTGTAGAAGGTTACAAACTTCTCATGTTCTCCAGCTTCTACTGGAAGGGAGCTACAACACCTTAGCCCCTGTACTAGGCAATATGTTTACTAGTACATAGGTGCTAGCCTAGTGATCCGAATGGAAAATGGCATCAACCCATGGTACTCATCCACCCATATTATTCATCGACCCATGGAATTTACCCATGGTATTGTAAATGGTATCTGCCCGTGGTATTGTAAAATCCATCCATGGTACTCATCCACTCATATTATTCATCGACCCATGGAATTTACCCATGGTATTGTAAATGGCATCTGCCCATGGTATTGTAAAATCCACCCATGGTATTCATTCACCCATGGAATTGACCTGTGGTATTGTAACTGAAAAATACTATAAGTAACAAGTCACATTTTGTAAAAGGACAGATTGTCCGCCACAATGTAGCCTTTACAGTTGAGAGGCATGTAGCCACCACATCTCTTCTCAGAGATAAGCTACCATCGCCCTAGCTGGTTTATTTCCATTTCTAGTTGCAAGCATATTTCAGTATTTTCCATTAATGAAATGAAGTATTATTTCCATTGCATCTTTGTGTATATGGTTATCTCTGTAATTTGTTGTGTTCCTGTTTAAGCCTGCATCAGTGGTATTAGAGCAGATTATGATTCCATGGGAATGAGGTTTTGATGAATATTTCAGTTTCAAATTTTGCAGCAATATTCAACAAACTTCAGGCATGTGCTATAACCTCCACAGAGCACTTTCTTGGGTCAAGCAGGAAGAATTTTTCTTTCTTCGTTTTTTTGCAGGAATTTTTTGGGCGGCGACTTTGTGGATCATATCTGAAACATTTGGTACAAAATTTACAAAAAAAAATATCATATCTGGATTCCTCTTGAAAAATCACCCAATTTCAAAAAAAAAAAGGGTTGAATCGGAGTTCAGATGTGGGAGATATCGCTGATTTAGAATCAACTATTTTATTAGAATTTTTGTGACGGCGGAACTGTTGCAGCATGAATCTGAGATCTCAGAGTGTCCAGATAGGGATTTCCAACTCATGGGAAGATGCAAAATGATCCTTCTGCTTCTAAAAACAGGTTATAATAAATATTCTAAGTTATATTGGCCGAGTTATGTCCATTTTAACTTTGGAGCAGCATTCGGAGTGGGTTTTCATTGGAGACGTGCCCTCCCACCCCACTTTAGTAGGCACTTGCTTCACATTCATCAGTTTTAACATAGCAACATTCGGCTTGGGTTATTTGGAGACGTACCCTCCCACCCCAAGCTATGTAGGCACCTGCTACTTCATCAGCAACCAACATCATGGTTATGGGTCAACCGCATAAAATCCTTGTCATCAAAGTCCATTTGCTAGGCCGCACACTATAAGAATCACAGTTGGTCACAAGTATTACAGGGTATCTCTATCCTTGTATCTTTGTTTATCAGGATTTTGGGTTAACCACATAAAACCCTTACCTTCAGTGGCTCTTCATATTCCATAAAGGCTTCGCAAGAGGGATCTTTACGCAATGGGGACCATTGCTTCTTTAGGAAGGAGGAATGATCCGAATGGAAAATGGCATCAACCCATGGTACTCATCCACTCATATTATTCATCGACCCATGGAATATACCCATGGTATTGTAAATGGCATCCATCGGTGGTATTGTAAAATCCACCCATGGTACTCATCCACCCATATTATTCATCGACCCATGGAATTTACCCATGGTATTGTAAAATCCACCCATGGTATTCATTCACCCATGGAATTGACCTGTGGTATTGTAACTGAAAAATACTATAAGTAACAAGTCACATTTTGTAAAAGGACAGATTGTTCGCCACAATGTAGCCTTTACAGTTGAGAGGCATGTAGCCACCACATCTCTTCTTAGAGATAGCTACCATCGCCCTAGCTAGTTTATTTCCATTTCTGGTTGCAAGCATATTTCAGTATTTTCCATTAATGAAATGAAGTATTATTTCCGTTGCATCTTTGTGTATATGGTTATCTCTGTAATTTGTTGCGTTCCTGTTTAAATCCGGATCACCTAGAGAAAAACTCCACTCTTCCACCATGGACCACGTTTCATGAATTTTTAGACTGGATACTCTTGGATCACAACACCATAATTTGAAGGCCATGTTTCATCAAATTTTCACATTGGATCCATCATCACTTTTAAACTTAAACTCCACCAACCAATATTTAGATAATTTCAACAATCAGATCACTGACACAAGAACACTGTGCTGAACCCAGAACCTTGCATCCTCATTCAGAACCAACTATAACCTCAAACATCATGCATTAGGGTGTATATGCTACTTGGATGCACCCAAACTGTGTATATATGGTACTTCCATTAATTGAACCTATGTATACCTTCAAAACTACTGCAAACAGAAACTTTTTAATCAAGTCTATACCAACTATCAATATTCTAAATATCTACGTTCAACTTTCAAAGCTTTACACAGGAGGGGATAGAGATCACTTCTTCTCACCTATACAATCAATAAATAAAATGCTGGCCTCCTTATGCATTCAATTTTACATTCAGATCTAATAAGACTTGATTGATAAACAACAGTAAAATAACATAATTTTATCAGATAGATCAATCATATCTGAAAGGAATATTTTCTTTTGTATATGCTACTTGAAATAACCAAACCTACGTGTAGACGCTCTGTGGATGGGATGAACCTCCGTATAAATCTACAAATATTGACTCAAAGCTTTGCTACAATTCTAGATTTTAGACAAACCCAGATCATGATAGATAATGAATGGAACAAGAGCAAAACATCAGATCTATCTCACCCAATATCAGATCATTCAATAATAATTCATTTCAAGTCTCATGATTCTTGATCCAATATTTAACTCAAGGTGCACATGAGCATTTCAGATCTAGTCCTAAACATAATCCTACAACATAAAATATACTTTAGATACAATTATTCCTTAGAATCTTATTGCTTGCACCCTTGGCCTAATGATCTTGCCCTCCTTATATACTCTTAGGCCTTTCTTAATACCTTGGACCAAAACCACTTAGGACTAATAGCTTGGGGCAAATACCTAGGGTTAATACCCTGGACCAAATACCTTAGACCAAATACCTTGGACCAATACCTTGGTTCAAAATACCTTGGATCAAATACTTGGTTTTCTGACATGTACGCACTTTTCCTCCTGTGAAAGTGTGTGAAAAATTTATACTCATCTTTTGTTCTGTTAACCCATGTGTATACGATTCTTGGACAAAGTGAACCAACATATACCTCTCTTTCTTCATTCTTTGGAGTCTGATCTATAATCCTTTGCTATTAACTTGCTGCACTATGAACTGTCCTTTGAGAGAGTTGCCATCAAGGAAAACACTTGTATCATAATGCCAACATTTGTATGTCTTGATGATGGTCTTGTTATGGACACGTATAATATGACTTATGATAAGCTTTAGAAGAATATTGTATAAGAAAGGAAGAAATATTTTTTTGATGACTTTGCATCTCCTGCATTCATCGGAGAAAGGGTGATTATGAAAGACACCTAAAGAAATCCAAGTGCCATTATCACAAGCACCATGGCCTTAGTAGGTGTTACAAAGTCAAACACAGAGTATCTGGCCGAGAAAAAACAGTTGGAAAATAACTTGTAGGCTGCAAGGCAAGAATTTGAACAACACTAAGAAGAACTTAAGATGACCATACTTGGTGAAGTATCAACACTCAGAGAAACTATGTGGAGCTTGTATGAAGAACTTGTCACAGTGCATAAGGAAGTTGTCCACTTGCATGACATGTAGCATAAGTGTAAGGATAATTCCAGAGCTCCTAAGACTATACGTACAACCATTGTTCTGATGCATGAATGGTCGATGCAATATAAAGGCGCACTACCTAAATTTGTGAAGAAAATAAGGCATCAGGTAGATTTGAAGAAAGCACAAGTGAATATGATCATTCAAAGCAAGAAATATTCCCCTCATTCATTGCCAATATTTAGGTCTCATATGCATGATTATACAACAGTGTGGATTTCATGGTGAAATCGGACAAGATCCCATCAAACGGCTCACCCACAAAAGTGAAACACAGGAATCATGTGAGGCAGGAGGTTGATGAATACTTGGACTGGTTTAGACAGATCGCTACTAAGGAAGATACTAAAGTAAACAAAAAGAAGATGTAGAAGTACATTGGTGGCCCTTTCCAAATCAATATTATAATTCTCCTTCTAAAGAAGGAAATCTAAACTAGTTCTAAACCAGTGTACCCAAATGCCATGGAGGCTAGAGCCTACTTTCAGCCTAATCTCATTGCACAATTTGGGGAAGTCATCATGAAGTACAAATCTTGGCACCAGAATGTGATGGAGAACCTACAAGTCGAACTTTTCTGAGTTGGAGTTTCCCGAAACTAAATCTTGAATTTTGTCTTATTAGGTTGTCTAGTTGGCTCTATCTTATTTTGTCTCATATGGGTATGAGTATATTGTAATATTATTTTGCAATTAATTAGTAAGTGAAACTCTAGGTGTCATATGTGAAATGTCAAGGGTCATGATGAAATGAAGTTGAATAGTCATTTTGTAGAGAAGTTGAAGAGTCATGAGGGAAGTCCAAGAGTCACAAGGGGAAGTGAATAGTGACCACTTCTATTATAAATACACCTTCATAACTCATGTAAAGGGGATTTTGGGGCACCAAGGTTTTGGCTAGACCTTTAGCTTAGGATTGGGAGCTTGGAAGTTTGTTGAGATCCTTGGCTTCTTCGTAGCATAGAGGGAGTTTCTTTCTTTGAAGGAGCAAGTGTAGACTTCATGTTACAGTTTTTGGGCTAGTTATTTGTCAATGGTATATGTATGCTTGGCACTTTCACTTTAATAAAGGTTCATGGATGACACATGTTTATGCATAAATTCTGAATATTGTAGGACTATTCTTGTTATGTTTGAAATATATGTTATTTCACTTACGCTAACACTTATTAATTATTTCATTTGCATTAGAATGAATCTTGTTGAATGTGTGTTGTTGTTTATTTGCATCATGGTTAACGTGTGAGTTATTTTTTAGGCTAATTAATGATGCCTTTATGCTCATGTGTTCCTTTCAACTTGCATACTATTACAGGCTTCGAAGGGGCTCACTCATTTTCCCCTCGTGTGTTAGAAACTTTCATACATTTCTGTGGCCCTCCACAGAGTGACACTTTTTTTCACCAAAGTCACGATTTCACCACTCTCTATGTTATTGCAACCAAGGCTCATTGTTAAAACCCATTACTTTGACAATTGTGCCATATTCTCAATGGGGATTCTACTACAAACTATGTGAGGTATAATTGGGACTTCATATTGGGCAGGCCCCCTGAATTTTGGTGGGTCCAACACCATCAACATGACACTACCAAAAAGAGTCTTACACTGGATGTGATGTTTTCTTTGTTAATAAAAAGCTACTGTCATTGTGAAACTAGCTGGAGGGGAGTTCTAGTAGAGGGTATCTTATCTCATTGGTTGGGTGGAGCCTCCTTTTCTCCACTGTTATTTCGTGGCAGGCCATATTCAAACAATCATACATGTGGTGTTTTGAAAATGAAGTTCTATAAATTATGGAAAAGAAGCTCATGTTTTCTCTCTATTTACAATATTGTGAATAGAAATAAATATTAAGTTTGATATAGGTCAGTTACTCAGGTTAATACAGACTGAAGTAAAGTCCAAAAGATAGTAAAAGTAATAGTCCTAATATTAAAGTGAACAGGTTTAGCAAGTATATGATAGATCTTAGAGATACGTCCTACCAAGATTTCCAGACTCCACATTGTTAAATGTTTATGTGTGTGTGTGTTTACATAAATAAATATGTACGTATGTATATAGATATATATATATATATATATATATATATATATATATATATATATATATATATATATATATATATATGATTAGTAAAATAGCATAGGAGAGGAAATAAAATAACATAATGGGGTTTAAAGAAAATCCCTAAATTATTTTCATAACCTTAGTGTTTATTCTTCTAATCTAATTATAATATGTTAGTGTAAAAGTACGGAATGAATTCTAACTTATATGTTCTTGAATGAAACCTAAAGAAAATTGTTGAGATCCATGCAATAATAATAAGAAGGAAAATATATAATAAAAAAGATATAGTTTCAAACATTACATATAAAATAATAGTAAATTGTCCCGAGGAATAAAGTTACTTTAACTGAAGGTAACATAAGTAATGTAAGGAAGCTTTCCTTTTAATTACTCAACATATTTATATATGAGACAACAAGGAATATGATAAAAAAAAATTATTGATCGCCATAACAAATTTGGGGAAAACATTAGAAGGCTGCAAGAATAACTTCAATTATAATAACCATTTATAGTTGTAGCAAGTCGTAAGAAAGTATTAACTAAAAATAATCATCTCCTTTCCTTTGAAAATGGAACCAATCTCAAAATAGGCATTCACAACCACAAGTTAACAATGAGGGTTTTAAGAAAAAATTGTAACAATTAGGTTTACATATATAATACAACTAGGGCCATGGTCAATTAACCAAAACCTTTGGTATCGGGAAAGTGAGGGCCACATAGGTAGTATCAATGCCAAACTTGTTATTGCATGCAAATGAAAACTTAAAAGATTAATGCTAGTTAACATAACTTAAAAATCATATTCATAAAACCAATCAGTTCCTTAGTTGAGAACATTGGAAATAGAACCCTCATCAATGGTTTACATTGACAACAAATTAAAAACGTTATGAGGCTACATGGTCTTGAATATAGAGACTATATACATATAATACATGTCCTTAAAAATGTTGGCCTAAGAAAGATAGTTTTCTAGCTATAATTTGAAGGTGCAACCACTCAAAATTCGCCCTTCGCGTAACCTAGAATAAAAATGGGTAAGAAATTCGGTAAGAACCTGAACATGATGAAATATTTGCAAGGGATTATTAACAAAAAATTTCTTTAATAGGTATTCACTTGGGAGAAGGATAGTGTCTAAGATGTAGACATCAAAGTGTCTAATGTCCATAGATGATTTATTTACATGAAATATTTAACCCAGGGCTATACAAACACCTCCCACTAGGGGGAATAATCTCCTCGGTGTTGTATGACTCTCATGACAAGAAAAAACTATAGAAAAGATGAAAAACACACTCCTTATTGGATATTTATAAAGACAACTTGATACAATATTTAAAATGACACACACACACACACACATATACAAGCTTATTTGCTTCAACCAACAAGTAAAGAGGGATATAATTCCACATCTTATCATCCATCTCCCATGTGGTTTCCCACTAGAAAAGATCCCCATGATTAGCTCCCTTTTTTTCTCCTTTTTCTATTTCTACTTTTAGTGTATTTTTCTCTAATTTTTAGAGAAAGTCGATGTTATTTATTGGGATGCCACTATTTTTGGAATTTTTTGCACTGTCCAAATGATTTAGGCACTAAATTCGGCAATAAATCACCAAAAATAGCGCCAGAAAAATGCTAGAAATAGTTCTAGAAATATAACTGAAAATTTTGCTTGAAATTGCGGCAATTACAGCATCAGATTTCACTCCCATTTTTTTTACCTAAATTACTGCTTTGATTAGCTACTTTTTTAGCACTGGATTTAGCACCATATGTGCCTAAATAACTAATTAATTCAGGTTTTTGAGGTTATGTGGATAGGGGATTTGACGATTATGGGATTTAGGGATTGGGGGTATAGGGATTAAGGGTTAAGGGATTAATTGTTAAGTGCTTACGGCATAAGGGTTTGGATTAAGGGATAGGGAATAGTGCTTAAGGGTTGATGCCTTAGGGGTTAGGGGATTTAGGGCTTATGCATTAAGGGATTAGTGATTAACTAATGTTGATGGATTAATGGTACTTTATGCATTAGGGTTGAAGGATTTAAAAGTAAATGTAGGCTTAGGGATTAGGGAATTTAGTGTTTTATTAGAACTCTCTTGAAATTCCATGGAATGTATTCCAACATTCGCATCACCAATATCATCTATTATTTCCACATGGTGAGAAGTTAATGTGACCAACATTGAAATTTATTCAAACTATTCTTGTACGCATCAAAATTTGACATGGTTAGACTAGACACGTGCCTTGACAACATGCGAGGGTTTCAAGACTCAAGGATGCTTGATGTCCCCACATAATCTTTGATATGTTCCATGTTTGTATCAACGTTCATCATCTAGTTTGATTTTCATCATTTTTCAATCCCATTTATGGAATATTTTTCTAAAATCTCCTGAAATATCATGGAACATGTTCCAACATGCCCATTACCAATGTCACCCATCGATGTCACACAATGAGAAGTGAATGGGGCCAACATTGAAATTTATTCAAATTATTCCTATATGAGTCAAAATTTGACATGGTTATATTAGACACATGCCTTGATGGTCTTTGAAGGTTTCAAGAGTCAACGATGCATGATGTCTTCACATAATATTTGAGATTATCCACAATTGCATGAATGTTCATCATGCAATACCATTATCATCATTCCTCATTCTCATTTGTGGAATCTTAGTCTAAACTCTCTTAAAATTTCATGGAATGTCTTTGAACATGCCCAATCACTAATGTCATCGATTGATGCAGCATGATGGGCAGTGAATGTGTTGGGTCCCTATAATACTAGTGATTACCCCATTACTATTGTAGTCATACCCCTTATTTATATTTTTGTGCCCCTATTACCCCCATATTGTTATTTTTGTGCCCCATAGAATCCCTCTATTTTTATTTTTGTGGCTTTATATTATTATTGTTAGGTCAGTTGGATTATATTGTGACTCCTTAGACTCCTATATATAGAAAGGAGGTTTTGTCATTTGAATCATCCAAGAATTGTTCATTTATGTAATGTAAAGGAGGTTGCCCCCTTGAAGAGGCTGAATTCTAAGGCGTTGATCTATCTTTTCTATCTTTTCTTGAGTTGGTTTCATAACATTTGATATCAGAGCTTTTGATTCTAGGGTTTTGCTGCTCCAAACAGGTCATCGTGGAATTTTCACTATAACTTTTTTCTGTGAAGTTTCAGAAGTCGCGAAAAAAACCCATTTGAGAAGAAATTGTGTTGAACCTTGGATCCAAATTTCAGAACTTTTCGCGTGATATTTGAGGAGATATGATTTGAGGATGTTGGTCTTTTTGCAGACTCTTGAATTACATTCAAAACAAGTGACTTGGAGAAAATCATCATAACTTTATCTCTGGGGATCAGATTGAAATTTCATCAGAAGGTACAGAAAGACGATAGACTGTAGCTTCTTACATGCATTTTTCATATCCATAGGTTGAAACAGTGACTCGTGGCACGTTGTACAAGTTTTCTCTACTGAACTAGTCTATAATCAAGTCACTGTGGGAGATTTCGCATAACTCTTCCTTGGAGAAACCAATTTGGGTCAGACTTGTGGCATTGGAAAGGGGATACAGAAGGCTACTAGAGGTTGCAATTTTAGAGCTGTATGAGCTGAAGTTACTTAGATACATCAGATTCAATATCAGGCTTCCACAAAGTGAAAAAAGGTGTGTAGTTTTTTTTTTTTTTTAATTTTTGCGTAAGCTTGGTTTGAAGGAATTCAAAGGGCATAGTAAAGCATTATTATCAGTAACTGATGCCCCGAGGAAAGAAAATGCAAACACCTATTAAGGAACCTGAAAGCTCTAGCATGACTCATGAAAAGGAGGAAGAAATGCTACATGATATATCAAAATTACAAGAACAAGTGCAACAAATGTCACGCTCACAAAAGTTAACATAAGCTAAGATAAATGGCGTGGAAGCTAAGATGAATGGCATGGAGGCTAATATGGACAATTTGAAGATAGATTTGAACACAAATTTGAAGACAGGCATGGCAGATTTGAAGACAGATTTGACAAATTTTCTACAAGAAATAGTTACTAATGGTGAAAGGGTAGTAAAGGAGACTCATGATGAGAACAAAAGAAATGTTAATCATGATTCCATAGATGCTAATGTTGGATTGAAATCTCACCATATTCAAAAATTCGATATGAGAAAGTTTGATGGCAAGGATCCCGCCACATGGATATTACAGATGGAGCAGTTATTCGATCTCAATAATGTGCAAAACACACAAAAGGTACGTATGGCAACTGTATATTTGGAACCAAATCAGTTTGTATGGTATCAATGGCTTTTCTCTCGTAAACAATTTATCACTTGGGTAATTTTTATGGAAGAATTGATAGCACAATATGAGGATACAAAAAGCAACACTTTTTTTAGCCAATTGATAAGTCTCAAATAGAAGGGTTCAATAATGGAGCACATTGAGGAGTTCCAAAAATTGAACATAAGGGTAAAAGATATTCCAAAGGATCATAGGATTGATGTGTTCATAGGGTCTTTAAAGGATAATATCCAACATGATGTTCGATTTTGGGAAGCTGATTCATTAGAGAAGGCATTCATGTTAGCAAAAAAATGGAAAGCAAAGTTATGGAAACCAGGAAGCATACCACTCGCAACTATAAAGACGGAAGTGTTGTTGCCCCTAGTCTTCCAGAACCTATAAGGTTGACACCACAACAATTGGAAGAAAAAAGAGCAAAAGGGTTTTGTTAGAGTTGTGATAACAAATATACTAAAGGTCATAAGTGTGCTGAGAAGAAATTATTCTACATAGATTGTGAAGAGGAAGAAGAAAAGGAGCAAGAAAGGTCAAAAGAAGAGGATATACTCCAGGAACAAAGCCTAGATGAAGAACAAAGAAATCCGACCCTAATGCATTGGCGGTAATTACCACTCCTCAAACCATCAAGATAGAAGGACAAATCAAAATAAAAAAGGTAATAGTTTTGATTGATTCAAGAAGCACCCACAATTTTATTCATTGTAAGGTAGCAAGAGAATTGAATTGCTTCCTATATCCAGCACCAGAGTGTCAAGTGATGATTGAAAATGGAGGAATGATAAATTGCTTTGCAAAGTGCGATAATATCAAGCTATCCATGGGAGAATATGTATTGACTAGCCCAATGCTTTCCATTCCAATGGGAGGTGTTGATGTTGTACTAGGAGTCCAATGGCTACAATCCTTGGGTACAATAGCTTTTAATTTTCAAGAACTTTTCATCAAATTTTCTATGGAAGGAAAGGAAGTTTAATTAAGGGGTATTGCGGGGAAACCAGGAAGGATAATCAGCTGTAATGGTATGACAAAGCTTCTAAAAAAGGATCAAAGAGGTGTAATTGCACAATTATGTTCGCTAGATGTTTCCACATTGGAATCATCTATTTCTCCAAATCTCCAAAAAGTCCCAGACAATCATTCCAAAATATTTGAGACTCCCAAAGGTCTCCCACCTATGTGTGATCATGATCATGCTATTCATCTGGTTCCAAGAAGTGTTCCTCCAAACATCAGGCCATACAAATATCCCTATGTCCAAAAAAGTGTTATTGAACGTATGGTTGCAGAAATGCTAGAGGCTGGTATAATTCAACCGAGTCAAAGTTCTTTCTCTCCTCCAGTAGTATTGGTGCACAAGAAGGATGGATCATGGTGCATGTGTCCAGATTATAGGGAGCTCAACAAGCTCACTATTAAAGATAAGTTCCCCTTTCCTGTCATTGATGAATTACTTGATGAATTGCATGGATCAATTTACTTCACCAGCTTGGATCTTCGTTCGGGATATCATCAAATTAGAATGAAGATTGAAGACATTCTGAAAACGGCATTTAGAACTCGTGAGGGTCATTATGAATTTTTGGTCATGCCTTTTGGCCTTACCAATGCACCTTCAACATTTCAAGCTTTGATGAATTCTATTTTCAAACCATTCCTTAGAAAATTTGTGTTAGTATTTTTTGATGATATACTAATCTACAGCAAGTCTTGGAAGGATCATGTTGAACATGTTGACAGGGTGCTACAACTCTTGGAGGAGAAACAATTATATGCAAAAAGATCCAAATGTTTCTTTGGAGTCTAGGAGGTGGAATATTTGGGTCATATTGTATCTCATGAAGGAGTTAAGGTAGACCCTAGCAAAATTAAATCCATTAAGGAATGGAAAATCCCCACATCCATAAAGCATCTGCGAGGATTTCTTGGGTTGACAGGGTATTATCACAAGTTTGTTAAGAATTATGGGAGAATAGCAGCACCTCTAACAACATTATTGAAGAAAGATGCATTTTCATGGACTCCGGAAGCAAAAAGGCCTTTGAACATCTAAAAGAGGCAATGTGCCAAGCACCGGTCTTAGCTACACCGGACTTCACAAAAACCTTTATTGTGGAATGTGATGCTTAAGGAAATGGAATTGGTGTTGTTCTGATGAAAGATGAAAGACCCATTGCTTTTGAACGTCATCCAATCAAGGGAAAGTTTTTAAGCAAAGCTAATTATGAGAAGGAAATGTTGGCAATAATCCATGCACTTAAGAAATGGCGACCCTACCTAACGGGAAGACACTTAAGGTAAAAACGGATCATGATAGGCTTAAATACTTTTTAGAACAAAGATTATCCTCTGAAGAGCAACAAAAGTGGGTCACAAATATGTTGGGTTATGACTTTGAAATCATCTACAAAAAAGAGAAGCAAAATGTGGTGGCACATGCAATCTCAAGAAAGGATGAGGATGTGGAAGCATTATTGTGCGCCATTTCTATTATCCAACCAGATTGAATGAACAAAGCAAGTGAGGAATGGAAGAATGACGAAGAAGTGTGGGAACTTATTCAAAAGCTACAACAAGATTCCAGTACGTCTGATACATTTAGATGGAAAAATGATTCATTATGGTACAAATATCGCTTATACCTCTGTAAGAATTCCCAGCTAAAGCAAAAGATTCTTATGGAATTTCACACTTCTCCCTTAGGAGGGCACTCAATATTTTCAAAAAATTACCACAGTGTTAAGAACGAATTTTTTTTGGGATGGCCTTAAATCAGATATTCAAAATTTTGTGGCGGAATGTTCAGTTTGCCAACAAAATAAAGTTGAAACAATTAAGACACCCGGTCTATTACAACCTTTATCCATTCCAAGCCAACATTGGGAGGAGGTTTCAATGGATTTTATCACAGGTTTACCCAAGTCTGAGGGAAAGAGTGTTGTTATGGTGGTAGTTGACAAACTTACCAAGTATGCACACTTTTGTGCAGTATCACATCCATTTAAAGCCAGTACAGTTTCTACTGCATTTATGGAAACAATTCAAAAGCTACATGAAAACCCAAAGATTATTGTAGGTGACAGAGATCCATTTTCACTGGAAATTTTTGGACATAATTATTTTCTTGTCTTGGTACTCAGTTAGCTCATAGCTCATCTTATCATCCTCAATCTGATGGGAAAACTGAGATAGTAAAGAAATGTTTGGAAGGATACCTTTGTTGCTTTGTATCTGATAAAGAGACACAATGGGTCAAATGGTTGCCTCTGGCTGAATGGTGGTATAACACTTCCTTCCATACAGCAACAAAAATGACCCCATTTATGGCACTTTATGGGTATCAACCACCATCCATCACATCATATTTAAGAGAAAATTCTAAGGTTCAGGCAGTGGAACATCACATCAAGCATCAACAACAAGTCTTCCAACTCTTAAAGGATAACCTCATATTGGCACAAAATAGAATGAAACAACAGGCAGATCAACATTGCAGTGAAAGAATTTTTGATGTAGGTGATTGGGTATTTCTACGGCTACAACCATATAAGCAAATGGCCCTAAAGTAAGCTAAGAAGGATAATAAATTATCACCAAAGTATTATGGTTCGTACAAGGTGTTGCAAAAGATTGGTACTATGGCATACAAATTAGAGCTTCCTGCAGCTTCTCGATTGCACCCAGTTTTCCATGTTTCATGTTTAAAGAAGGTTATAGGCGACAAGCTCCCAGTTCAAACAATATTGCTAGAACTTGACGATGAAGGAAAAATTATATTGGAACCAGAAGCAGTCACAGAAATAAGAACTCGATAGCTACGAAATCGATCAATTTCAGAGTATCTTATCAAGTGGAAGAACTTATCCATTGAAGATTCCACATGGGAGGATGAGAATTTTATGCAGAAGTATCCAGAACTACTCAAGCGTTGAGGAAAACACTTTTTTGAAGGAGAGGGGCATGTTGGGTCCCTATAATACTAGTGATTACCCCATTACTATTGTAGTTATACCCCTTATTTATATTGTTGTGCCCTTGTTACCCCCATATTGTTATTTATGTGCCCCATAGAATCCCTTTATTGTTATTTTTGTGGCTTTATATTATTATTGTTAGGTCGGCTGGATTATATTGTGACTCCTTAGACTCGTATATATATAAAGGAGGTTTTTTCATTTGAATCATCCAAGAATTATTCATGTATGCAATGTAGAGGAGGTTGCCCCCTCGAAGAGGCTGAATTCTAAGGCATTAATCTATCTTTTCTACCTTTCTTGAGCTGGTTTCATAACAGAATGGGGCCAATGTTGAATTTCTTCAAATTTTTCATGTATGCATCAAAATTTTACATGGTTAGACTATAAGGAACATGGCTTGACAATATACGAGGGTTTCAATACTGAAGGATGCTTGACATGCTTACATAATCCTTGAGTTTTTCAGCATTTGCACCAATGTTCAAGATGCAGTCTCATTGTAATCATTCCTCATTCCCATGCATGGAATCTTTGTCAAAACTCTCTTGAAATCTGATGGAACTTCTCACAAAACACCCATCGATAATGTCATCAACTGATGTCACTCAATGAGTAGTGATGGGGATTGATATTTCTTCAATAATTTATTGTATCTATCTAAATTTGACATGGTTAGGCTAGTCGACACCTGCCTTGACAATATGGGAGGGTTTCAAAAATCAAGGATGCTTGATGTCCCCACATAGTATTTGAGATCATACAAGTTTGCAATAATATTCATCAAGAGATATCATTTTCATCATTTTTCATTCCCATCTATGGAATATTTATCAAGGCTCCCTTGAAGAGTCATGGAATGTCTTCCAACATGCCCATCACCAATGTCATGCACTAATGTTGCATGTTGAGAAGTGAATGGGGGAAATGTTGAAATTTATTCAAAATGTTCTTGTATGCAATGTAATTTGACATGGTTAGAATAGGAAAATTCCTTTATTGTATGTTAGGGTTTCAAGACTCAAGGATGTCTGACATCCCTGCATAATATTTGAGATCGTCAATGTTTGTATCAATGTTCATCATGCAATCTCATTTGCATCATTCCTCATTCCCAAATAATGAACATTTATTGAAACTCTCTTGAAATGGTGTGGCATGTCTTCCAAAATTCCCATCACCAATTTCATTCATTGAAACTACTCGGTGAGCAATGAATGGGACCAATGTTGAAATTTCTTCAAGTTGTTCTTGTATATGTCAAAATTTGACATAGTTAGACTAGGCACATACATTGACAATATGAGAGTGTTTTAAGGCTCAAGGACATTATTATTGATCATCATTGTCACCATCATCATGTTTTCTATTTCCATCATGTTTAGTGTCCATTTTATCTTTTTATATTCTACTTTGGCTTCCTATTAGGGATAAAGGGAAATATGGGCTAATTAGGTATCATATATATGAATAAAACATATAATGGTTAATGGTTAAAGGTTAGATATTTTAGATGTGTGGGAATAAAATGGTTATGGGTTAAGGTTTTTGGATGTTAAGGTATTTTGTAAATAGAATCATTGGGGATTGGGGTTTAAGGGTTATGTGGGTCATAGGTTATACAACTAGTTGGATGATAGAAGGTATATGGATTTGGTGTATAAAAGTTATGTGTTATTGGACCCTATAATAATTGGATGGGGATTAAGGGTCCTAGGAGTTTTAATGGTTGACAATTATATGTAATAAGCATTAAAGATCACACTTATAAGTGATTTGGAATTACGATTAAGTGTTATAATGTGGGGGTGCACAGTTATAGAGTTTATGGGTTACATAAGTTAATGACAATCGGGTTTATGCATAAAAAGTTATTAGTTAAAGATTGTATGGGTTAATCAGGAAGTATATATAAGTGGTTATTGATTATAGGGTTAGGTGTTATATGTTTGGGCCTATTAAGGTCACTAGCTATAACATTCACCTTACGTGAGTTAATGATTATGAGTGATAAGTGTTACAGTTTGGGAGTTAGGAGAGTTGAATATTATATGGGTTATGGGATATAAGATTAGTACGTGTTCATCAATAAAGACTAGATTATATATATATAATGTATTCAGTATGTTATAAGCTACATCGTCTAAGGTAATAAGGGCTTAATGTCATAAGGACATTAGAGGTCATAATGGTTAGGGATTCATGGTTAAAAATTAGGAGAGATAAGGGATTATGCATTATGAGATACAATATGGGTCACTAATGAGCGTTAATCATGGTTAATTGTTTAATGATAAGTCTTATAATCGATAAAGGCTATACATGTCAAGGGTTATGGGTTAAAGGGTAGGGTTATAAGAATTAGGGGTTTCTAGTTAGAAATATAAAGGATATAACTTAGCCGTGATACTAGTAAAGAGATTTAAGAGTTAGATGTGGCAAGTGGTAATAGGAGTAAAGGGCGATATAAACTACATAGAATAGTAGTTAATGTTAAGCGTTATTATGCTAAGGTATTACAATGGTTAATTAGGAATTAGGGGTTATTGTTAAGGATTATGTGACTTGGCTCAATGGTTCGATATGTTCTATAGGTTTTGATTTATAGAGATCACTAATTATAGGTTAAAGTTCTAGTGAAAAGTGTTTCATGGGTCAAGAGTCATGTGTTGTGGGCAATATGTTAAGGCTTATAGGTGACAGGGATTAAAGGTGGGAAATTACCATGGGTTATGTTTTATAGATGTTACCATATATGGGTTCTAGTGGTTCATATTTAGCATGTATGGGGATTAAATACTGTGGGTTAGCTATTAAGGTTTACAGGCGATAAAGATAAGGTTTATAAGGTCACACATTAAGGTTTATTAGGATTTATATATGCTTGGGCTATGGGATAGATGGATTAATGATTACATGGGCTAGAAAATAGGGGTTTTGAATTATGTGTTAGGGTTATTAGGGTAATTTTTCAAGGGTTAGTGGTATTTTAATGAGTTATCAATTGAGTATGTATAAGGGTTGTGAGTTTTCATAGTGTAAGGATTATAAGTTAATATAGCAGTTATTAGCTATAGTGGATATAATAATTTAGGAACTTTTGTTATTAATTCCAAGTCCAAAGGACATATGCACTTAGGGATATGGGTTATTTGGTTTAAGGTTTAAAAAGGAAAAGGCTTTGGACGTGTCATAGAGGTTATCGGTTAGGGAATATAGGAGTTAGATAATATGATTATATATGGGATTAGGTTATGAATCATATATGTTCCTAGTTAATAAGTATAGTTGGAATGACTAAGAATTTATTAGTGTTAATGGTTACATTTCAAGAGTTAAGGGTGATAGGGATATGCTTTCTGGATATATTTTTTAGGGTTACAAGATATATTAGATAATATATGCTTGAGGTTTAAATTAGCAGTGTTAATGGGTATAGGGGCTTGGGATTATATTTTTTATGTGTTATACAATTTAGGGTTGATAAGCCTTGGACATTGTTGGGTCATGGGATAGTAATGTTTTTCATACTTGTTTTCCTATTTCCTTTATCCCTTTTTGACCAACAAGACCATATATTATTATTTTGATAGCCCTTATTCACCTAAGTACTCTGTTTTTCAATTGTCACTCTCTTAGTCCAACTCTACATATAATATGACATTAGAACTACTATCTTAGGCTTATTTTTATCATAAAACTAGCATATGGGATGTTTTAGGTTTGGATGGTATGTTGAAGCTTTCTGTTATAGGATTACATTTAAGTTCCTTTACTGATTTGGATTAATTAATGTTCCAAGAGCTATTGTTGTTACATAAACAATTTCTTAAGCATGTGTTGCCTTACCTAATTAGACAATATCTAAGAAATATCGGGACCCTCCTACTATGCATGTTATTGGAAAACTATTCAATGTAATATTAGGAAATAATGTGCCTAGAAGGTATGATGACCCTGGGAACCCCATTGTAACTATAAATATTGGTCGAATGATTCCTCCTAATACATTAATTGATTCAAGGGTTGCCATGAATATACTATTGATAACATGTACACATATAGTCTGATGTACTCTTTACTGTTAATAACGTATTTGTGGTTGTATTATAAATCTTCATAACAAGACACAAATAAAATTTAATCATTGAATTTGAACAACAAAATAGCTTTCACAACATTTAGTTATACAGTGCAATGACATTTTGATGGTAAGTTAAGCATAGGTATGCATCTTTTTTCAATTATTTGTGGATTTTGTACTTGAGAAGCAATGAACATAACAATATGTACACATGTCAAGGATGACTACCACAATAAGATGGAATGGAGGAGTGTACAATTTAAATGATGCATGATGGTTTCACCTAAATGTTTTTGGGTAATTAATACATATCTCACCTTGCCATAATACTACATAATCATACCATTATGGCATTATTACTTTTTAATATTAAACCTATATAACTATAATTGTTATAACCAATAATTGTTCATTATTATTAAGTTTTTTTCTTTATTATTCATGTTGTTACATATGGAGATCAATTAAATCTTTCGAAAAGTACTTTTGATTTAAAAGTTCTAAATTGGTAGTAAGGAGGAGTAACCCTCGATAATTCCAACAACTTGACATTCTCTCATCAACAAGGATTTGTGCATGTTGAAGCAAATTTGTAACAAGTTCCTAGGAGTGTTGAGTAGTGTGGTTGTGAGTAGCTATGGGTGGAGAAATTCTCAGAAACGAAGATGACTTTGTTAATTTGTTGTTCCAACATTTGGAATCATTGACAATGTTTCGAATTTATAGATGGTTGAGTTATTTTTGAAAGATTATAAGGTTTCAGTGAATTGGTCACTTTAGATTTTTCCCAAGCCTTAGTTGAAAAATACTATGTGGTCATGGGATTCAATTTTTTTTTTACAAAAGAAGTTATCGCAAAATTTATAGGGATACCTAGATAGGAGATTGGTGGTTCTCAAGGATAGTGGCCAATATTGAAGCTAAGGCCATTTTCTTACAAGAGGGAGAGGAATTGAGGTACAAGGGAAGTAGTTTTGATAGAACATCTCTCCCTCAACCTTGGGATGATTTAGTTCTCTTCATCCAAAAATTCATTACTTATGAGGGTTGTTGTGGGAGTATTTTGAATTATTAGTATCAATTTCCAACACATCTAAGGATAAGGCAATTGATTAATTTACCATACTACTTAATGAAGTCATTACAAAACATAACAGAGGTTGTAAAAGAAGAAAAACATCGAGAAACTTGACTCACTAACATGGTGATCATTAAATTAACCACCATGCATTCATTGTGGAGAAAATGGAGCTTGTGGCATGGTTTGCTAATGAGACCTTATGTTAGTGCAAGGGAAAAGAATGAAGAGACTATTGAAGCAACACCTATTGCTCAAGAAACACCTAGGGATGAAAAAACCCCAAGTATTAAAGAAACACTGAACATTGAAACAACACATATTACTAAAACTAATACATCTTATAGGATAAATACAACCACAACCTATAAGTGGAGAAGGGCTAATACACCTCCTATGACTGGTCGATGAAACCCTAAGAGGTGGAGTTTGATTAGAATGACCTTTAGTTCATCCTCACAGGGAAAGAGGATGTGGTTAGAAGAACATGTGGTGGTGTATAGCGAGTCATCAATGGAAAGAAGAAGTGGGTGCCTAATTGTAGAGGAAGCATTAGAGGAACAACAACTATGCTTGAAACTAGAGTTGAGGAAGTGGAGACCCCTAAAGAGACGAGGGGAGTGTCAGAAAAGGTAAACGTGTAGAAATGAAAATTTAAAAGGCTAATTGTTGGAAGAACCCCTACAAAAGGGCATGGGTAGCTATTATATGAGAAGAGACTAAAAAACCTACTACTACGATTGGAGAGGAATATTTTGATACAACTGGACCTAATCTGTTTGAGGAGAAATGAGATAAAGAAAAGTATGAGAAGTATGTTGATTAAGGCTCCTCTACATCTATAATCTTGGTTTCTACTCTAGAACCTCAACAAGAACTAAATAAACAATAAGAAATATAACGACCAGTAATCAAAGAGAAAAGAAAACAACAAGAAGTTGTTACCTCATCTCGTAAGATGGAAGTTGACACTCATTCAAATTGAAAATATATCATAAGAGACTTAAAAACCTACTGCTACAGTTGAGGGAAAGTGTGCTAATACATCTGGACCTAATGGGTTTGAGAAGGAATGGGACAAAGAAAATCAAGAGCGGTATGCAGAAGAATGACCTTATACATCTAAAATCCCAACTGTTACACCAAAGCCTGAACAAAAAACAAGTAAAAAGTAGGACATAAAAGAACTAATAACATAAGAGCAGATAAAAGAACAAGAGGCCATTACTTCACTAGGTAAGATAAAAATTCACCGTCTCGTTCAAATTCAAAATTTGAGAAAGGAAAACGAACAATTAAGGAGACAACTTGGTTTTCTTAAACAAAAACTTCATTTTAAGAATGATATTGGATTGGGTATGTTGGAAGCGGTAATACAAATGGCATCATCTATTGTCTTAGGAAAACCTTGTAAGGGATATCGACAAATTCTTTATGAAGCAGAAATCATAGAAACAATTATTGTTTCATCAAGAGTGCGGGTGTGGGAGAACGATGAACAATTTTAACCTACCATTATATAGGAACCTATTGATGATGTTGACGTTACACAATAACTAACAGATAAAGAAAGGAAGGAAGATTAAAAACAATATACTATTCCATGAGAACCTATTTACGATGTTGGTGTTACACAAGTACCAACAGCTAAAAAAAAGTGGAATAAAAATAAAAATATTGGTGTTCCAAAAGAACCTATGGATGAGGTTATTGTTACACAAGAACCAGTAGTTGAGATAAAGCAACAAGAGGAGGAAGGGGATCAAAAATTGCATGATGAGACAACATCTGAAACAACGCACGTTAAATCCAAATATTTGATGAGGATAATAGAGAAATGGGATAAAATTGGTGTTCTTTCCCAAGGATAAAGTCATTGTTTAAAATAATCATGCACAAATGGTCAATAAGCATAAGAGTGAGTGGCCTGTGAAATTAATAGTTTAATATTTTGTAAAAACTTAGGAGAGGAATCAAGAAATGAAGTAGGTGAAGGAATTGCGAGGACAACTTAAGTTGTTACAACAAGAAAAGGAGTTCGTCTATGATGTAATTAATTGTTTAATGCGTGGAAGGATTCCTTCTCATTCCTACTCTTTATACTTACAAGAAAAACATTACCTCTTCCAATTAAAATCCCTTAAGTAAAAGTGACCATATAAAAAAAATAAAGTACAAGAATTCTAGGAAAGCTTCTAAAGTGTAATTTCTCATGATAACATTTGTTGTATCAGTTTTACCTTTTTGATCTCACTTGATTTTAATATCAATCATTTAATTTGACACCCTATGTGGGAGATGTAAAACTAAGGGATTTTATGCATTTTATGCAAAATCATATAGGATAGAAAGCTTCCTGTGATATGGTAACAACTAATGAGGGATGGGTAGAACTATATATTCGAGGAGAAGCTAGTTTAGCTAATATTGTTGCACATACATAGAATAAAATATTCCAGTTCCTAGCCATGAAGACACTACTGGTGGATCATCGAGAATTAGTTCTACGGAGATGCGAAATAAGTACAAGGAATGAGAATCGGTTCCTTGGAAGGAAGCAAGTTGAGATGGGATATTTCCTTACCATATCTAGAGGAGGGATATGCCTATTGTTATCAGGATTTTGAGCAGGAACTTTCCAGATTTCATTAGTATGTTGATTGTATTATGAGGAGTGGTGCAGGCTGGATAACACATAGATTGAAGTTTTCTCTTTCTTGGTTACCCACCAATCTGAATCAACATGTATATAATTTTACTAATAAGATTTGGGAGGTAGAATTTGTTATATTTTAAGGTTATAGGGTTAGATGTGAAGATATGATATAAACTTACAACCTCACACAACTTGACTCTTACAATGTTAAGCATCAGTGACATGAATCTGCATGAGGACATGTAGAAGATTAAGTTGGGGGGAGATGTTGGCTTACAAATTTGTCATATCTTTCCTACCTATTTTCGTATTTCATTTACCCTTTTTTGACTAATAGGACCATATCCTATTACTATACAACCCTTATTCACCTAGGTATGCCATTTTTCACTTGTCACTCTCTTAGTCGAATTCTGCTTATAATTTGACATTAGAGTTACTATCTTAGGATAATTTTTATCATAAATCTAATGTATGGGCTATTATAGCTTTAGATGGTTTGTCAAATCTTGTTGTCACATGATAACATTTCAGTTCCCCTATGAATTTGGATTAATTAAGGATTCGAGAGTTATTGTTGTTACACAAACAATTACTTAAGAAGGTGCTACCTTTCCTAGTAAAATTGGATCTAGTAGCATGTCAAAGTCAAAATAAATATCTCATCACTTGGAGATATTTTTGGAGCATCGAGATCATTTGGTTGAGATCTTTCTTAACTATATTTTTAATTAAAGGAAATCTTTATAGTTTAACCCCTTCGATGGAAATCATTGTATAATTTTTAAGATATCATTTTATTTTATGACCACATGAGCATCAAAAGACTCTCATGATGATTTTTACATTGTAATTAAGATCTATAAAAGATGATATTATTTGGACAAAAGGGCTAGAGTGAAGAATTTGAGAATATGAGTGGAAAGGGAATGAAACAAAGCTCTGTAATCCTGATACTTTTATTAATGCAAATCTCAACTTTAGTGTTCAATAATTTCCTCTAAGTAGTTTGTGTGCTTTTTAGTGCACCAACCCCTACTGAGGAGGAAGGGACCTCCTTCTTAGTAGGGATCACTGACTAGTTAGAGTGGAATACTTAATTGAATAAATATTTCTCAGCTATGTGATTCTTGTTATTTTTAATGTTACAATTATTTTTATGTGTAATTTAATTAATTGCACTAAGATTTGGAAGGTGTGAAAACTTAATTCTTGGACCTGTCCCTCAGTTCAATGTGGAAGTGAATAATTTTCTTTGTTGCTACAATTGCACTTCCTTTAATGTGTGCATATCGAATGAGTGATGGCTTTCAGGAGTGTTGTGAGAGCATTTGAATGAAATTGTAGCTTATTATGTAGTATTTCTTCATATCAAATTTGTGTAGAGTGTGTAAAAACTTTGTTGATTTTTGAGAGTGTGCATGTAACAAATTTGGGTTGAGATTATTTTATACTAGTCATCTTCTCCCTTAGCCTAGACTGTGTATGATAGTATTGCAAAATTAAATCCTATCTGGATTGATAATTAATGTAAGAGTGGGTTGACCAACATTAAAATGCAAACAAGATAAAAATAATGAAGTTAACAAAGTTGCTTGTTCAAATTATTGTGATATACATGCATTAATATCTTATTAACTCCTATTTCCTCACTAACGTATGTTGATAAAAGTGAATGGAAGAGGCATTGAAGTAATACTAACTTTTTTGTCAATAATTCATACCATTTCTTGAACGATTTAATGATATTGCAATAGGTAATTTGTATTAACACAAATAGTACTAAATCATTTCAATGTTTAGGCCCTAAGAATCTTCATTTTTAAACATGGATCACAAATAATTTTGAAAATTTAGATGTCTTCATCATTAACATAATTGTCTACAACAATGTCATCTAATCTATCATTGTTAATGTGCATATGATCTTTCAAGTAGTTAGTATTATCATCATCCTCATATTGACCTGCATCATCTTCATCATCGTTGAAATCTGATTGTAGGTCATCCATATTGTTACCAGATGCATTTCAATCATCATTTTCTATACCATCCATATTATTGTCTTCCATAACATCATCTAACTCTATATTGTTTTCTTCTTATTCTTGAACATAACCATCTTTAGAATCATTATGGATGTCAATTTCTTCAATGCTCTTTCATCCCTCTCTTTCATGAAATACATGCCTTAATATTGGATCATAATGTATGAAAAATATCCATTTTGGGTCAAGAATATCTTCATAGAAAAATACTCAAACATGAAAGGGTAAATAAATATGTTAGGTGTATGTTATAATAATCTTATTGATTAATAAACACATGTATGTATTTGAAGTAAGCAATGTATTAATAGATTATTGATAATTACCATTTCTTATTTGAGATAAAGAAATACCTGATCAAAATGAATTGGTAGAATCTAAAGCTCCTTATACTCTGGTAGGAACTTTAAGGAATCTATAGAAAACAATCCACTATGGCTGTCATGCATTGCTTTCTTCTAAAATGCCTGATACCATATACAATCAAAATACAACATTTAATAGAGCATTGATTCAAATTAATATTTTCTTGTATTTTCCCAACATATTGTAAATTCCATTCAATAATATTCTTACCTTTGGAGCTTGATTGACTGGATTGTTTCAAGTCAACCATGATTCAAGAATTGAAAGATCATCTCTTCACATCTACACATTCTACACAATAATTTCAATCATATGCCCACATTGCTAGATATTTCCTTGCCTATGAAAGATCATTTATTTCAATTAAAAAAGATATAATAACGAATATTAAAATAGTTAATATTGTCAAAAATGTAAGGAAACAACATTATGTAGGATTCCAATTGTACCTTTCTTTCACATCCTCTAGACATGTTGATTTCATCTTATGTTATGTTTGAATATATACCTACATGTTCTATTTTATTTTAAATTTGTTCAATAACCCATTCTATTGTGCAATATTGGCCCCATTCCCCTTGCAGATCAATAGGAAATGTGGTATTCCTTGGCTTTAATCTCTTAAGTTGCCTCCTTACTTCTAACACTTCTTCTCTCTTTTTTCATAGAAATAAATCCATTTTTTCATAAAGTCCGTGTGGTACCAAAAAAACTTTTCGATTATAGCACTTTCATCTACACCTATTACATTTCAATATGTTTATTTCAAACTCCAAAGGCCATGTTGTTAATTTGAAAAATAATTACAAAGTAAATTAAAGGTTGCAATAAAAATAACCACAATGATCATGAGTCTACTTACTAATTCATATTTGAACACTATTAAATTGTGTTTTTTGTCTATCAATAATATTTAATGCTCATTCTCCATCCCAGAAGTGTGGCCCATCTTCAAAATCCTTACCAAGTAATTCACTTAGGAATAAAAATGATTCATTGAATACATACCCTTGAACCATACAACCCTCTAGATGTACCTTTTTTTGGACATATCTTTTTAGAGATTTTATATTCCTCTCAAAGAAAAACATCCACCTCATCGATATGAAACTATTTAATTCAATGTCATCAAATAGGGGTATAAGTAAGTGGAATTTTAGGTCGATGAAACTTGTAGGGAGCTCCTTCTCAAATACACATACAATTTCAACAATTACCTTTTTCCATCTTGTCACTTCACATTGGTGGATCTTCTTGGATCTCACCACCTAGTATAAGAATAACAAATTAGTATGAACCTTTAGGAAAAAATTAGAATCTAATACAATATCTCTATGTCTGTAACACATGAGCATTCCATACCACATATATTGTAAATATTGGAAATTGACTTATGGCATTCCTCTAGTCAATAGTTAGACATTAACCCCCCCAATTTCTAATGGAATGGTATGATGTCAAACACATTTATCAAAGGTCATTAATTAATCTTTTCACACAATAGACTGTAAGAATATATTTAGTACCTAATAAATTTTATCAATAATTGTCAATGATGATATATAATACCTTCATAAAATTAAGAAAATCATGTGTTTTAAATTTTGTGATATGTTCGTCAACTCTAAAAGATTTATCTGATGATGACACATAGCTAGTAGGAGTCCTTATTGAGAATATGCCATTTTTTAGTTGGTCTAGTTCTTCCTTTTTCAAAATCCAAGGAGCTTCTGCATATTTATTATTTTCCCTATTTGGCCATAAATTTTTTCTATCAAATTTGGTATGTGAAAGAACAATATCTCTCCTCAAAGACAAGGTGTCGTTTTCTTTTCATGTTATATGTCGAAAATTTGAATCTGGGAAATTTTTAAAGATTCACACAGGAACAAATAGGTGATATATTAATAGATCCTTCTAGTATTTCAGCTCCTAAAATATGGATTTCCTTTGCATCCTTTCCGACATTTTAATTGCAACTTGTTATGGTTCTTGAACAAAATCACCCCCATCAAAACAATCTTGCCAAGATTTCAATTCAACATCTTCATACTAAGTTAAGCCAATTAGCTAGACCCATGATAATGGGAGGGACTTTATTTACAAATTTTCCATAAAATTGACTTTGATGGAAGTTTCTAAACCTATAATCTTGTGGTAGAAAAAAATGTTGTTTGTGTCCATACATTTATGTATATCTTTAGAATATCACCCTTAAAATTGTTCTACATATCTTGGACATGCAAATATCACCTTTTTTTTGAAGCCCTGCAATTAAATAAGTAAGTTTAATAACATTAAAGAAATAGTATAAAATTGAGTATGAAATCATGACTAGTCCAACATAGCACACCATACAAATGAAGAACCCATTTCATCGAGGGTGTGATATGTCACGCATTTTGATGCTTTTCCATAACAGTTGCGTCTCATCAATAATAGGCACAAGATAAACATCCATGTTTTTAGCTTGATGCTTTCCTCGAACAACGAGATTCAGCATAAGGTGCTACATTCTAACATTCATCCATGGGGGAATATTTTGTAGTATCAATACAACTGTAATAACAATATAATTTGAGCTAATGTAAGAGAATGGGAACACTCCATCAATTGAAAGACAAAGCCTGATACTACGGGGGTTCATCTTTGAACTTTATTTTCCATTTTTATTCTGTGTGTTTAAATGATTTGGAGTCGGTCAAAATTTGCATGAACCCATCTTTAATCTAATTCTTTGCATGTCATTACATCAATTGTGAAAGTGATTTTCGAAGAAATATTTGTTCAAGTCTAAGTACAATTTGCATGTGATGTAAAACCTTACTTGTTACTATAATACCTTGCACATCTGTACGATATCTCTTCTCTTTATATACATGCCATTATGCCTTGTCCTCGTATTCATCTCTATATAAAATTAAATGATTTTTACATCAATTAATTTGTGTATATTCAATCCCCAGCTCAACCAACAACTAATGGGACTCTTTGCAAGTTGATGGAAACACATTCTCTTCAGGAAATATTTTAGTTTTTAGTTCCCTATAAGATTGTCAAAGATTAGATCAATTGAATGTTTTAATTATCATGAACATTTTTGATATCTCAATCTATATTATGAATATCGATATAAAATATATGGTTTTAAAATATTTTAAATAATTACAAATGAAGTTCATGGATGTTTACAAATTGTTTACACCAATTAGAAATGAATTGCAGCAAATAGATTTCAATTCACTCTAGTAGGGTGCTGAATCCTTTGTTTGAACAACCATATTGTCACTTGACTTATAATAATATTAATGTGCATGCTAGTTTTTAGGTTCTACTTTCACCCAATTTGAACACGTGTTTCCTTGTTGCTTGCTTGATGGAGTCTTTTAGGATGTTATCATCAACATTAGGTTGGTAGTAATTACCTTTGTTGTCATTGTTATTGTTAACCATATGATGATTATTTCCATCATTTTTAACCTCTAAGAATTTCATTTATTCCTCCATGAATTGTGTTTTCACTATCATGACCATAATCATTAAGGCTAGGTGGGATGTCATTGGTGTATGATAATCTCATCTTCCATTCAAATTTCTCAGGTGGTAGAGTTCTCTTTAAATACACTCTTTTCACCTTTGTATGGTTTAAAGGATGGTTTGGATCATCTTGTCCAAATAATAATAGTCGATTTGGATATTAGCTCTTCATAGTAATTATTTCATTATCATCTTCTACTTATCAGCAAATTCAACCATTATTTATGTTTGGAAAGAAGTGGATAAATCATAAATGTGTTAATTTCAATGAAATATAATCAAATATCACTTAAAAAATACCATCCCATGTACTATAGTCTTGACCAACCATATTTTTTAGAGAATTTATTTGTTTTGTCTGGAGGATCCATTGTCATATTATCTTCCACCCATTGTGTTCTTCATGATTTAATAGTTTTACGTCCACTCGCATGTACATATGTTTTTTTTTCTTTTGCTAGTTGAATGCTTAGATTATGAACTTGCACCAATCTCCATATGAAATATGAAAAACATGAATTAATTTATTTCAAGATTGGATAATACACTATAAATTCTAATAATAATGTGAAAAATGATGGACATATCACAAAATTATTCCTAAGTTAATTCAAAATTTAATTTCGAGATGTCCCCTGACATCCGTTGTGTCCCTATTTCATATTAGACCATTTGTTTCCATGGAATCATCCTTCCCCTATAATACATAACATGTTCAATGTTGTTTAGTACACTAATTATATTATTTCATTAAATATACTATCCACCACAAAACCTCACTTTACTCATATATTTGACATATTGATATCGCGTTTTGGATTTGAAAAAAAGAATAACATAGTTTATAACTTTATCTCGTCTATGTTGCCACATTTTTGAATTCACAAACACCATCCACCTTTGGTTAAGTTTGATTTATATTCTTATCTTTATTGCATATGCATATTCCATATCTGATTCTGTGGCCACCCACTTTTCTCTCGTTTATTTAGTAGGTCTACATCATCCACGTCCTTTGTCCATGGCCTCCTCTAGATCCTGTAATACACAAAAATGAAATTAGTCAGATATTATCAATTCACTTTTTTTCTCTCCATCCAATTGGCTAAACGCATAATAAGTTTAATCTTAGCTAGTTTTCAGTGCACCTTTCTAACTAAAATGCCCCTATTTTCAATATATACCCTTTTTGTTAATTTCTACTCCCAATATGATTACATGACACAACTCTTATAAGTATTAGATAAGGATTATGATAAATAATGGAATACTTTTTTTTTTTCATATTTTCATTTAACATAATTTTAAACCACTAAATGTCTGTATTTTTGTATATTTAAAAAAAATGATTTGAACCTATATGTTAGAGAATATATTATTTTAAAATTTGAATTTTTAATACCTCTAAATGAACTCAATATATAATATAATAATTAGTATAAGTTAAATTATTGATGAGATATATCTCCAATGCTACTATCCATGCTATAAAGGGGTAAAGAGTGAGTAGTGGGATTGAAAATGATTGTGTCACAGGTATACATAATCAGTAAGCAACACAAACTTTAAAGGTTAAAATGTGTGTATGTGACTATAACTAGTGGATTGTTACTTTACGATTCATTGGATATTAAAATAAAAAGTTTGAAATCACATAAAATTTGGCTTTTGGGAGTCACAAAATCAATTTATGCATCTCATTCACTCCATATTAGAGAAAATAATCAAACCCCTATCCATCCATTTTGCATTACTTCTATTTAAAATAGTTAGAGGGAAGGGAGAAAAATGTAGGGAGAAAACAGAAGGGATTTTCTATAGCTTGGAGGAAGAAAAAAATCAACATATGATGCCAGAAAATGTCAAGTAGTAGAGGGAAATGAGAAGAGGGATCTAATTCTTTTAATTTCAAAATTATAAAGGAAGAAATTAGGGTTTAAAGCATAGGGATAAACAAAATCCTATGCATTATATCTACAAGAGAGAGCATGAAATGAAAGAAAATAAGATGCAAAGACTGTAGAGTGCTTCTTTAATGTTTCTTAGATAAAAGTCATAGGTGTCTCAATAATTTTCACAAAATTGAAAAATTTGTTAATCATTAGAGAAATTTTGATGTCTAAAATGAGCATCCTAATGAATATTATAAAATAATAAAATAATATTAGATTACATCATCAAAATTTATAAGGAAAAAGGAAAAAACTATTTTTTCAACTCGTATTTTCAACTTATCTCCCTACGGTTTAACACGATTTTTTAGCATGAGAAATCATTAGATGTGAATTTTAATTCCTAATCAAAATTTTACTTTTGTTACATATTTCCAATGAACCCTGCTACATGAAAAATGAGAAATACCCTAAAATATGTGATTGCAATAATTTTTTCATGTACTTCTTATTTTTCCTATAGCAAGCTCCATTGAAATTATGCAACATGGGTACTCAGATAAGAAGTTAAATTATGTATCCAATCAGTTCTCCCACTTGAAATTTTAGTAAAACCATAGGGATACAAGTTGAAAATACGAGTTGAAAAAGTTACTCTTTTTTTTTTAAATCTTTTCACTATATTACTCCAAAAAGCGGTGAATAATTCCCCATGGTTGACATCATCATCTCAAATATTATTTGTTCTTATAAAGTTTGTTTTCCTTATACATTTTATTTTGAGACCCATTTTTGACTTCAAAATTTCTATAACGGAAAGAAACCAACAGCTTCATTAAACATGCCTTAGAAGAAGAATAACACAAATGAAAAGTTACTAAGAAAAGAAAACATACTACAAACATCATATACCAGGAATCATTTGAAACTTCTCCATTAAATTCTAAAAAGAGTCGGGACACACTGCACAACAAGATTTAGTAAAACTACTCCTTGGAACCCCAAAAGTTATTCAACTAATTTGACCAATTGATCCCACTCTTCATCTACTTGAAAACCAAGATCAATCATTTTCCTATATGATTCAGCTACCTCAATATACTTTCCAAATTAAGTTTTTAAAATCAAGAAATGTTTGACTTCATAGCAAATGAAAATATCATTAACTAAGATCTAAAGTAGTTTCTAACCATTGATTTCTCCCTGAATTCCAACAAATTTTGACTTACCTAGTGCTTATCTATTTGATAGTATTTGATATTATTCCTCATTTACCATTTGACCACGTTCATTATTGAAGGATGGAATACCCTTCTATTGGAGAATATAAAATTTCCTGTAAAATCTTTTGATTTGCACTTGTAAATTTTCACATTTCTCTTTTGTCTTTATCATAAGGGTTTTCTTCCTTATAACTTTTGAGGTTTGAATGACTAATTTTGTTCTATCTTTAATTCCAAATTCTTCAAGATCTTCTCTTGACATTGTGTTTATGGTTTTAATTATCTAAATATCCTACACAAGTGTGTTTGTCAGTTGTATTTTTATTTCATCAATTGCTTCCTATTCACTTTATAATAGCTCCTCTTGTACTAAAATAATCTCAATACAATAACAAATATTATAAATCAAAGACATAATATCTATCCAGATTCATTCTCTGGTCCGTGAAAATCATTGAAAAGTATTAGAGCTACTTAAATAGTGCTCAAGTTATTTTTGTAAAGCACCGGTCTTTTGCATGTCAGTTACTAGAGCATTGTTTGAATTTATTTTACTATTTTCTTATCTCTTTAACTTCAGATTTAGTTTGTTAAGTTATCCATTCTACAGAATGAGGGAAGATAGTGCCTCTTCCATCTTATATATAGTGTCTTCTACCTAGCCTCCTTCTACTTTTGTAATGACTATGTTTCCATCTTCTTCTTTTTCCTTTATCGGTTTCTCCAATTATGTTTCCATTTTTTGTATCTGTATGTTATTTTCAATTATAATAAGCAATAGAGAGTTTCTCTTATTTCTTCAGTTCTCCTACATATTGAGCTAGTGGATGATCAATGGTGAGAAATTGGACCTTTTCTTTAGATATTATGTATTTGTATCTTTCTTCAGAATAATTTCATGTGCAACATTGATATCATGAGGATCCAACCCTAGGTTTGTAAGTAAATCTTCTAAAGATTTAACTATCGTATCCTTTGCAAAAAATGTCATCCTGTCCATATTTAGCTTGCTTGGCTTATTATTTAGTGAATATTGCAACCTTTTGACATTCATGGATGAGCTTGTCAGAGAGCAAGAGATCATCTCTCTAGTTTATTTATGTAAATTTATTTGGTCTATAGGGTGGATTTTCCTGGGATTAAAAGAGAGTAGGGAAATTTTGATATCATCGAGATGTTTTTCTCCTTGAACATTTGTCTAAAATTGATGTTTCTCCAAATATATAACTATTAGAAGTCTACTCTTGTGGAATAAGTTTGTCTCCACAATTGGGTATAAGTGATTTCGTTCAGAATTTCATTTTTTTCTTGATCTCCAAATATTTGGAAAATAAATTTGGAGTAGAAGGAGTACACTATTATGATACTTCCCCAATGTTTTGAACTCTAAATATAGGCTCACTTCAAATTACAGTAGTTGTTTTTGGTGATGAGACCTTATAATATATTGACTCTGACATGATTTCCTCTATTTCGCTCATATTCATTCTTTTTTATACCATAAATTGGCCAGTCTCTAAACTTGATACATTATTAAACATTCTCCTCAACTCATTTTCTTTTATATGGGGTGTATTCAACACCTTTGGTCCCATTGGTTGTTCCAGAAGTTTCTCCTCTATCAATTCTTGTAATGTGTTCTCTTCCCAAATATCTTTGTTACCATACTTGTCTATCTCTGGCTTAGACATATGAACATAAGGGGTTGTTTTTTGTTGAACAATGATATTTTAAATCTTTCCTATCAGATCATATGGTCAAGTGAAACTCAAGTTAAACTTCATTTCTACTAAAAAAAATTCTTATACTTTATTATTTGATCTGTAATTAACTACAAGAGGCCCTTTTTGTGCTTTAAGCTCCAGGAAAGTTTTCTTTCTCCTTGGCAAAAAACTACTTGATCCACATTCAAACTCTTCCTAATATTTTCAAGAGAAAATATGCACATAGTAAAGAACACAAGAAATTGGTATAGTGGAATTTCAAACCCATATAGTCTAATTTCCATAAAGTTTTTATATAGATACAATCCCCCAAACTTTGTTTGATCACTAAGTTGCAAAATTATTTTAACTTCTAATGAAGTTATAGGGACCCACTTCCCAGTTAAAATACTATAACATACACAAAAAATTTATCCACAAAGTCAACAAAATAATATTCTTCAAAATTTCTTCTAACTTTGGAGGTATAATGTGTCACTAGTAATTAATTTCCCTGTGCATCCTGTCTTTATAGCTGAATTTGAAATTTGTCCACTTGATGATATAAAAATAAGTACATTAGTACAGACTGATATTTGAAATTCCTCCCACTTCCCAATGTTTGAAACTGATCATGAATAGAATTTCAAAGTTATTGGATAAAATTTAATAATATCTCTCGCTTCTTTTTAGTTGAAAATTTTGATAGAAAACCTACAATAGTCTCATCAACTATATCATTATTTAGATACCCTAACAAATAACTTATCGTGGATATGACTTGTCTAGAAATATCAGGAAATATTTATGACGGATAGGGTGGGGTTTGAGAAGGAATACTTGTTCCTTCACGAATGAGTGATTTAAAAATTGAAGCCCTCTACTGAAACGTTAATTTCTAGTAAATTCTTAGTAACACTTCACTGGAGAATGGATGTAGAGAATTTGGAATAGTGACATTTATAGCTTGCAAGATAAACTCATAGGTTATATAAAATAAGGGTTGAAAATGATGGGCAATAAAAACTCTTTCACTAGGTAAATACCTATCAACACAATATATCATAAATTCAGGAAAATAATAGGTTTTGGGAAAATTAAAATATGGTAAAAATATTCCCATGAGGATAATTCATCACTGTTGTCTTGATATTTTTGAAATTCCCATCTCTGAAGTTCATACATGTCAAATTCAAACTTGGTTTCTATGATTCTACTATCTTGGTCTACTAATGGTAATTCTTCTAGTTTGGGTGTTTCAAAGGATGTTATGGTCCCAGATTGATTTTGGAGTTCTTCTCCCTGCTACGAAGAGATGTTAAGAATTAAAAAGAATTAAATATTTGAATTATCTGTGAATTGAATGTTTCCGTGAATTCTTGTAATGACATGAATTAAAATGATTTCTTCGATTATATTCTTCATTGCAACTATAACTCTTCCTAGACGGTTCAACTGTAAAAATGGAAAACGAGAGTGAGGTTGGAGGAAATTCTAGGTGATATGGAGAAATTGGATGTGGGTAGAATTTAATGAGATAATTTTTTGAGTTATAATGGGTGGTATGGTTGATGGTAATCAAAATGGTAATGGTTTTAAATATAGCAGTGAGGATAAATGTTTGTTGGGATTCTAAAATCGTTGAAGGATTTAAAACTTGGCAGTGGGATAAAATAGTGAAAACTACAGTAGCTTTGCGTGGAGGGTAGGAGTGTAAGTGTGTTTAATTGCAGTTGGGGTGCATAACTTATGTTAGGCCACAACATCACAAGCGTAGGAAGGGGTAAACCACTTTCTACACTGCCCCTTCTGTTAATTGTGAAGTAGTTGATGAGCCTCATAAATGGGTAAATATATGGGCTCATTTTAGTTCCTGACCTAGTAAAATCAACCATTCTCTCTTATTGTATGCTTTTCTGATTATATTTATGCTTGTGGAGTGACTTAAGTTATTTATGATGACATATGGTCTAACATGTGTTTAATGTAGATTATTGATGAATTTTGAGGTCAATGTCAAGGATCCAGTGGATAAACAACATAAATAACTCGAAGTGGGAAAAGGGGAGGACTCATAGGAGGGAATCCCCCTCATTTATTTGTCCTCACTTCGAATCCCCCTTCACTCAGCTTGGAGTACAAGCAGCCAAATCATACACTAGAAGGCAGCTGAGTAAGTGGAGGATGACTGATGATTATCTCGAGTTTTGTGAGAAAAGTCTCCGTGATTTTAAGGAAGCTATTGGTAGCTTCATATGTATAAGTAGAAAGGCCTAGGGCCTCATTCGAGTTGGATTTTTGTTGGATTTTTTTTGGATTTTTTCTTGTGTAAACTCTGCTCAACTTTGAGCTTACCATCTTGTAACAGTTTCATGTAATCTTGCTATTGTTTTGGAAATAAAGATGGAATCCTTTTTCATTTAGCATTGAGTTACCTTATAGGGCTAAATATCTTGGGCTAGGGCCCAATATAATCAGCTAAGCTCCTCTTTACTTGTATTTGTATGTTTTATTTCAGTTTGTAGACTAGGTCATTGTTAGGTGTATTTCTTTTATGGCTAAGAATAGGTTGCTTTTGATGATTCATTAGTTTGCCTCCATTTGTGGTTTCTATAGAAGGTTAAGTAGTTATTAAAATAAGATTAAAAAAGCTAGCAACAGTGCCTTGGCCTCTCTTCCTCCCTTTGGGAGCATGATTTGAGGCAAAGACCCTATTGCTGCCCAAAAAACATAGATTTCCTCAATTATAGAACTTCTAGTGTTTGCAACTTTTTACTAAGTTAATAGTCTAGTTTTTCATTGCTTCAGATCTTCTTCATCATGCTCACTTCCTTATTTGCAATAGTATTCTCTCATTCTTTCCTTTTTTGCATCATTTCTTAGAATTTCCTTTCATAGATCATAGTTTAGACTATTTTGATGCAAAACATTATTTTTCTAGATGCACTCATTTCATTGCTTTCTTGATCTTATTGGTTGAGTATCAGTTCCTTTGTAGAAGATCTCTTCTTGCAGTAGGCTAGATTATCAGCCATCACATCCTCCATCCGATCCATGCCCTACAGGTCACCCAAACCTCACCTCTATTCTTCCTTAGTTTCCTTCATTTTCCATTGAACTTCTTCCTCTCTCCTTGAGCAAACCCAATCATCTTCCTCTATCCCTGTGATTCATGGTAGACCTTAGGAACCCTAACACCTCATTCCAAAATGCATCCACCTTTTTCACCCACTCTTACACCCTGAAAATAGTGAAAACTACTCTAGGCCTCCTCCTGTAGGCCTCTTGTAGTTCCCTGTTTTCCTCCTATAGATTTCTAGTGTGCTCCTGTAGATGAATAGGCTTTCTTTTGAAGTCCAAGTGTAGGAAAATCATATATAAGGCCACATAAGACCTCATAGGACCCATCCACACGATCCTACGTCCTCTCAAGTCCAAAAACCACCCTTCAGCACCACCTATTCACTGCCACATTCACACACAATAAATTACATGCATCTCAAATTCACATAAAAATACATAAAAACCCTAAAAGATGCTTTTTGCTTATTTACTTCCAAAAATAGCTTAGTTAGATGTTGTTTACTTCCTTGCATAGGTAATGGAATTCATTTCATGGTTTTCATAGTGCTTTCTGCAGAAGTAGGATTACTTGGTTAATTAGGGTTTACTAGGTTTGCTTTACATTTCACTCTTTCTCCTTTCTGCAGTTAGAGTAGCATCTGTAGAGTAATATTTCTCTCCTTTCATCACATATAAAGCTTCTTCTGGAATACATAGATGTTGTCTTGAGCTCCCACTAATCTTGCACCAGCTAACCAAGTGACAACTTGTAGTGAGAACTAGTAATTGTGCATACAACATCGACACTTCCAAGTTTGTTACGAACTACCAAGTTGATAAGAGTAAGGTAGGAACCCTAGTTGTTGCAGCATCATTGTTGCAATGTTGGTGCTCACCAGTAGTCGAGAAGGCGTGCACTCTATCGATCTAGGCAGATAATATCTCCATCATCCGAAGGTTCTCGCGCTTTAAATAAAGTGATTTATCAAAAATTTATCATAAACAATATAATACATAAAAAAAGATTAGTATATTAAATTTTATAAATTAAGCATGAAAATTATTACAAAGTGCATATAATTTTTTAATTTTTTTTGGTGTTTTAGAAATCAAATTTCATAAATTTATTCTAAAAAGAAAATCCTACAACAATACGTTTATATTTCAAAGCACCCAAGGATTTAACATGATTACCAAGTTAGAATTTCCTTGCAGGATCATGTTAGATGTTGAACTTCTTCTAGCTCCAAGAATTCCATGAAAGTCTTTCTCTTAACTGGAATATAAATTTAGAAACTGCTACAACCTTTCAAGATAGGGTTCTATATTAACATTATATGTTATTTCTTCTCAAATAAAAGAATAAGTATGGTACCTACTTCTTAATACCTTTGAAGCCTCTTTGGACTAGGTGCCCTAGAAAAACCCTCTTGCATTGTTTCATCATTTTTTTTGTTTTGATTCTTTCATCAATATATGTATTTTCAAACTCCTAATTCATCTCTAAAAATATTTTAATTTTGTGATCATGATCAAAAACTTGCCAATGTTTAGAATTATCAAATATTCATGGTCTATGTTTAACCTCAATTTCGCACTTCTTGTTTGCGTAAAAAAGGATCCTAAAAATACTAGATAAAGTTGCCAAAGACTCATAAGTTATGTTCTCATCTCTTGGTATGAATAATTTCATAATCAAAGGCTTCAACATAATGCATTTGAGCATCCCTAGGAAGAGTTTTACAATGAGTTGGAATTGAACTATATTTTTGCTAAACTTAGCATAAAATTGTTGCACTTGCTTAGTATCACTACTCTTTAAATTATTGTATCAAGTCAAAATTTGTAAAGGGTTTTTCTTATCTCACCACATTTTAAGAAAGAGTTATTCAAATTCTTGGGAAAGTGGTGATACTACCAGGTTGAAGGTATATAAATGGGTGTTATAGCATCATCTGTTGCAACATTTTTAGTAGATTTAACAATGACAATTGTTATGGCATATATTGTTACCTCTTATGCCATTACAAAATTTGTTGTTACACCACCTCTTGTTACAACATCTATTGTAATGGTTGTTTTTTTAGTAGTTTGAATAATATTAGTTATTATATCATCAAATTTAATGGAAGCTTCAACATTTTCAATAGTAATGGGTGCTACAACATCAATTGTTATTAACATTTTAAACAGATTTAACATTGACAATTGTTATGGCATTTGTTGTTACAAAATATGTTGTACAACATCCGTTGATATAACATTTGCTTCTCAATCTATTTTTACCTTTGTTTATGCTTCTCGATTTGTTTTCTTGATCCCCCAAGTGCTAGTGTAGTGTTGGGTAGCAGAAACGCCTCGTTGGCTATCCACTTTCAATCTTTGAAAATCAAGATTAAATGAATTTCTACCCCATCAATAGTTACAACATTTGTTATTAAAAATTTTTATGTTACAACATTCGCTGTAATGATAACGTTTTCAGTAGTTTCAATAGTAGTAGTTGTTATAAAATCATATTTTATATTAGTTTCAACATTTTCAATAGTAGTGGATATTACAACATCAATTGTTATAGCATTTTTAGAAGATTTAATATTGACATACTATTATGTCATCTATTGTTACAAAATATGTTGTTACAGCATCCACTATTATAAATCTACTTCTCAATCCAATGATATCTATGTTTGTGCTTCTCAATTTGTTTTCTTGATCCCCCAAGTCCTGGTGTAGTGTTGGGTGGTAGAACCACCTATTTAAATTCCCACTTTCAAGTTTTTACAAGAAATATGAAAAGGATTGTGGTTACAATATCCACTCTTATAATATCTATTATGGAATTCATTATTACAACATCTACTGTTACAATATTCGTTGTTAGAACATATGATTCTCAGTCTACTGTTACCTGTTTATTCTTGTCAATTTGTTTTCTTAATCCCCCAACTGTTGGTGTAGTTTTAAGAGGTAGAAAAACCTCATTGGTTTCCCACTTTCAAGCTTCCCTCAACAATATTAAATGAATTTCTACTGCCTCTATTGTTACAACATTTGTAGTTACAAAATATGTTGTTACCTTATCTAGTAGAATTGTCATTGTTTTAGTAGTTTCAATAGTAGTTATAACATCAAATTTTAGATTAGTTTCAACATTTTCAATGGTAATGGGTGTTACAACATCAGTTGATACAACGTTTTCAATAGATTTAAAATTCATGTGCTATTTTGGAATGTTTTGTTATAACATCTAGTATTACAACATTCGTTTTTATAACAACGTCTTCTCAATTCGTTGTTACCTATGTTTGTGCTTCTCAATTTGTTTTCTTGATCCCCAAGTGCTATTGTAGTGTTGAGTGGAAGAAACACCTCTTGGGATTCCCACGTTCAAGAATTAACAAGCAAGATGAAATGGCTTGCTTTTACAACATCTGTTATTACATCATCTTCTTGTCAATTCATTGTTACCTATATTTGTGCTTCTAAATTTGTTTTTTGGATCCCCCATGTGCTAGTGTAGTGTTGGGTGGTAGAAACACCTCTATGGCTTCCCAATTTGCGAATGCACTTCATTTACAAAACCAAAACTTTGTCAGGTTGATATCAATGACCCTTTGTTAGTTTGATTGAGTTAAAGGATCCTACCCATGATTCATGGTTATAATTCATGTCACCAATGCTCAACCTTAAACTTGTATAAAATTGAACATAACAAGTAGTTGTTGGTGTCAATTCTCTTGATCAACAAAGGGTATAATTGAATATGTTTCCATTAGGTTTCAAGCCTAATTCCAAATGGGTTCCAACACCATTCTGATTCATTAACAAGAGGTTGATTCATAAGGAATTTCGATTTATTTAGATGAAAATTTCTGCAATATCTAAAATCCATAGGTTCACCAGTGAATAGAGGTACATCATGCCCAGTCTGTGAAGTGAACATTTCCAATTGATATATTCCAAGGACTATCTTGAACTTTAATTTGATGCATAATTACTCACCCTGACAAACTCTACACTCAATATGTTCTCAAATTGTTAGGAAAACACAGATCATTTGCAATAATCATCTAAATTGAGAGTGTTTGCCCTATAGAAGTTATAATTAATAATCAACTTACATTTTTAGTGCAGACTTATAGCAACCCTTTAGGACAACGATAAGTCGTCAACCTGTTTTGACCTCTAAGCCTAAGCCTATGGTGGAAATATCCCTCTATATCCTAGGTATTCTACAAGTGAGTTGCAAAGAAAACCATTTCTCAAGGAAGTGGCATAGATAAAGCGACGCTCCCTTTCACTACTTCTTCTAGCTAGAGAGCTAGAGCTACCAGTTGTAATTGCACTTGTGTCATTCCTACTAATCCTTTTGCTCCACCTGGATTTGACTGTAGTCTCATTGTTATTTCTAGTGCCTCTGACTACGATGTCCCTCTTTGTTGAGTGAGAGGTATACTTATATGAGGAATCCTACAATAAACCATTTCTTATGCTATGCGTTGAGAATTTGGAGCGTTAATCTATCTAGCAATATCTTGATCCTCTAGTCATAGTCAGAAATTGGTTATGCTTGCACTTGTTTAATTTCTTTAATGTCAGTAATGCACTGAGATTCATACACAGGGTTTTGAAGTTCCTTTTGTAAGGTTTGGTTGATCCCTAACAAGTTACTACTCTAAACTGCTAGGGTATTTTCTCTATATTTCATATACCAATCTAACACTTTATGCCTGAATGTTGTTCCAAGTTGTGCAATATTAGGCTAGTCATTTGGGGTCTACTTCATCACCAAAATTGCATGTGAACCAACGCTAACTAGAATTTTCCCTTCTTGTTCACCACATTTTTTGTGGCAACAAGCCCCATAACCATTTCACCTTCAACACCTTTACTACATCTAAGTGCTCAACATTAAAAGGAAAAAATAACCATCCCTTAACTTGAGTGTGGAAATGTAGTGTATATATAGCACAAAATGGAGAGGGTTAGTACTTAAGATTATGTGGTAGAAATTACAATTGATAGTTAAACTGTATAATGATTATTTTATGATATTTACTAATATTTGTTAGAATTGTTGAATGATTTAGATCATTGGAATGACATCTTCGTTGTAAATTATTAGAAATTTTATTACAACATGTGCACAATGATATGATGTAATATGATTATCATTCCATTTCATAAGTTGTAACATTAGATATATAAGAAAGAAATTAATTATTGCATGAAATAAATAATGACTTTTCATTATAAATATTTTTTTTTTTGTAGAAAAAGAATCTTCGAGAAGATCTAAATGATCCTCATTACATAGATCCATATCACATTGGGTCTAATGTTGAGATGGAATGTGATGCTCATGATGACATAGATACTGATGGAAATGAGGTTGATGTCAATACATATGACGATGCTGATGATGAGCATGATGATCATGATCATGATGGTGATGATGTTCATGGGGCAATTTTCTCTAGCAACCAATGATATTCATTATCATATAGAATACATCATGGACATTTTTTGTTGCTTGTAGCTGTAGCCAAAGAATCTTCCATAAGATTTTGATTCCTTGGTAGAACCAAAAGTGTATATTCTAAAAACATTCTCAAAATATTTAAAACAAGATTTCTATATTGTCTCATCCGTGGATGGTGAGATTGATATTCACCTTTAACTTGCTTGATCAAAAGTTCTAAATCACCATACATAGAAATTCTTTGTGCACCCAATATTTTTATGATCTTTATGCCTATGATTAGCGCTTCATACTCCCCCTCATTGTTAGTGAAATCAAAAGCTAACTTGTATGAGTATAATTTAACATTCTAGGGGACCTCACCTTGCTGATGATGTGGACTTCAGATCCAAATGCCAGTGCCTTCCCCATCTTTCTTGAGATAACCATCAACGTCCATGGTCCAAAGACCATGCTCCTCTTCCAAGGGTTGTAAATCTGATTTCTGCTTTGGGTCAATTTTCTAAACATTCTCTTTAGGTTGCTCTGAATTTTCCATTACCTTCCCTAGTTTCTTTTCTGAGCCTTTCTCTACCTTGTCTGATGGTTGTTCAGATGAACTTGTTGGGCATGGAATCCCCCCAATGCATGTTTTGGAGCTTAAAGCCCATGTTTTGACCAAATCCTTTGTAAAAGCTCCGCAAATTATGAGCGCGAAGTTTTAAGTCATAATAGAGTCATAGGGTTATCTGCCCTTGATTTTGTAATGTAATTTCAGCTTGATAGACCTGCCATGGTCCGCGGACCATGGGATTGTATAAATAGAGCAAGGCTCTGAGGGTAGAAGATAGCATATAGAGAAGGAAAGGAAGGATGATGAGTTTAAGAGACCGAGTCAAAGTGTAAAGTGTGCCTTTGGGTCATAAAGTAGGAGAAGGCTCTTTCACTAAGTGCACAGAGGCCTAGTAGTCTACAGCTGAGTATGCGAACCCCTTCAATTGAGTGCGCAGGGCAGTTCAAGTTTGTAATCGCTGGAAGACTTAATAAAGAGAAGTTTACCTTAGTTTTGTGTATCTTTTCGTGTTTAATGCATTATTGAGTATAAATTGCAAGTGTATTGTTTATTTGTTGTGTGAACTTATGTCAGTGTGATGTATAATTAAATATAATACAAGGCTTCTATTTACACAAAGATAAGTAATTGGTGAGGGAAGATAGATAATATTTCAAGTGAGACTTAGGGAAATAGTGTAGAGCACTACTCCAATAGCATAAAAGCCCCACAGCCCATGGTTAGGACTGTGCGATGGAAAGTATATTAGGGTGCAAAGGATAGGAAAGTGTGCGAAGCAACCTACGCGTAGGGACAAGAAGTTGGACCAAATCAAACCCTCAGAAATCTCAAGGGTGTGGAAAGCTAGTTCCAACAGTCCCCCATACTACTTTTGGTAAGACCTCATCCCGTGCTCCGCGAACTATTGCCGAAAGGGCCAGTAGTACATGGATTTATTTGGCTAACTAACTTTGAACCTAGGTTAGGCCCCATCATCCAACAAATGGATTCGTTGCTTGGATCGGGATCTGCATAGAGATGTCAGATGTCGTAACACTAGAATCTGACAAAAAAAGGAATTGAAGATTGGTTGAACAGAAAGATTCATGAGTTCATGGCGTAGGAAAATAGGAATCCGCAACTATTAAGGGAAGAGTGGTGAGAGTCCTACTTATATATAGAGATCCATGAAATTTTCTTTGTGTCTTTTCTTATTGAGCTATACGAGTGGATCGTTAAGCTAGCGGATAGCCAAGGAAGGTGTAAGCTTAACAGACCTATTGAGTGGACTCCAGAATTAGTGCACAGATTGAAAGAATCGAAGGATAATATCATGCACATTGTTGATCACTGGATCGATCGAATAATTGGAGGATTCATCACCGAGTTCACGGTGTTATCACTCAGGTTGTTTCCTTTGACTCCCAAGGGAATACGGCCGAGGTAACCACTAACCAATCTTTGGGTCACAGGTTCTAGCCTACCTATGACTAGAGAGGGCTCTCTCTTTATGATTTAACTTTGTTTGTATAATATTTTAGGCTAGTTATGATGCTCAAGGTTTTGTTTTGAATTTTGTTGGATGATGACTTCAGTCAAGATATATATATGTTTATCAGGGTGCTCTAGGCCATTGGTCATGGAGTCAGTGATGCTTAATTTGCTTGATATGTCTGTGTTGATACAACAGTGATGCCGCAGAGCCAGATAAGTGTCTAAGAAACAATTCTTTAAATCTATGATTGGGTGTGATGTAATCAGGGCATGAAAGGTAATTAAGGATCTTTCAACAGTCTGATATGGAGAACAGTGGGAATATTATTTAGAAGCAGTGAAGAATTCCTATATAACATTCATATTTATAGAATTAATGTAAACATGAGCAATTAAGAATTCATGTTCATGATCAATTCTGAAGAAAACATTTTCAGCAATAGAGATTGAGCACAAGGTGTAATCAAACATTTCCTGTACTATTCCTTTTATCTAATGCTATATTGGTGAAACATGTGTATGATTCAAACAAACATAAGAAGACAAAACATAGATTGAGAAAATTTATTGTTCCATTAGACAACACAGGAATTCTGCAACATCACGCAGAGCATCACCAAGACATCAAACATCCAGGAAATCACTGAGCTTTTCCAGCCTCTTGCATTAGATTATCTGAAAATATACAATACATTTGCCTCAGAATCAAAATCACCAACCCCTCATACGTTGCCAGGGGAGGTATATATACATAATTTACATCAGAAAATATCTAGCTGATGACTAAATGGTTCATTAATATCGTGCCAACTCTTGGAGCATTGTAGTTGAGAAAGTAAATGTTGTAGTAACTCCTAAGTGCATTAGCTGTCCAAAATGGTCAGAGAATGTTGACTTTGTGACTGTTGGTGTCGGCTGAAGATGTGCTGCCCAAAATTTGCGCATTTCCTATCTTTTGGCTTGCTGTCGCTGTCTTTTGCTGAGTCACCCTTTTCGGCTGCCTTGTATGCTGTTCAGATTTTTCTTTTTGCTTTTGGATGAGTGGAAGATGACTAGGACGAAACAGCTGAGATTATTGAGGTAAGAGTTGTAGCATTGCCTGCCACCAATCCTCTTTGGGCAGCTGGTGCCTTCGAATTTTCGCCAATGTTTCATCTGCCTCTATATATCTATAAAAATTAGGAGGAACCTCAAAAAGGTGATTGACTTCATGTTCTATGAAAAATAGATTTTCAAGTTTATCATATAGGCTCTGCCCTGTTGGTGGCCCCATTTCCTCAGAAGTGCTGGCAGATGCAGTGATTTGATTTTCAATAAAAGTTGACATTCTGGTGGCATATTGCTCACGAGGGAGCAATCTTCCTGTGCTGGTTAGTAGGCTGGGCAATCCCTTTGCTTGCAGTGCTCCCATTTTGAGCTTGTATTCACACTACAACAAAACCTGTGATTAGCATCCCTTTTGTCTTCCTTTTTTGCATCTAGAGCCCATTTTTGGTGCTATTTGTCTCCATTTACCAAATATGGTGCAAAACTTGATGCAAAGTTTGCACCAAGTTTTTCACCAAGTCTTACACCAAGTTTAGCACCAGGTATTGTAATAGGTTTTACATCAGGTTTTGCACCAGGTTTTACGCCAGGTTTTATGCCAAGTTTTGTGCCATCCTTTGCAAAATGTTTTGCATCAAGTTTGGAACCTAATTTTGTTTCACCAACTTTTGTATCATTTATTGCATCCACTTTTTGCGCCTACACTTGCATCAACTTTTTCATCATCTCTTGCATCCTCTTTTGCATCATTTTTTAAATCATTTTTTGCATCCATTTTTCAATCATTTTTGGCATCCCCATTTGCGTCAAGATTTTCATCAGGTTTTGTGTCTCATATTGCATCTACTTTTGCATCGAATTTTGTTGCATCAACTTTTACATCATATTTTTCATCCATTGTTGCACCCATGTTTACATCCACTTTTGCATCCATTTTTGAATCTTATTTTTCATCTTCATTTGCTTCTTTTTTTGCATCTATCATTACATCCACTTTTGTTGTGACACTATTTGTACCATGTTTTGTACTTACTATTGTACCCACGTTTGCTTCCAATTTTTCATCCACTTTTGCATCAAAATATTGCATCTATTTTTGCATCCACTTTTGTGTTGGGTTTTGCATCTCATTTTGTATATTCTTTTGCTTCTACTTCCATTGCATCCATATTTTTCATCCATTTTTGTTTCTACTATTTCACCCATGTTTGCATCCACTTTTGCATCCCTTATTGCATATTGTCTTGCATCCAAGTTTGCATATTTTTTTGTGCTTTTTATTACATCCACTTTTGTTGTGCCATATATTGTGCCTATCATTGAAACCCACATTTTCTTCCAATTTTTCATCCACATTTGCATCATCTTTTGTGTCCAAGTTTGCATCAAATAATTTTTATATTTTTTGCATCCCATTTTGCATCTACTTTTACATCCACTTCTAATGCGTCCAGTTTTGAATCTAATTTTGTTTCCACTATTGCACCCATGTTTGGTCCATGTTTACATCCATTTTTTAATCCAATTTGTCCTTCTTTTTGCATCCAAGTTTGTGTCTTTTTTTTTGTTCATTGTTGTATCCCCATTTATTTCACAACAATTCATGCTAAATTTTATGCCTACTATTACACCCATGTTTTCTTCCACTTTTTCATCCATGTTTGCATCCTATTTTGTGTCCAAGTTTGCATCAACTATTGCATCTAATTTTTCATCCACTTTTGTGTCAATTTTTCTGTCTTGTTTTGCATCTACTTATGTTGTGTCCACTCTTTATCAAATTTTACGTCTATTGTTGCCCGCATTTTTTTTTTTTTACTTTTGCATCCATTTTCCAACACATTTTTTTTTTGCATTGATGATATTTCTTATGACATTAACAATTATGAACAACTGATGACAATGTCAATAATTATGACAATGATGATAATGAAGATGATGACGATGACATGAATTGTGATTATTATGATAATCAAAATGATGATAAAGATGATGGGGTTATAATGACAATGATGATGGCGATGCTAATGACCCTGGACAATATTCCCAATTTGTAAATGTTGTCATGGTCATAATCATAATCATTATCTTTAGAGTCATCTTCCAAGTCATCATCATTTGATCATCATTATCATTATTTTCATCTTGGTCATCATCAACAACAATAATGGCATGAATGATGATTATGATGTTCATGACGAAGTTGACAACAATGTTGATAGAAATTACATTTATTATGATGATGGGGATGATGAAAATTATAATGACGATGATAATGGTAGTGATGATGATGATCATCGATTATCTCTAAAAAGTAAAGTTGTCATTTCTCTTTCATATATCATGTGTCCTAACAACCCTTTTTGAGCACTCGTAATATTTTTTGGGTTGATGATATTTCTTACGACACCTATAATTATGAACAATTGATGACAATGTCCATAATCATGATGATGACGACATGAATGGTGATTATGACGATAATGCAATGATGAGATTGATGGTGGTGATGATGATGATGATAATGAAGATAATTACACTCCCTCTAAACTAGGGAGATATTCATAATGAGACAAAAAATTACTCTCAAGTTGAAATATTCATATAAGAAGGCATTTGAATTGATAAGCATCAACGATGATTTACATCATCATAGCCAACATTGTCAAAATAGAAAGGCCTTGACTAACAAGTTATATCTCTCCATTGGATCATAGCACAATGTTGGGAGGCATAAATTTGAACACCACTACCCCTTTAGGCACTTACCGCACTAGGATGTTCATCAGGCATGTCCTCGCATGATCATTTCCTAATCCACTGTCATAATATTTAACACCAAGAAATGTCGATCCTCATGACTATCCTTATCTTGGATTAATGTACTTGACTTATGGCGGTTAGTCCTAGTCAAAGCACAAATTCTCAAAGAATATTGGTCCCAGATGTTTATCTAATCCACCATTCTCCCTATTGGTGTCTTTAGTAGGCTCACGATTGTTAGTCTCGCCCATAGTACATGACAAATGGATAATATGGTGTCAATGCTCACTCCCTCTCAACCATGGAGGAGACATCCACAAGCATAAGTGTTTCTCAAGAATACCCATCATTTTTATATTGAATAACATCATTAATTTGTTTTCATCGCATGACGCCTTTATGATTGAGCATTCATAGATTTGTGGCAAAATATTTCCCCTTTTGTCATTTGTGATGAAAGAAAATCAAAAAGTGAAAGCCAAAATCATATCTAAGTCTAAACTCTAAGGTTAAAGTGAAAATTAATGTAAATATTATATCTATGAGTTGTTAAAAACTTATGAAAACCTTATTCCCTAAGTCCTATATATAAGAAAAATAAAAAGAAAGAAAAATAAGGGCCAATGAATGGTAACTCATGTATTCACACCCTCTTTGGAAAACATATGAATATATACACTCCTAGTCACACTTGATCACATGTTTGTGATGGTTAAATCATGAAGTCCTATTTTCCCCTTTCATTTTCACTTCATCATTTAAGAACCTAATTGAGGATCTAGGGAATTTTTCTTACCTAAGGGTTTCATGTCTACTCTTGGTTTACTTATGTCACACTATGGTCAATCATGTGATGGAATGGAATACTTAAGTTTGTGCAGTTATTAGAACAGTGTATTAAGTTAGTCACCACACACACATGTATTACATGTCATTGATCCACATGTGTGGGTTGGAGACTCATTGCTTGAGAAGTTTAATGGATACTACTTTAGGGCCTTGATGGTATATCTTAAAAAATCTTTTGGTAAACATTGTGATTTATCCTTTATTTTCCTTGAGACACTTGATAATATTGAAGTCACTCCCGATAATCCATGGAGATGGGGAGTATAAATTACTTGTGCTGGAAATAGAATTGAGAAATAGAGGTTTTCCATTTTTTATATTGGAGTCATAGACATTGAATACATGGTAGTAGTCCTAGATGTCAATTAACTAAAATTATATTGTCGTAATGTGAAAAGAGGTAAACATATTGGTAACCTTGATGTCCTGATCATTCCAAATAATAGTCATTCCACCCAATTATATCTAATCATCAATCACTACTACTTGGAAAGTCCTCCCCCATTTTCTAATTATATGAGGTAGAACCTCACTTAATATTTTTATTTCTTATATCAGCATTATTGATGGGTGTTTTGCATACCATTTTTCTTTCAGGTGTATTTGTTTTCCTTTACTATTGAGGTCCCTCATGTTCCATGAGACTATTTTCATGGAGAATTTACACAGAAAGGAAGTATAATGTTACTAGAAAAACATGTTCCAAGATCTAAGTTATTGGACAATGCCACTTCATGACTCCTATATTTCCTTAACCTGGGACTGAATGGTGAAATTGATAGCCTTAAGGGAAATTAACTAATGAAAATCTCAAAAAGAGGTGACTTTTGAATTTATCACATACAAGTTAATATACGAAAAAAATATCCGTAAAAATTTCATCAATCAATGAACCTTTAAAAAAAATATTCAAAACAATTTCATCAAGCAATGAAGCATTACATTATAAATTACAATCTATAAACCTTTTGGGAACTTTTTGCTAAACCATGTTCAAAACCAACATATTTAATATTAATATTTAACAATAATATGGAAAATAACACATTCTCATAAATTAAATAACATGTTATCAATCCTAAGAAATATCACTAACATAAAACTAAAAAGCATGCAACTAATGGGAGTGACCACTCAAGGCCACCATAAGACAACTAATCTTTTAAGACAAGGATTAATGGGGAAAGAAATCTACAAAGAACAAAGGCAAACCTATTTTAACTTCATTGTTTTATTAGGTGCAAGTTGAACATCTCAAGATATAATGAAGAGAAGAATTAATTTTATTGCATTAAGAAAACCCAAGCACATTCTATAACTTAGCAAGGAAGAGATGTATAATACCCATCACAGTGACACAACGCATGGCATTAAGTTACCTTTTATATATAATTTAAAATTATATCATAAAATCACAAATTTAGCATGAATGGATGTTTAAAATCCATTTTTATAAAAAGAAAATATAATTTTTGTTATAAAAAAAACCAGAAACTAAATATATTTTTTTAGAAAATAGAAAAATTACTAAACTGAATATAAGAAGAAAAAATAATAATAGAAATAAGGATGGACCAATAATATTTCATTCCTTGGTAAGTGTTTCCCACCATTCATTCCACTCACTCGAGTTATTTCATAAAACAGAGATAAGTGTTATTTCACACTCTTTTGGCAAAGCCTATTGAGCTTCTCTTATGATATATCTATTCCTTGATGGAGTCCTTGATATATTGATCAAGTTTTGATTCCTTGGAGATTAATTAGAGAAAAGAAAACATGAGTACTCTTAATTCCAAGTTCAATGCCTCTAATGGTGGACACAAGGTAAGGGAGGGGTTGCTATCGTGGTCATAACTCCAAGTTCACTGTCTTTGATGGTGGACGAGGCAAGGGAGGGGGTGGCGGTCGTGGTCGTGGTCGTGGAGTTTTCTCTTTAACATTATATTTAGGGAGTTCAAAGCAATTTGAATGGAATCATTGTTGTCACTAGGTATAATGGATTAAGCGTGATAATGGATAAAATGAAGTAATTATTTGTGAGCATTTGTTCTCAAACAAACATTAGGATCCATCTTATTATAGATAAAAGTACATGCATTAAAAACAACTCAATATTTCATGTGACATTCATATTGTATGCGACTTATTTTTCATTAAAAACAATTTACTTTTTCATGTGAATCTTTTTTTTGTTAAAATTTCTTCTATTTCTAATTTGAATTACAATTGTAATTTGAAATAAAGCTTCGAGTAAATAACCTGGTTGAAGTGCTGCACAAAGCACAAAAGAAATATTCGCTAGGTGTCCAAATAGGAAGTCCATGGGATGGAAAATTTATCTCAAAGGATACTAAGAAAAGAGGTAGGAAATCCACTTTGGAAAGAACTATCAAGATTGGAGAGATTTTAGTGGAGTCAGGGAGGTATGCCAAACTGACCAGGTATTTTAATCCTCACCCCCAAATCTCTCAATGAAGTTAATATCATGGAATATTAGAGGGCTCAATAGCCCCAGGAAAGGAAGATTATTAAAAAATATGTTGATGCAAGAAAAACCAAGCATTCTTTTCTTACAGGAAACGAAATGTGGTTCAAATGTTTTGGAAAAAATAGCAATGAAAGCATGGCCAGGAGGACATGTAATCGCTGTTGATGCGCAGGGAGCTTCGGGAGGATTGGCAATCCTCTGGGATGCGCGAGTCATACAGCTAAACAATATTCAAGCTAACAAAAGCTTCATTCAGGCAAACTTTCACCTCTTAGGCTCTAATACCCATGGGCTAATAACAAATGTTTATTTTCCTCAGGACACAGCACAAAAAACTCAGATCCTGAACACACTATCAGATCTCAGCTCAAATAGAACTCATCCACTGTGGATTGCGGGAGGTGACTTTAATATGACAGCAAGCATAGAAGAAAAACGTGGAGGCAGATACAGAGCAAATACTGATGGTAATCTACTAAAATCCTTCATTCAAAATAACTGGCTGGTGGATGTCCCTACAGGCAATGGTCTCTTCACATGGAGTAACAAAAGAGAGGGAGAGCAGCAGATAGCATCGCGCCTTGACCGGTTCCTCATCTCAGATAATGTGGTTCACCTTGGAGGGGAATTCACAGCTTCCATTCTTCCTGTCTCAGGATCAGATCACTGGCCCATCGAACTGCAATGGAATAGGCCAGGTAACAACATCAAACGTCCCTTTCGTTTTGAAGAATTCTGGTTTACTCACCCGGACTTTGAGAGGCTAGTTAGATCAACTTGGGTCCACTTCAATCCATCTGAAGGTACCAGGATGGCGAGATTTCAACAAAAGCTTAAACACCTTAAAGGGGTGATTAAAAGATGGAATCATAATACATTTGGCACCATATTCACAGAACAATCTTCTCTCAATTCGGAAATGAAGAAAATTTAGCAAATCATCATCTCTGACAGGCGCACGGAGGAACTAACCAAGCAGGAGCAAGCTTTAGAAACCAAAATCATAGAAAGAGCTAAACAGGAGGAAATATTATGGCGACAGAAATCAAGAATCAGATGGTTAAAAAATGGAGAAAAGAACACCAAATTCTTTCATAAAACCACGGTTCAACGCAGAATGATCAATCACATCTCTCATATCAAAAATGAACAGGGGAATAAAGTTGAAACGCATGAAGGCATTGAAGAGGAATTCCTGAATTACTTTAAGAAGGCGCATCAGGAACCCGATCTTAATAGAATGCCGGCCATCAATAAGATCATCAAGAATATCCCAAAGTTAATAACAGAGGAACACAACAGTCTTCTCCTCAAACCCATTAATTTAGCAGAAGTTGAAGAAGCTATGCGGAACCTGAAGGAAGGCAAAGCGCCAGGTCCGGATGGCTTTACTTCAAATTTTTTTCACAAGTTCTGGGACTTGGTTAAGGAGGAAGTCTGGCAGGTTGTAGAGGAATCTAGAGCACTCAGATGGATGTATCCTGGATTAAATGCTACCTTCATAGCCTTAATTCCAAAAGGAGAAGATTCCAATACCCCAGACAAATATAGACCGATCGCTCTATGTAATATCATATACAAAATAATTTCTAAAGTCATAGCGACAAGATTAAAGCCGCTGCTCCCTCTGATCATCTCGCCCGAGCAATCGGGTTATGTTGAAGGTCGTCAAATAACAGATGGTATCATTCTAACGCATGAGATAATCCACTCCTTAAAGCAAACCAAGAAACCAGGTATGTTGCTCAAACTAGACTTATCCAAAGCATTCGATAGTCTTAGTTGGGCTTATATTCAAAAAATCCTTTTAGCCTTTGGTTTTGCTCACTCATGGGTAAGATGGATTTTCAATCTTCTATCTTCAGCATTCTTTTCTGTCTTAATTAATGGCATTCCTTCAGCTACTTACCGGCCCTCCAGAGGCATTAGACAAGGTGACCCCCTATCTCCTTTCATTTTTGTCATCATGGCTGAGGGCTTAGGTAGATACATCACCTCTGTTAGACTTTCCCAGCAATTAAGAGGCCTTTCTTTCAATAACTCCCCGGTCTACTCACATCAGAAATTTGTTGATGATAATATGCTTTATGGACATCCTTCAGTGCAAGAAGCTCGTCTCCTCAAATCTATCCTGACAACCTTTTCTGATGCTTCAGGAGCCCTCATAAATCGAGTTAAATCCCAAATCTTCTTCTTTAATACCCCTGTGCCCACTCAGAGATCTATAGAACGAATCTTGGGATTCACTACTGCCTCTCTGCCCTCCAAATATCTAGGTGCCCCTCTAATGGCCTCGGCCCTGAAGCACTCCTCCTGGAAGCCACTCTTGGAAAAACTTGAGGCTCAGCTTACCCTTTGGACTAATTGAGCTCTGAATATGGCCAGCAGAATCGTCCTTATCAAAGCGGTCCTTCAATCCATGCCCCTCTATCTTTTTTCTATCCTAGCCGCCCCAAAATGGGTCCTTAAAGAAATCAAGAATTTGCAGCGCAATTTTCTATGGGGCAGTTCAGGGCAAAACAGAAAATGGGCTTTAGTGAAGTGGGATAAAGTTTGTCTTCCTAAAATAGCAGGAGGTATGGGGTTAAGGGATCCTGAGCACAGCAACAGAGCAATGGGGGCAAAGATCTGGTGGAGATGGCTTGCCTATCCCAACACTCCATGGGCCTCTCTTTGGACAGCCAAATACACAAGCAACTGTCCTATAGAGGAAAGAATAAGATTGACTGAGCTAAGCACGGGTTCGGTATTGTGGAATTCAGCCTTGCAACAAAGAAGCCTCATACAAGAACACAGTTTTTGGGAAATTAAAAACGGATCCACTGCGAGATTCTGGGGGGATTCATGGCAACAATTACCAAGGTTAAGAGATATTTTTCAAAATCACCATATTCCAGAACGAGAAATGAATCAACAGGACACAGTCAGACAGTTCTGGAAAACAGGTACCACTCAAGAGCACAGGCATTGGCAAGATGCTACTCAATTTTTATCCAACTGCTCTGAGCAAACAAAACATTACCTCAACACAGAACTCCAAAAAAGGCAAGTCACTACCTCAGAAGGCATGGATATCCTCAGGTGGGGATATGAAGAGAAAGGACACTTCACCACAAAGGAAGCATATAAGATTATCATCCAAGATCAGCTCAACAAAGATAAACTTTGGGAGGTAATTTGGCGCTCTACCAACTGGCCGAAAGTCTCCACGTTCTTATGGCTTCTTTGCCATAATCGTATCCTGACCTGGGATAATCTTAGACGACGAGGCTTCTCAGGACCTTCTATATGCCTAATGTGTATGGAGGAGGAGGAAACTGCTATTCATTTGATGCAAACCTGCCACGTTAGCAGAAAACTCTGGGAGAAGGCAGTTTTTCGCAGTAAAAAAGAAGGCAGAGTACAGGGAGACATTAAAGCGACTATGTGTAAATGGGATCATCCGCCTTATCAAAGCAATTTCCTCAACGCTCTCTGGCAACTAATCCCAGGACTATTAATGTGGAATTTATGGAAAGAGCGTAACAGAAGAATCTTCAAAAATCACTCTTTGTCGCTAGAGCAAATATGGTCCAAACTTCATCAGAATCTAGTGGAAACTCTGTTAACTAGAGAATGGCATGCGGAAGACTTCCCCACTACACCTCAGGAGAAAACAATATGGGATAATTGGAGCATTCAGATAAATCAAACAACCGCTGGGTCAAAGAACCACACAGTGCAGGGATCAGAGTTAAATACTTGGACTCCACCTCCCATCAATATGTTCCAGCTCAACTTTGATGGTGCCTCTAAAGGGAATCCAGGAAAGGCAGGATATGGAGGTGTCTTCAGGGATCACAATGGCAATCCTCAATGCATATTCATGGGATCGATCGGATGGGACACAAACAACTCCGCAGAATTGGAGGGTTTATGGAGAGGTCTTAAAATAGCTCAAAGAAATGGTTTTTTCCCTCTCATAGTTGAAGGGGATTCCCAAATCATAATCAGAATGCTCACTAAAATGTTGCACGGTACTCCCGCTCATAAAGTAAGTAAAAGTTGGCGAATGGCTCAAAGGTTAGAGCTAATCTACAATTGGCTGGTTCAGCATCAAGCTATTTCTTGCAAACATATCAGGAGGGAAGGCAATAAGCTTGCTGACTGTCTTGCCAACCTTGGGGTGGAAGCCCAAAATGGTCACTTTGAAGGTCCTATCTCTAATCTTGATTCAGAGAACCAGTTAGTCAAAATTCAGGAGATTGTCATTAGTGACAAAGCTCAGATCAAGAGATCCCACCCAGATGCGGGTGCTTCCTCCAGGTTACAATGACTTGCCGCACTAAACCGACAATTGGCTTCATCGCTGGCAGCGGGGCGTACTGTTTGGTACAGGAGGCAGTTATGATTTATAGGCTCAAGGTGGTAGCATTTAGTATGGAGCTCTCTCGAAATTGGTTAGAGTTAAACCCAAGCATGGCAACCAGGATGGCGCATGGGCTCTGGGTACTGCAACCAAGTCATAGCATTTATGTTCCAGCGATCTTTAATACCATGTCGGGTCTGCCTTGGAGCATAGTCATTTGTGTTTGGAGCGGGAGACGTCGGAAGGTTCACAGAGCTCCCTCTGCTCTGGTTCATCGGCACTTCATTTGCCTACAGCCATTTTCTGCTCCCGCTTGCAAAATGCGAAGGCGTGGCATTCCTCGGTGGGGTAGCAACTAGGGTAATAGGGGGGGTTGTGCTCATCCTGCACCCCCGATAGTCAATCCTATTTCTTCAATTCTGCCATCTCCTCTGTCGCTCGAATCTGAGAGGGCTCGTCCGAATAGTTCGTTTCAGACTTCTAGTTTTTCTTTTCAGAGTGAGGTCAACAAGCCTATTATTACTGTCAATTTCACTATTTTGGTTGTTGAAGTAGAAGGTAGTCCCTCCAGCTCTGTTCCCTCTGAGAATGAACCTTCTCAAGATGAAGGCATACTACTTGGGGATTTATCCGGGCGGGTTTATCGCGCGGACCGTCAGCATGATGCTCCTGAACAAACTCGGCCTATGAATCCAGTTCAGGAAGGCGCTCAGCATCAGAGTCCGAACTCAACTCCAGCTCAGGTTAATGCTCCTCCTTGTGGTCCCTCTCGCAGACACTCTGGATTCCTGCACCTGGTCACCCATCCCAATGGTGAGCCAGTCCTGGATGAAGAAGGCTATGTCACCTGGGTAGCATCCCCCAGTCCGGAAAGGGAGGAAGCGCCACTGTCCCCGAATCATGCCGGTTCAGCTCAGTAATTTCTGGCCGGGTGGCCATCCTGCTCTTATTTTTTGTCTTTTTGCTCTTACGGCCCTGGATAGGAAGTTAAAAGTTGATGACTGGTTCACTCTGTCATTTGATTTTGTCAATATCAGAGATTTTTTGCTTCGGTTTGTTAATGTAGGTCTAGAAATCCATAAGCATGCTACATCTTGTCTGCAGGACCTCTATGTATTTTTGACTGAAAGGATCTATTGCAAAATCCATGCTTTTACAGCTGAGGATTGGTTGAGGCCTCCTCTCGAATTGTAACCTCTATGTACATATTTTTACTTTTTTAATAGAATTAGCTTTTACCGAGAAAAAAAAATATGAATTTACCAATTCTGCATAGAAATCATAAGAAACATTCACAATATAATATGAAGAACAAATGGGTACCTACTTCATATGGATTAAAAAATGCTTCTACTACTTAATGTGAATTACAAGTGTAATATTAGTTGGATCTCCAATATATCTTAAGCCATATTTTCACTTTATTTTTAGTACTATTAAATGTTGTTATGTCCTACCTCATTTTATTGTTAGCATTGTAATAAAAATATGCATTTCTCTATAGAATTAGTACTAACATGTAATATTGATTTTTTTTCGAGAACGCTATAGGTAATGACCACGAAGATGATGATATAGACTATGTTTAGATTACATCATATATCAGAGATGATGATGATGATGATGGCGATGGCATTGGTGATGATTATGTGGATGATATTATCAGGATGGTCAGGATGATGATCATGGAAATGATCATGAGGATGAGATTGACTATGATCTTCGTGGTGCTAGCTAGCCATGCATTATTTTTTATATTTAGTTGGATGTCTTAATATGGTAATCATGTTGGCATTATGGCTAAAGTGTTGTCCTTGATGGCAACCCATTCAGGTGATAGATCACAGTACTTCAAGTCAGCAGCAGAGATTGATGATCAGCTATCAAATATTGAAGAAAATAAGGGGTACGCAGGTACACCTTACATAATGTGCGTACACGTAGGTCGGTGTTACATAAAGTGCGTACATACCCGCAGTTATCCCGTTCAGGAGGTGCGTACCCCCAGTGCACACATTTCAAGGCAGAGAAAAGCACACGTGGGGTTTCTTATGTTTAACCTTTGGTATTTAGCCGACGGTTTTGTGTTATTATGGTGTCGGCCCGTGGTATTGATCCATGATTTAAGGAAGAGCTTTCCTATATAAAGCAAAGGAGATCATTTGGCTTGAGTATGTTTTGTGTTGAATATCTTATGAGGATCTCTTGGGAGTAATGTCTAGATCTAAATAAGGTGAATCTACTGATGGATTGAGATCTCTTCGGCGCATGTTCAGATATGTAGATCTGACTATCTGGGTTATTTCTGAAGTCTTGAAATCATCTATGCCCGAAGGTATGTAGGTACAGTGAAAGAAAAGTGCGTACATACGTAGGAACGAAGCGTTTCAGGTGCGCCGGTACGCAGGCACAGAAGGGTTGCAGGTGCGGAGGTCCGCAGGCAGTTCAATGGATACAGTGCGTATGTAAGCAGGCGAGCAGTTGAGCAAGGTGCGTACGTAAGCAGGCGAACAGTTGAGCAGGGTACGTACGTAAGCAGGCGAGTAGTTGAGCACGATGCTTACTGTAAGCAGGCAGTACATGGGTGAACCTGCTTACTTCTCTTAAAATCTCTGTTTATCATTGCTGTGTTCTGGGTTTGGTTCTATTATTGTTGATCTGGTTACTACAGTTGACTGGGTGATTCTCTTATACTTGATGATCATTTGATGCTTATGGATCCAGTTTGAAAATTTATGAAAAGTGGTCCTTGTAAGAAAAGAAGTAGGGGGTTGTAGCTCCCTTCCAGGAGAGACTGGAAAACGAGAGAGAGTTGTAGCTCTCTGCAGGTTGCAGCCTCCGTACTGGTAAAGGATTGCACCAGTACAAAACCATTGTAAAAGGAGTTTCTAATTTGAAAGAAGATAGAGACATATTGCAGCAGGTGCTTTTCACCCACATTGGGTTTCCACCTTACATCTTGTGTTCTTTGGTGTGACTATCTGTTTTCTTTGTTCATGCTCATTATTTTATGGTACTGACATGCAAAACTAATTCAAAGAACAAATAAGGAAGATTTAATAAAAGAATTAGATAATACTGATTCACCCCCCCTCTCAGTATTATTTCCAACAATTGGTATCAGAGCAGGTCCTTCAGAGAAGCTTGATTGCTTGAAGGTAGATCGTTCATCATGAGCAACTACGAGAGAGAAGCATCCATCAGGTCACCAGTTTTTGATGGGACAAACTTCAATTATTGGAAGGTAAGAGTTACTGCGTATCTTCAATCTCTTGGTACAGAAGTTTGGGACATCGTAGAGACAGGCTACGCTTTTCCTTCAGCTACTCCTACAGATGCAGCCGAGAAAAAGAAGTATGAAACAAATGCGAAAGCAGTCAGTACTCTATTAGGATGTATATCTCAATCAGAATTCATGAAGGTAATGCACTATAAATCCACAAAAGAGATATGGGACAAAATTGTCACGAGCTATGAAGGAGATGAACAGGTAAAGCATGCTAAACTTCAAACTCTCAGAATTCAGTATGAGACTCTCAAAATGTATAATGATGAAAGTGTGTCTAACTATTTTCTTTGGGCAGATGAGGTTGTTAATTGTATGAAAAATTTGGGTGAAGAAATAAAAGAGGCTATTGTGGTTGAAAAGGTTCTAAGATCATTGTTCCCCAAGTTTGAATCTAAAGTATTTGCAATAGAAGAAAAGGAAAATCTACGAATTCTTACTATGTCTCAGCTACATGGAATTCTAACTGCTTATGAAATGAGAAAGGGAGGTCCATCAGACAGAAGAGAAGCTGCTTTCAAGGCATCAGGCAAAGGAGATTATTATGAAGCAAGCCACGTCCCAGAAGAAGAGGAAGAAGAATCAAATTTTGTCAGAAATCTTCAAAGGGGTTATGGAAGGTTCAGAGGTAAGTTACCTTTTAAATGCTTTGCTTGTGTAAGAGTAGGTCATTATGCTGCAAAATGTCCTTATAAGGATAAAGGAAAGGAACCTGCTAGATGGAACAAGAAACAGAACGCAAATAAGAAAAGCTACTACACTCATGAAGATAGTGATGGTCTATCAAACAGTGATGAAGATGAACAAGGTAATGAATATAAGTTGTTAATGGCATTTGAAGATGATGATTATATGGATGCTATAGATGTGGATAACCTTTATGATGAAATTACTAGACTCAAGAGATGTATAGAAGAAAAGAACATGATCATTGATACTCTACAATTTCAAATTGATGAAAAGGAAAAACATCTTGAAAAATTAGAAGGTGAAATTGTTGGTCTTAGAAAAGAGATTGAGAAAACAAAAGCTATTAATCTCAAGTTTGTCAAAGGATCTGAAACTTTGGATGAGATTATCAATGTGCAGCGGTCTCCACTAAACAAGACAGTCTGGGCTATAATGGAGAAACTTCTCAAGCATCCACCTCAAAAAGTTATCTTGATGCAGCAAGAAGAAATGAGAAAAAGCACAATGAAGATCATTAGGTAAAGCAGGGATGAATTACAAACAGAAACTATCAGGGGCAATCCATCTTAAGGGTGAACAAAAGCTACAACCAGCCACAGGTAAAATCTTCTCAATTTGGTTCAAGAATAGACGACAATAGAAATTACAATCAATTGGCTGGTAGATTCGATAACCGCAGAAGTTTCTTCAATGGACAATGCTTTTCTTGCCATAACTTTGGTCACAAAGCAGCTCAATGTGTTGCATATAAAACAATCATGACTAGGGAAGCTCAAAAACAAAGAAGTATGACCGGGATAACAAAAAGGACCTATAACAACTTCTCGGTTCTTGAAAATGAAGTTGAATGTTCTATTTGCAATAACTTTGGTCATGAAGACTCTGAATGCAGGAGTAGGTTTCAGCAGAAAAAGGAACAAGCCTCAAGCACCAAAACATGGAGAATAAAGGAACCACAAACAGAAAGATGTGGGATAGCATTTTATGCAGAGGGATAGGAAAATCTATGGTACATTGACAGTGGATGTTCGAAGCATATGACAGGTGATAAAGAAAAACTTGAGTCATATTCTGCTCTAGAAAAAGGAAAGAAAGTCTCTTTTGGAAATGATACTCCTGCAACTATAAAAGGAAAAGGCATTGCTCAGTTAAAAGAAAAAGTCAAGGCTGGAAATGTTTTGTATGTTGATGGATTGAAGCATAATCTTCTAAGTGTCAGCCAGATGTGTGATCAAAGAACCGAGGTTATATTCAGATCAAATGGATGTCTTGTTCGTGATCTTGATACAGGTAAAACAGTGATCAAAGGCAAAAGAACTCCAAATAATCTGTACATATTTGAAGAAGGACAACAACAATGCTATCTGAGCAAGGATGATGAGCACTGGTTATGGCATCGGAGGTTGGGACATCTAAGCTTTTCACAAATAAGGAAAGCATGCAAATATCAGGCAGTTCGCGATCTTCGAGATATCAAAATTCCTGACAGCACCATATGCAAATCATGTCAGTTTGGAAAACAAACCCGAACTAACTTTCCAGAGAAAGAAGGTTCAGCTAGCATGCCTCTTGAGCTAGTACATACAGATACATGCGGTCCTTTCAGGAAAAGAACACCTCGAGGAGAAGAATACTTGATATTATTCATTGACGATTTCTCCAAGTTTGTCTGGTTAGGACTTATGAAGCACAAAGATGAAGCATTCGAAAAATTCAAATCCTTCAAAGCCTTGGTTGAAAATGAATCAGGTCACCAAATTAAGTGCCTCAGATCTGACAGAGGTGGGGAATTTACTTCAAATGAATTTTTCGATTTCTGTGAAGAACATGGCATAAGAAGAGAATTCTCTACAGCAAGAACCCCTCAGCAAAATGGAGTTGTGGAAAGAATGAACAGAACAATCCAACAAATGGCTCGTGCTATGCTTGATGAGTCAGGAACTCCCGCAACTTTCTGGGGTGAAGCTGCACATGCTGCGGTTGTTATTCTCAACAAAACAAATTTCCGGGTGAACAACACTCAAACTCCTCATGAGCTCTGGAGTGGTAGGACTCCTTCGGTAAAGCACTTCAAAATCTTTGGGAGAAAATGCTATATCAAGAATACTGATGAGCAGCTTGGCAAACTTGAACCTAGAGCAGATGAAGGCATTCTTCTTGGTTACTCTCCACATAGCAAAGCATACAAATGCTACAATAAAAGACTTGGCAGAATTGTTGACAGCATTGATGTAGTGGTTGATGAGAAGGGATACATTCCTAGGCAAGTACATCATGAAGACATCGAAGAAGATGAAGGCTACCCCCAACGACAGAATGATGAAGAAGAAGAACCTCAAGAAGAACCAGAGGAGCAAACAAGAATAGAAGAAAAGACTCCATCCAAATATGTTCAGAAGAATCATCCAAAATCTCAGATTATGGGGCAGAAAGAAGCAGGTGTACAAACAAGAAGAATAGTTGCAGAAGCTTCAAGCTATTTGGCATTACTCTCCTCTATTGAACCACAAAATGTGAAAGAGGCATGCCAAGATGAATGTTGGGTGAAAGCAATGGATGAAGAACTTGAGCAGATCGAAAAGAACAACACTTGGGAGCTGGTTCCTAGACCAAAGGATAAGAATGTTATCGGAACAAAATGGGTCTTCAAAAATAAATTGAATGAAAATGGAGAAGTAATTAGAAACAAAGCCAGACTTGTTTGCAAAGGATATGCGCAGCAAGAAGGAATAGACTTTGAAGAAACCTTTGCTCCTGTTGCAAGACTTGAGGCCATCCGAATATTCCTTGCTCTCTCAAGTTTTCAAAACTTCAAAGTATTTCAAATGGATGTGAAATCAGCCTTTCTGAATGGAGACTTGGAAGAAGAAGTATACATTGAACAACCAGATGGGTTCATTCTTGGAAATGATCCAAATCTTGTATGCAGATTGAAAAAGGCTCTCTATGGTCTCAAACAAGCTCCAAGGGCTTGGTACTACCGTTTGGACAAATATCTTCATCAACAAGGTTTTTCAAAAGGATCAGCAGATAGCAATCTTTATATAAAAGTTGAAAATGACAAATTGCTAATACTTGTTGCGTATGTAGATGACATTATTTTTGGGAGCAATGAAGAAGCTATGAGTTAAAGTTTTGCCTTGGTCATGCAGAAAGAATTTGAAATGTCCTTGCTAGGAGAACTGACATATTTCCTTGGTTTGCAAATCCAACAAAAAGAAGGAGCAATCTTTTTATCTCAAACCAAGTATCTCAAACAGATTTTGAAGAAATATGGTATGGAAGATGCAAAATCAGTATGTACACCCATGGTCACAGGATGTAGCCTCAGTACAAAAGATGAATCTGCAGCAGTACATCAACCAACCTACAGATCTATGATTAGAAGTTTACTTTATTTGACAGGTACCCGAGCAGATATCATGCATGCAGTTGGAATAGTTGGAAGATTTCAGGCAAATCCGAAGGAGACTCATCTTCAGGCAGTGAAGAGAATTTTCAAATATCTTCAAGGGACTCAAAATTATGGCTTATGGTATCCTAGAGATACAGATCTTACACTTCATGCTTATACAGATGCAGATTGGGCCGGAAGCGTGGATGATAGGAAAAGCACAAGTGGTGGTGCGTTCTTTATGGGTTCCAGACTGGTATCTTGGTTCAGCAAGAAACAGAGTTCAATTGCCTTGTCTACAGCTGAAGCGGAATATGTTGCTGCTGCATCTTATTGCACCCAAATCCTTTGGATGATGCAGACTTTGCAGGATTTTCAAATCACTTGTACACCACCAATCCCCATCTTATGTGATAACACAAGTGCAATCAGCATCTCAAAGAATCTTGTTATGCATTCAAAAACCAAGCACATACCAATCAAGTACCATTTTCTCCGGGAACAAGTGCTTGAACAGAAGGTCAAGTTGGAGTATGTTCCTTCTAAGCAACAAGTTGTTGATATTCTCACCAAACCATTGCCCAGGGACACTTTTGAATACCTCAGGAAAAAGTTGGGGGTTGTTGATGCATCATCTTATTGCTAAACCTCTTCTGATTGATGGTACAGGTTCAGGGGGAGCATATAATGCATTGTTGGCATTATGGAGGATGTGCAAAAGGAGATCTTGGAAGTAGATGCAATATGTCTCTGTCTCTTTCATGGTGGATTATGGTTCTCCGTTGCAGATCTGGTTCATATTCAGGGGGAGCATGTTCTTAGGGGGAGCATAACCCTTTGCCCTTGATGTCAAAGGGGGAGAATGAAGCTGAAGTTTTGAGGTTGCCATCAAGTCCAAAGGGGGAGATTGTTGGCATTATGGCTAAAGTGTTGTCCTTGATGGCAACCCATTCAGGTGATAGATCACAGTACTTCAAGTCAGCAGCAGAGATTGATGATCAGCTATAAAATATTGAAGAAAATAAGGGGTACGCAGGTACACCTTACATAAGGTGCGTACACGCAGGTCAGTGTTACATAAAGTGCGTACATACCCGCAGTTATCCCGTTCAGGAGGTGCGTACCCCCAGTGCACACATTTCAAGGTAGAGAAAAGCACATGTGGGGTTTCTTATGTTTAACCTTTGGTATTTAGCCGACGGTTTTGTGTTATTATGGTGTCGGCCCATGGTATTGATCCATGATTTAAGGAAGAGCTTTCCTATATAAAGCAAAGGAGATCATTTGGCTTGAGTATGTTTTGTGTTGAATATCTTATGAGGATCTCTTGGGAGTAATGTCTAGATCTAAATAAGGCGAATCTACTGATGGATTGAGATCTCTTCGGTGCATGTTCAGATCTGTAGATCTGACTGTCTGGGTTATTTATGAAGTCTTGAAATCATCTATGCCCGAAGGTACGCAGGTATAGTGAAAGAAAAGTGTGTACATACGTAGGAACAAAGCGTTTTAGGTGCGCCGGTACGCAGGCACAGAAGGGTTGCAGGTGCGGAGGTCCGCAGGCAGTTCAATGGATACAGTGCGTATGTAAGCAGGCGAGCGGTTGAGCAGGGTGCATATGTAAGCAGGCGAATAGTTGAGCAGGGTGCGTACATAAGCAGGCGAGCAGTTGAGCAGGGTGCTTACTGTAAGCAGGCAGTACATGGGTGAAGCTGCTTACTTCTCTTAAAATATCTGTTTATCATTGCTGTGTTCTGGGTTTGGTTCTATTATTGTTGATCTGGTTACTACAGTTGACTGGGTGATTCTCTTATACTTGATGATCATTTGATGCTTATGGATCCAGTTTGAAAATTTAGGAAAAGTGGTCCTTGTAAGAAAAGAAGTAGTGGGTTGTAGCTCCCTTCCAGGAGAGACTGGAAAACGAGAGAGAGTTGTAGCTCTCTGCAGGTTGCAGCCTGCGTACTGGTAAAGGACTGCACCAGTACAAAACCATTGTAAAAGGAGTTTCTAATTTGAAAGAAGATAAAGACATATTGCAGCAGGTGGTTTTCACCCACATTGGGTTTCCACCTTACATCTTGTGTTCTTTGGTGTGACTATCTGTTTTCTTTGTTCATGCTCATTATTTTATGGTACTGACATGCAAAACTAATTCAAAGAACAAATAAGGAAGATTTATTAAAAGAATTAGATAATACTGATTCACCCCCCCCTCTCAGTATTATTTCCAACAAATCATACATTTGAATTTTAGCTTATTTGAATAAAGATGATGATACTATCGGTACTATCTTGTTACCTTATGAATATGTTGAAAATTGTTTACAATTTTTTTATGAAGAATTATTGTGTATGATGAGATTCCTATTTTTTTTATGGATGTTGTCAATTTACCTTAGCATAACGATATCTATGAAACATTTTTATTTGGTAATCTTACATTGACTTTTAGTTGATTTGATTAAATATGATGATGATATTATCATTTTTATCTTATTATTTTATGTATATATTAAAAATTATCGACATTATTTTGATGGAGAATTATTATGTATGATGATATTACTATCTTTTGATGGATGTTGTGAATTTACCTTAGAATAATTGTGTTCATGAAATATTTTGATATGATAATCACACATTTGAATCTTAGTTGATTTGATTAAAGATGATGAGGATATTATTAGTATTATTTTGTTACTTTATATATGTGTTGAAACCGGTCAATGCTTTTTTATGGAGAATGATTATGTATGATGATATTACTATTTTTGGATGTAATGAATTTACCTTGGAATAAAGATATCTGCGATCAATGTTGATTTAGTAGTAATATATGTATATTGAAAATTGTCAATGATTTTTTGATGGAGGATTGTTATATATGAGGATACTGCTATATTTTTTATGAATGTTTTCAATTACCCCTAAATTTGTTTACAAATACTAATTTATGAATTTGAATTGTGATATATTCTCAAATGTGTTATACATGAAAATACCTCCTAATCATCTTGGAGGAGAATACTATGTTGTTGGTTGAAATACCCCTTTCTCCTAAAGTATATAAGCCTATAATACAAATTATGTACCATGGGGACCATGGTATCCTAGTCTATAACAAGTTGTCCCCTTCTTCTAACTTTTGTTACCAAAATTCTCACATTAGAGGAATTTTCAACTAAAAAAATAACCACCTAAGAAAAAATTTAAGAAACTAATAAAATAATGCCATGTAGACAATTTTTTAATATATCATTTTTATTATTCTTTTACCAAAATTACCCAAATAAATGTCACATTTATCAAAATAACTGTATATGTATTTTATATTTAAATTAATATATTAGCACAAGATTTAATAAAATTTAAATTAAAAAGTAAATTTAAATTAAAAAAAGCAAATTCAAAATTAAAAAATAAATAAATAAATTTAAAATAACCATCTACATGTATTTTATATTGAAATTAATTTATTAACACAAGATTTAAGAAAATTTAAATTTAAAAGGAAAATTTAAAATATAAATTTAAGTTACTCAAATAAATGCACTTTTATCAAAATAACCATATATTTATATTTTACATTTAAATTAATTTATCAATACAATATTTAACAAAATTGAAATTAAGAAAGTAAATTTAAAATTTAAATTAAATTTAGGATTTAGGATTTTATATTTAAATTTATTTATTTAACACGCCATGATTTACCCTTCATTAAAAATATTCTCGATATTCTAACTTTTATAGATTAAGATATTAATTTTATTTTTAATATTTAATATAGTTTTGGGTCACTTGGGCACCATTCACAGTTAAACTAGGTAAGTTATATTATTAAAAAAAAATTCCGCTGCCTAGTCACACCTGTATGTCTTTTGAATTTTGAAGGATTTTGATTGGCTTACACATTATGACATGGAAATTCAATGTTAACATTTCAAAATGAAAATTCCTCTAATGCGAGGAAAAAATTTCGAGTTAACTAGAATTTGACACTCTTGTTCACTTTTAGAAACTCATATGGTGGAATGTGATCTCTTTATCCTCATCTTTAGATTTTTCCTAAAAAATAAAAGCATACAAAAGTGGGAAAGAGTCATAAATTATGGGGAAGCTTTTTCCTAAGCACAAAAGCATCTAAAAAGTGGAAAATGCCATTTTTATATGAGGAAACATTATTCACCCAAAAGCTTTTGCCAAAATTGAACTAATGAGGAATTTGAGAAATCTTCATAGCCTTCACTTTCCTATATATTGGAGGCTTGGCCATTGAGGAAATGATGGGAATTAGTGTATTGTCACGCTGCTGAGATCTATCTTGAGAGGGATGGTTTTGGATCTAGGAGTTGGGGGAGGTGTTGATGCAACTGAATCTGATGGTTGTAACTTTCCTCCAACTCCTTTATTAATATAGATTAGTTGTTCTTCCTTCCATATGCTACTATTCATTCTTTACTTATCCTATTTAACTAATGAATGTATGGGATTTTGGTTTATATTTATTTATTCAGTAATATTTATATGTTTATGATAGTTTCAATTATCAAGATATTATGTTGTGAGTTTTCTTTGTTCTCTATCTTGTGTGTAGGACAAAGATTTGGAGCTATCTAGGAGCGCTTCCTAGCTACACTAAAAACTCCAACAAGACTTGCATGCGAGGACTCACATGAATTCATTCTTCTTTCTTAATCTATACTCTACATCTTGATCTACTAAGAATCATGAGCCTTAGAACAACCTTTCCCTTAATCAGTCTATCTTAGGTTTCTGGGATAAACTGAGGGGGTTTTAGGTTCATCTAATTGTGCATTAAATCCTATAGCAAAATGATATTTAGAAACTGTAATATATTTCACTATGTAATAAAATTAGTAAAATGGAAGTAAAAGTAAAAATCTAAACAAGAAGCCAAAAGTGGTTGTAACCATCGATGCAACATTGGGAGTAGAATTGGATGTTAAACTAGCCATCAAAACAAGATGCAAACAATGAGACAAAAAGGGTTTTAAAGTAGAATTAAAAAAGAGTGCAAAACTAGACACAAAGAAGGGAACAAAATAGGGCATACAAAAAGTTACCAAATTGGGCGCAAACAAGGATGCAAAAATGGACACCAAAATGAGGATGCAAAGAATGGTGTAAAATTAAGATGCAAAATTGGGTGCACAAAGGATGTAAGAAAAGACACAAAATAAGAATCAAAATGGGACTAAAAAAGGGTGAAACTAAGGATGCAAAAAATTATGCATAACTAGATGAAAATTCAAACTAAAATCTAGGTGCAAAATGAGATGAAAACGTGGACACAAAATGTGGCAGAAAAAATGATGCAAATTTGGATGCCAAAAAGGATGCAAAATTAGACACCAAAAAGGATGCAAAATTGGACATAAAAAATGGTGAAAATTTGGACACAATTGTAGAAAAATGGTATGAAAATGGGCATAAAAATGGATCAAATTTGGATGCAACATTGAATGCAAAATGAGGTGCAACAAATGATTCAAAACTTGGTGCAAAAACAAATGCAAAAGTAGATGAAAAAATGGCTCGAAATTGAATGTAACATTAGACACAAAATGGGATTCAAAGGTGGATGCAACACATGGTCCAACATAGGGTGAAAATTTAGATGCTCAAAAGAATGCAAAATTGGATGCAAGAAATGTTGTTAAAAATGATGCTAAATTGGATGCAACAAATGATACAAAATTAGGTGCAAAATAGGATGCAAAAAAGGGAGACAAATGAAACGAAAAAGTGGATGAAAAAAGTGGTGCAAAAATGGATGAAAAATTAGGCACTAAATCAGATTCAACATATGGTGCAAATTAGATGCAAAGAATGGCGTAAAAAAAGGCAGAAAAAATTGGTGCAAAAATAGATGTAAAAATAAGTACAAAATTAGAAGTAAAAAATGGCATAAGACTCGATGCAAAAATTGGCACAAACTCGATGCAAAAATTGGCACAAACTCAATGTAAAAAAAGGCACTAAATTAGCTGCAAAAGATGGTGTAAAACTCGATGCAAATTGTGACACAAAAATATAAGCATTTGAAGAATGACACAAAATAGGAAGCAAAAAATAATGCAAAAAATGGCACAAAACTAGAAGCAAAACCTGTTGTAAAACCAAATGCAAATCTTGGTGCAAAATATGATGCAAAATTTGGCGTAAAAAAATGATGCAAAATTTGGCGCAAAAAAGGATGCTTTAAAAATTGTACAATAGAGCCATATTTAGCGCCAGGCTACTCATCCAAATGGAGAGAAAAATACACTAAAATCTGGTGCTAAATCTGGTGTAAATTTCCTGTTTTGTTGTAGTCTCATCTACCTCAGCCTGTATTTCATGGAATTTTCTTTCTACAGTTTGCACAAAATTCCTGAGAGTCGGCACCTTTTTAGCTGTAAGGACAACATCTGTTCTATTGACAATGTTGAGGGCTGCCAGCTCTTCCTTAGTCTGGTTGTTCAGAAAATTTATCATTCTATTGGCCTGCTCAGGCCTGTTTCCCAGCACTGTTCTGGCCTTCTGAATCTCAATTTGTGCTTGGCCAATCAAATCCATTTGTTCATGCACAATCTTGATTGACTTCCATTGTCTAGTAATGGATTGGTCAATCTGGGCCCACAAAATTCTCTTTATTTCTGCCAGAGCACTTTCTAGCTTGAGCTCCTTTTCTAAGGCCGTTATTTTGTCTTTGAGGGCCTTAATTTCTCTAGACTACTCTGCTACAGTCATCTTTGACTTGACATATTTGGCCTCTAGTTCTGCCAATTTTTCCTTGGCCTACTTGATCTCAGTAGCTTGGAGCTCCATCTCTTTGATAGCCTTTGTCAAATATTCCATGTTTAAGCTGGACTCTGGAGCTATTGTTGTCGCTGCTGCTTCTGTTGTTGCTGTAGTTGTTACAGGGGCTACTACTGCCTCTATAGTTGTGGCAGTGGTTGAGGCAGTTGGAGGAGCTTGGGATGTGGATTCTCCCTACTTGTCTTGCAATGCCCCTTCTAGTTCCTTTTCCAAATCAAGGACCTGTTGGTTGAGCTGCATTATTATATCAAGTTGCTCATCAGCCTCCTTTTCCTGCTGCAATTCTGTTGTTTGGGGGTGCTCGGTGGGAAGCAGTTTCAGCCTTTTCTTCAATGCATTAATATCATCTTCCTTCTTCTTCATGAGGGCCTCACGCCCTTTAGGTCCTTAGGATCATGTCCTAGGTCTATGATGATGTCCTCTAGCTATTTAATCATGTTGTCCTTTGCCATGGAGAACATTCTCTCAAAATCCAACTGAATGTTGGTATTCTTCAATGATTCTTTCAATTCATGGGCCACTGTGGCCCCATTTACCAAGGTGGCATAGACCATTTCCCCCGTTTGTTTGTACAGTTCAATCTGGTCCATGGGGTGAATGTCCTTTGCCATGACTTCCACCCTTGTTCTTACAAAATCTGCAGCTGATTGAGGCTGCGGCACCTTGGGTTTGAAGTGGATGAGGTTCATTTTCTCCTCTTGAATGTCATACACTGACATCAATCTCTCTTGCTTGGCTGGTGTTGCTTTGAGGAACTGTTTGTATACTTCTATTCTCAACAAATCATTCTGTGCCTTTATTTGTTTGAAGGAAGCCTTGGTTCTTGAAGGCTTCTTGCTCTGCTGAGTGGAGGAGGACACCTCCAAGCCAAGCTGTAATCCCTGCTCCTGCTGAAAGGAGCTTGTACCCATTTGCTGGCTGTCTCCCCCTTCTTTCCTTGGACTGTCAAGGACTTCTTCACTTATTTCTTCTATAACTGGGGAGTCAACCTTTTGCCTGTTGGCCTCAGGTTGCTAGGAGGATCCACTAGCAGGAGTGGACTCTTCTCTGTCTCCTTTCTTGCCCCTCTCCTCATGTGCAGGAGTCTGCAAAATAGGTGTTCTTGGTGGTTCTGTTTGTGGTGGAGGGGTCTGCTCTTGTTGTTGCCCAATTGAGGAGGCAGGCTGTTCTTTTACTGTTTCTTCTTCAGCACCCATTATTCCTTTACCCTTATCTGTGCCTGATGCTACTATAGATGGCACCTGGGTGGCTGGTGCAGTTGTTGTAGCTGAAGTCCCTTCTCCCACTGGATGTGGTTGCTTGAAGATTACTTGCTGCATAGAATCTAAGTCAAGAGTTTTTTTCCAAATCCTTGACATTCTTTTGCATTATTTCTTCTTCAGTTAGTTTCTCAATTAATGTATCTTGCAGCCACTCTTGCTGATTGGCATACTGCTCAATATGTGGATATTTACAATGCTCATAGCCTAGTAGCCTGTACTTGACCCTCCCAGCACAGATGAAGCCTTCAGGGTCATAAGGGACCCACCGGAAGCTTTTTGAGAGCTTGTACTTGTCTTTGAGGATTTGCTCAGCATCTTGCCATCCCTCTTTTTTGTTCATGATGAAGGGGCCCAGGTGGTGCTTAAACTTGAGATGGGCTTTCTTTTTAGCACTATGTAAGTGGGTGAGGTCAGAGTGAATGAGCTGCCTATAGTACTCCAAGGCAAACAGTCTCATTGGTACAGATTTTGGGAGCCTGTATGGACAGACCTCGCAGCCATAAATTCTGATGACTGTATGATCTTGGTATAGGTACCAATCACCTATTTTATAATTTTTGGAGAGCTGCAGATTTTTTTGTATTTCAAATGACACTCTGAGAGGAGGGGACCTCATCAATAAGAAAGAGACTGGGTATACAAATTGATCAATAAATTCACAATATGAATATGGTGAATCTTGGACTTGGTGAAAGACAGATGTCCAAAAGATAACAAATCTTCTTTCTCCTCTAGAATCTAGCTTCTTAATATGGCATTGAAAAGCTTCGGACTGGTAATACATGAACAAGTGGTAGATGTAAGATGAATATTTGAATATGCCCTCCCTGTCCATTTTGAAAAGCTGGTCATGTATCTTGTTGGCTATGAATTTAGCAAAATTATATTTGTAGGCAGGAGGTTGGCCTGGGCTGTAAGCAGCTAATAATGCCAGCATTATCTCATCAACAAACTCACTGGTTTTAGATCCCAACACATAAGCAATCATGTCCAGCAAAAGTTTGCCTACATCAGTAAAGTGGACATACAAGAAGGGAGGTGGCCATGTGGGCTGGCGGTCAGCTCTCATAAATGTCTGGGCGATCCTCTCAATGTCAGCAGTGGAAAGCTTGGCACCTATATCCAGCTGATAGTTCATGGAGAAGGGAAACAGCAGCTGAGTTTGTTTGAATTTGAGCATCTGGTTGATGGACTCAGCATTAATGTGGAAGAGGATGCTCCCAGATGGAGACTTGACAGCTCTGTGATTTGGATCATAATTCTCAGCACATAGGCGGATAATCTCTGGAAAAATGTTGACAGGTGGGAGGAAGTAATAAGGCAGATTAGGTTCCCATATCCCATATGTATCATTGTTGTTCAAATAGTTATCCCTCAATTCCCTGAAGGTCTGCAAATGGTTCCTATCACCCACAAAGTCTTGGATGAGGAAATCTCTATCAGCAAGAGGCAGCGACTCCAGCTCTTTATTTGGTGGATTCATGGGGGCAACACTGAGAGTTGTGGGTGCACGAGCAGCCATTGTGTAGTTTCTGGGTGCTGTTTTTTTTTTAAATGCAGTTTCGTAATGCAACAAGGTAAGTGCAATAGCTTTCAAGGCTTTTTAAAGGTCAGGTGACAGACTGAATGCAGATGATGCTAGATATGTTCTTCAAAGAGGAATAGGCAGGTTAGGCAGGCTTGCCTCTGCTCTGCTTTGGTAAATTCACAGGGATTGTGAATAATGAAGATGAATTGCAGAGGAGGGGGTATAATTATAATTTGGTAAAATTTGGTCCTTCAAGTATGTACCTGGCAAAAGGGAACAATGCCGGGCGATTGGGGGGTCAATTTGCAAATTTAAGGCCGCGAATTATTGTTGTAACATTGAATTTTGGAGCAGGGGGCAATGCAAGTTGTTTTAGTCTAGAATTGACTAAGAGACAATCTTTAATTTGGGAATTACCAGGTGTTTAATGGACAATTTTTTAGAGAAATGGCATAAACATGGGTAAAACAGGTGAATTCTGGAAAATACCTGGATAAACGATGCCGAGAGTTGCCATGTTGAACAGTGGGTGCAGAACACAGTTGAATTGGTGAATGATGGCGTCCGGAGCTTTGAATTTCGCGGCTTGGAGGCAATTTTCGGAGAGAACAACACACAACGGCTATGGCAACTCTTTTCAAATGAAAATGACACAAAACGGCTTGTTTGCGCGTTTTTAACGAAAAATTTGGAAAATATGGGTCATTGGCGCTTTACCGCCGATGACATCAGCATGACGTCATGGCGGGCCCGGGTACGGCTGGTGACATGGATGCTGAGCTGGAGGCCAGCATGGCGGGACACGGTGGCGGGATGTGGGGGCGGCAAAATGGCATGGAGGGTGACGACGCACTGTGGCGGGGGTCGGTGGTATGACGTCACGATGATGCGGGGGTGACATGACAGGGGAGGCGGTAAGAGGGAGGGCGGTAAGCGGTCTCCCCGCACTGGTTTTGGGAGAAGGCGGTATGGGGGAGGGGGGCTCCGAACACCTCCGCCGGCTGCCACGCGTCCAACGTACGGGAGCAAAACCACTGGCTCCCCGGACGCTAAACCGCGACTGGTTTAAATCCAAAATCACCCACCCACTGTTGGATTGAGGGTGGTGGGAGATCGAGGCCTGGCGGGCGCCCCGACCCATCGTGCAAGTTTGGGTCGGGACCCGCCAGCAAATAAAATATTTGTTTAAATATTCCGGGTTTAGGACTTTAGGTTAGGGGGTTTTTAAATGGGTTTTAACGTATATGGGTTAATCTGTCGGGGTTAAAAAACCTTTGAATGCTAGGTTTGAGAGGGGGGAAGGGGTTTTTCATGAAATTTTTCGGACAAAAGGGTAAATGAGGGTTTAGTGTAGGTTATTACTCTAACCAGAGGTTAGAGTAATCCCAAAGCAGGGGTTGACTATAGTCCCTGGTGGACTAATGTCTCCCTTAGAAGTGTTATTTAGCTATAATGTTAAAGGGGGGGATATTTATACATTTTATGGGGTTTTATACACCATGGTGTTATAGTAATAGGGAAAGGGGAACATAGGGGATTTAGTGTAGATAGAGCTAGTAGTTAGTATTGGAGGGGAATGTGAATGGGAAGTGATAGATATTAGGTTTTTAGGAAACAAACTTAGTTAGGGAGTAGATCAAAATGAAAAGAATTTTTACACAGGAAATGTGGCTGCTTTTTAAGGGAGAAGTCAATTCTGACATGAAATTTCTACAAATGAGGGGTGTAAGGAGGACTGATCAGGCAGGTCCTACAGTGCTCATGGGGAGGTTAGTAAGAAACTTTTGAAGGGGATGAGGGAAGTTAGGGATGGTTTAGTAGTTTGCCAAATAGGCCATTGCTCTTGCCTTTCTCCTACTGGTGACATAATTGTGATATTTTTTTCCATGTCATATGCTTAGATCTTGCTTTCTGCAACCTTCAACTGCCTACCCTGCCTAATATGCCTAACATTTTTTCTTCCTTTGGATGGGTGCACTTAGCCTTGCAAACCCTGATAATTCTCTTTTCTTTTTGCTGCCCTCCTATCTAAGTCTACCCTTATGACTTCCAAGGGCCCAGATTAAGCAGTTGGGCTCCTTTCTTTCTCTATCCACCTAGTCATCTGTCAAGCTTGAACTGTTTGAACAGGTACTTCCTCTCTAGTCTACAACATGCAATTTAAAACATGGTGAGGCCCAGCTTGAGCTGTTGGACCACCCATCAAAGTAGTAGTGGCAATTTGGACTAGCCACTTTCATGGTCTTTATTTGGGGTTCATTTCTTTTATTTTTTCTTTGACCAATTCATTTTCTTGCCCTTTTATTTTTCTTTTAAGGCATACCCTCTTTACATTTTTTAACTGTCTGCTTCCTTCACAAAAATGGAACCTTAGTAGCATGGAAGGTGAAATTTTTGGCAGTTCCACTGTCAATCATGAGAAATGAAAACCTATTGGTATAGGAGGCTAACAGTGGCTCCACTTGGGGATGGCTTTTACAGGTAAAAAGCCAAGAACAGCAAGTCAGAAAGCATGAGTTCTGCTTTCTTGCTGCAGGCTGAATTTCTCTGTTTGTTGGAGACCATTGGCTAGGATCCTAGATAGTTGCAGGCAGCACCCAGTGAGCTGATTTGCTGTGAATTTGCAGATATGTTTTTACCTGTTTCTCAGAATTTCTCCTCATCACTTGATAGTTACCCTATGTTTTTCTTTGCTTTCTAATTCCAGGATCAAACATATTCAAAAAAAGGGAAAAAATGCAGCACCCTGGTCTTCTCAAAATATGCTCCACTTGGTGCTTTATTTATCTGCTGTAACTGAAAATACTGGAAATACAAATATTTATGTACAATATATGCCTATTCAGTGTTTGATCAAAGGGAGTCAAAATAATGCTTGCGCATTCTCCCATTAACTGGGCCTTCCTCCGTGTTTGAGCCATCCAAACTTCTTAGAAAATAGGTGTTGTTTCCTTGTATAGCATAGATGACATAGGGTCCCTTCCATAAAAAATCAAACTTACCATGTTTGCCTTTGTCCTCCCTTCTGGAATCCCATCTTAACACTTTGTTTCCTATAAATAAATCTTCAGCTTTGGTTCTTTTGTCAAATATTCTTTTGAGCTTTTCTTGTAGAACTTGGGTTCTTTGATAGACTTCTTCTCTTGTTTGCTGTAAATGAATTGTTTGATTAATTCTTCTTTGAATGTCATTGGGCTCAGTTTGTATTTCTTGCAGCAACTTGATCACAGGAATTCCTAGAGATGTAGGAAACTTTGCTTCTAGCTCATACACTAGTTCATATGGACTCATGCCAATTGATCTCTTGGTGGTCAGTCTATCTGCCCACAGTGCATTTACCAACTTCTTATGCCAATTCTTTTTGTTTTCTTCCAAAACTTTCTTAATGATATTGATGATACTTTTATTGGAAGACTCAGCTAGGCCATTACCTTGAGGATAATAGGCAGTGGAATGACCTAGGGTCATGTGATACTTGTGACAAAAGTTGATCATTTTCTTGGACTTCAAAGCAGCAGCATTGTCTGTAATGATTTTGTCTGGACAGCCAAACTTGGACAAGATGTTGGTTTCTAGGAATTGTATAATAATGGAGTCATTGGCCTGCCTACAAGGGATAGCTTCTATCCATTTGGTAAAATAGTCTGTGGCAGTGAGAATCCACCTATGCTGGCCAGAGGATGGAGGGTGAATTTTACCTATGAAGTCTAAACCCCATTGCTGGAATGGTCTCTTAGTTGAAACTGGTTTTAGTGGTAAAGGTAGCAGTTTCCTCTTGCCCTAAAAAATTTGGCATTTGTGACAAGACATTACAAATCTCTTTACATCAGCAAACAAGGAGGGCCAATAAAATCCAGCCCTTAGGATTTTATCAGCTGTGGACTTCCAGTATAAGTGTCCTCCACAGTCACCTGCATGAAATTCTTTGAGGACATTTTCAGTTTCTTCTATTGTTAAGCAATTGATTAAGATTCCTTCATGATTTCTCCAAAATAAAACATTGTCAATAATACAAAACTTTGATGCTTTCATTTTTAAGAATCTTTTCTTGGCTCTGGACAACCCTGGAGGAGCTTGCAGGTTTAATAATACAAAACATATATCAGCATACCAGGGAGATTGCATAAAGGTTTGGTTGATCTGTGGAGTCTCCATCTCCTGTTCGTCATCCAGTTCATTAATGGCAAGGGCTTGAAAATTGGTTTCAGTCATTAGTTTGGCTAGGCCTTGTCCTTTTATCAGTTTGGTAGGTTTAATCTCAATGTCATATTCTAAGATATTGGCAATCCATTTGCCCCTCTTGCATTCAATTCCTTCTTGGGTTAGAATATCTTTGACCACTGCATTAGGAACATAGACAATTATATGAGAGTACAGGATGTAGATTCTGAATTCCTTGATGGCTTTTACCAATGCATAGGCTTGTTTTTCCATGATCTGATATTTCAAAGGAGCATCCCTAAGGGCTCTGCTAAAAAATTCAATGGGTTTTTCATAGCCTTGGTCATCTTTCTGTAGCAGAACAACAGCAATAGTATGCTCAGAAGCAAAAGAAAAAATAATGAAATCTTGATCAAATCTACGGCTTGTTAGGACTGGTGTGTTTGTCAATGCTCTTTTGATATCCTCGAAGGCTTGTCTAGCTTCCATGGTCCATTTGACCTTGGAATCCTTTTTCAGCATATTATTTAACAGTCTAACGAGTTCAGCCAGGTTGGGAATGAATCTCCTCAAGAAGTCGATCTTTCCTAGAAAGATTTGTAGTTATTTGATGTTTCTTGGATGTGGTATTTGTAGGATAGCTTGAATTCTGTCTGGGTCAATCCTAATACCATCTTTTGAGATTATATGCCCCAGGAGTTTACCCTCTTCCAGCCCAAACAATGACTTCTTTGGGTTCAAAGATATGCCATACTTTCTACAAATTGTGAAAACCTGCCTCAAGTGTTCTAAGTGTTCTTGATCTGATTTTGAAAAGGCAGTTAGATCATCAAGATAGACAACTAGGAAGTCATGAATTTCCTTGGCAAAGGCAATATCCATTGCTCTTTGGAATGTGGCCCCTGCATTTTTAAGTCCAAAAGGCATTTTGACATATTTGAATGTTCCCCAAGGTGTTGTGAAGGTTGTTTTGTCTTGATCATCCGGGTGTACTAGAATCTGATTGAATCCTGAGAAACCATCTAGTAAAGAGATCCTAGCAGCTCCCACTACCCTTTGCAAGATATGATCCATTTTTGGTAAGGGGTAATGGTCTTTGAGAGATACTTTGTTCAAATTTCTTAGGTCAACACACAGTCAGATTTCCCCTGTCTTTTTCCTAGTAGGCACTAGGTTTGAAATCCACTCTGAGAATCTAATTGGGGCGATGATCCCAGCTTCATACATACGTTTAACCTCTTTTTCAATAAGGGGGAGGAGGACTGGATTGACTCTCCTAAGCTTCTGTTTGAAAGGCTTTTGATTTTCTTTTAGAGGGATAGTGTGTTGGATAACTGATGTATCATAATATTTAAGGTCCTCATAGCTCCAGGCAAAGATGTCTTCAAACTCTTTAAATAACTCAATGTATTTCAGTTTCTGCTCAGGTGGTAATGCTTTGGATAATTTAACCATTTTGGGATTTTTAGGGCTCCCAATATTACAATCTTCTATTTCAGCATTCAATGGTTGCATTTTTGGTTTTCTTGAGATATCATTTGAATCAAACAGATCCTCCAAAGGGGTTAGACCTATGGGCAGAAAATTATCCTTTAGCTCAATTACCTCATCTTCTGTTTCAACCATTTCCTCTTCATCTGATTGTTTCAACTCCCGTATAGTTTCCTTGTCAAAGGTGGTAGGATGCAGAACTAGATCAGCAGTTTCAGCTGATATTTTCTGTGTAATTGTGCATATCTGTGGTTGATCATCTCTAGTGCTAGTGTCAATGTTCATGCCAGAAAATTCTTCCTTTAAAGTGAGAAAGTTATTTATCTGTGTATTATTCTCGAAGACTTGCCAATTCTTGATGTTATCTGGAACTGAAGGTCTGTGTTTGATTTCAGCAGTAAACGTATGATTGGTTTTGAAAGGCAACTTACAAGTGCTGGCAAAAGTTGCCAAGCTGTGAGCATGTAGATTGAGTTCTCTGGAAATTTTAGTCGACTGTGATTGTGAGAAGCTATCAAGTACTTGAATAGCTGATCCCTTGCATGCTCTCAACCTCAGATCATTTGTGCTAAAATTTCCCTTCATCTGTTGTATGACCAAGTCTGAATCTCCTAAGATTGAGACTTTGGTTGCACCTAGATTTTTTATGAGTTTCAGACCTAACAGAAGGGCCTCATATTCAGCCATGTTGTTTGTGCATCGAAAGTTTAGTCTGTATGCATGGCCCTCAGCTTGGTCATTGTGCATATTATGGATCCATACTCCTGCCCCAGCTCCTAGCTTGTTTACAGAGCCATCAAATTCTAGATACCATAAAGTTTCATGATCAAGATTTGGATTGGGATCACTAGAAAGTTGGATCATGGGTAGGTTGGTTTCTTGCAAGTAACTTGATACATCATGTTCTTCTGTCTTCTTATCAGCTATGCCCATGGTCCCTTGGTCTTTGCAAACACATTGCTCATCTAACTCCTCGGTCTCTACTGTCATTAATAGTTCAGAATAAGCTTTGTGACAGATGTCAGCATTGTAGAGAATAAATGAATCCATGTCAGAGTGTATTGAATAGATTGGGAAGTTTTGGGGCTTGTCTTGACTGCTTACCACATATTTCATCAAAGTTTCACGGTATAATCTCTTTGGCTGCCCAAAGACTGAGATAGTTGCATAGGACATATCTAATTGCAGAGATCCTTGAAGTTTGGCCCCCCAAGATCTGGACAAGAGCATGCCATAGTTAGGGGGTATGTCAGCTACCACTACATCCATCAAGATAGTTTTGGTTGGGTATTGAACCAGGGAGACACATAAGTCTTTAATCAGGCCTAAACACCTGACTTGGCTTGAATCAAATGAGAATAGATCCTTGTAAGGTCTTGTGATGTCCAAGTCAAGTTTTTCCATTACAGATTTGGGCATTAAGTTGTGTGAGGCCCCAGAATCGAACATTGCATTATGTAGGACCTTATCATGAATGGTTAGACTGACATAAAAGGGTGGTACCCCTCCATTTTCTGTTTTTCCATTAACCTCAGGTCCGAACAGCAACTCTGGTTGGTCATCTAGGACATTCACAGCATCTTTGTTGTCTGATACTTGGAGTGATTTATTGATCTGCTGTCTGTATATGTCATGTTTGGCTAATTCCGAAAGAGGAACTGATATCTTTAGCTTACTTATTTCTGTTTCCAAGTTAAAAGGTTTTTCCATTTGAATTTTGGCATTTAGTGCAACAGATTTTTCCTTTTCAGCTGAGTTATCAAGTGTCTTTTGCTCATAGTTGGGTCCATTTTGAGTAAAACTGGTGCCATGTTTGTTTCCTAGGGGAGTATCTGCCTTTGTCTTTAATGGATGGGGTGGACCTGGCTGATTTTGAGAGGACTGTTGCTCTGAAATGTCCTCCACAGTCACTTCTGTGGCAGGTGGGTTTGAGCTGCCAGCTGATTGGGGAAGGGTAGTATTTTCATTGATCTTTTTTGGTTGTTTATTGTCCTTTGGTTTGAGGGGTGTAGGTACATCTATTGTTCTACTCCTTAGTTTGTACTGTTTGTGCACCTCATACACAGCTGCATCATATCCTTCTTTAAAATCGAATGATTCTCCTGACTTAGTGTGGAATTGATTGTCATTGTAAACCTCTTGGTCTTCTTGTGTCAAAAAGACTTGATTTTCACTGTCCAAACCCATTAGATTGATGTGAGGGTCCTCACTAGGTTCACTAGATGTTGAAGCCTCAACATAATTCTCTTGGAAAGGGGGTTTGACATGCTGGTCAGGATCAGTCCTTCCAACATTAGGATTTTGATTCTTTCTGAAGTTTGGGTTTCTAATATTTCTTGTTTGACCTTCCCATGATGATTTTCCTTCTATGGTTTCCACCCTGTCTCCAAGTCTATCCATCCCTTTGATGATTTCATCTAGATTTTTCTCAAATGATGAGGGATCTTCTTTGAAAGTAGTTCTCCTTTCAGTTCTCGCCCGATTTCTTTTGGCAATTAGATTTGCCTCTACACTGACAGCTATGTTTTGCATGTCTGCTAGAGTTGCAGGGGATCTTTCTCTTAGTTGATATGCCATATCAACATCAAATCCATCAGGGAATTTAATCAATGCTAAATCAAGTGGAGGTCTAAGATTTTGAGGAATGGCATTATAAATAGTGTTGAATCTAGTGCAATAGTCGAGGACAATTTCTTGTGGGCCTCTTCTTATGGTGTCATATTCAGATAAAATGTGTAGAGGGTCCTTTTTCTTTTCCCATCTATTTAGGAAGGACTGATAAAGGGCACCCGAATCAGCTATAGAATTTGCGGCCAGTGCCCTGAACCAGGTTCTTACTTCACCTGTTAAACTTTGGACAAAAATTTTCATCCTTACATCATCATCATCTATCTCATAGTTTTCAAAGTAATCTTGCATTTTCTTAGTATGCTGTAAGGCAGTGTATGTACTGGTTCCATCAAAATAAGTAACCTTGCTTTGGTAGTCCTGAGGCATGGCCCCAGGATTGCCAGGTAACTGAAGGGGTGCATAACGATTAGCCATATTTGGGGGAATAAGTGGGACAACTAGTAGAAAGGGAACAACTGGGACAATAGGGATAGCAACAACAGTTTGTGTGTTGGGTGTAGACAATATGTTTTGTGAAGTGGATGATGAAGAGGGGGAAGAATGAATTGTATGAAGGTGAACGGATGGCTTAGCAGGGGTTGGAATAAAACTTTGTTGAACTGCCTCAGGGCTAATTTTAGGAGATTGTTATGGTTCCTTCTGGTTCCTAAGAGTTTTATGGATCAAATTTGGATTTTCGAAAATAGGTGGGGGATTTGGGTCAGGATTTGACTTGGTGTGCCTAGTTCTCTTCTTAGGAGCCAAATTCTGAACTTGTTTTTGGTATTTTTGAGGATATTTTTAGAACTATTTTAAGGGACTGCTCAAGCTTTTGGAGCCACTGTCTAAAAACAGACAGCAGCTGAAAAATACGCTCTGTCCCCAGTTGAGTCGCCAATTATGTTATCACTCAGGTTGTTCCCTTTGACTCCCAAGGGAATACGGCCGAGGTAACCACTAACCAATCTTTGGGTCACAGGTTCTAGCCTACCTATGACCAGAGAGGGCTCTCTCTTTATGATTTAACTTTGTTTGTATAATATTTTAGGCTAGTTATGATGCTCAAGGTTTTGTTTTCAATTTTGCTGGATGATGACTTCAGTCAAGATTTATATATGTTTATCACGGTGCTCTAGACCATTGGGCATGGAGTCAGTGATGCTTAATTTGCTTGATATGTCTGTGTTGATACAACAGTGATGTCGCAGAGCCAGATAAGTGTCTAAGAAACAATTCTTTAAATCTGTGATTGGGTGTGATGTAATCAGGGCATGAAAGGCAATTAAGGATCTTTCAACAATCTGATATGGAGAATAGTGGGAATATTATTTAGAAGCAGTGAAGAATTCCTATATAACATTCATATTTATAGAATTAATGTAAACATGAGCAATTAAGAATTCATGTTCATGATCAATTCTGAAGAAAACATTTTCAGCAATAGAGATTGAGCACAAGGTGTAATCAAACATTTCCTGTACTATTCCTTTTCTCTACTGTTAGATTGGTGAAACATGTGTATGATTCAAACAAACATAAGAAGACAAAACATAGATTGAGAAAACTTATTGTTCCATTAGACAGCACAGGAATTCTGCAACAGCACGCAGAGCATCACCAAGACATCAAACATCCAGGAAATCACTGAGCTTTTCCAGCCTCTTGCATTAGATTATCTGAAAATATACAATACATTTGCCTCAGAATGAAAATCACCAACCCCTCATACGTTGCCAGGGGAGGTATATATACATAATTTACATCAGAAAATATCTAGCTGATGAGTAAATGGTTCATTAATATCGTGCCAACTCCTGGAGCATTGTAGCTGAGAAAGTAAATGCTGTAGTAACTCCTAAGTGCATTAGCTATCCAAAATGGTCAGAGAATGTTGACTTTGTGACCGTTGGAGTCGGCTGAAGATGTGCTGCCCAAAATTTGCGCATTTCCTATCTTTTGGCTTACTGTCGCTGTCTTTTGCTGAGTCACCCTTTTCGGCTACCTTGTATGATGTTCAGATTTTTCTTTTTGCTTTTAGCTGAGTGGAAGCTGACTAGGACCAAACAACTGAGATTATTGAGGTAAGATTTGTAGCATTGCCTGCCACCAATCCTCTTTGGGCAGCTGGTGCCTTCGAATTTTCACCAATGTTTCATCTGCCTCTGTATATCTATAAAAATTAGGAGGAACCTCAAAAAGGTGATTGACTTCATGTTCTATGAAAAACAGATTTTCAAGTTTATCATATAGGCTCTGCCCTATTGGTGGCCCCATTTCCTCAGAAGTGCTAGCAGATGCAGTGATTTTATTTTCAATAAAAGTTGACATTCTGGTGGCATATTTCTCACGAGGGAGCAATCTTCCTGTGCTGGTTAGTAGGTTGGGCAATCCCTTTGCTTGCAATGCTCCCATTTTGAGCTTGTATTCATTTACCTCAGCCTGTATTTCATGGCATTTCCTTTCTACAATTTGCACAAAATTCCTGAGAGTCAACACCTTTTTAGCTGTAAGGACAGCATCTGTTCTATTGACAATGTTGAGGGCTGCCAGCTCTTCCTTAGTCTGGTTGTTCAGAAAATTTATCATTCTATTGGCCTGCTCAGGCCTGTTTCCCAACACTGTTCTGGCCTTCTGAATCTCAATTTGTGCTTGGCCAATCAAATCCATTTGTTCATGCACAGTCTTGATTGACTTCCATTGTCTAGTAATGGGTTGGTGAATCTGGGCCCACAAAATTCTCTTTATATCTGCCAGAGCACTTTCTAGCTTGAGCTCCTTTTCTAAGGCCTTTATTTTGTCTTTGAGGGCATTAATTTCTCTAGACTGCTCTACTACAGTCATCTTTGACTTGTCATATTTGGCCTCTAGTTCTGCCAATTTTTCCTTGGCCTGCTTGATCTCAGTAGCTTGGAGCTCCATCTCTTTGATAGCCTTTGTCAAATCTTCCATGTTTAAGCTGGACTCTGGAGCTGTTGTTGTTGCTGCTGCTTCTGTTGTTGTTGTAGTTGTTACAGGGGCTACTGCTGCCTCTGTAGTTGTGGCAGTGGTTGAGGCAGTTGGAGGAGCTTGGGATGTGGATTCTCCCTGCTTGTCTTGCAGTGCCCCTTCTAGTTCCTTTTCCAAATCAAGGACCTTTTGGTTGAGCTGCATTATTAGATCAAGTTTCTCATCAGCCTCCTTTTCCTGCTTGCAATTCTGCTATTTGGGGGTGCTCGGTGGGAAGCAGTTTCATCCTTTTCTTCAATGCATTAAGATCATCTTCCTTCTTCTTCATGAGGGCCCTCACGCCCTTTGGATCCTTAGGATCATGTCCTAGGTCTATGATGATTTCCTCTAGTGATTTAATCCTGTTGTCCTTGGCCATGGAGGACATTCTCTCAAAATCCAACTGAATGTTGGTATTCTTCAATGATTCTTTCAATTCATGGGCCATTGTGGCCCTGTCTACCAAGGTGGCATAGACCATTTCCCCTGTTTGTTTGTGCAGTTCAATCTGGTCCATGGGGTGAATGTCCTTTGCCATGACTTCCACCCTTGTTCTTACAAAATCTGCAGCTGATTGAGGCTGCGGCACCTTGGGTTTGAAGTGGCTGAGGATCATTTTCTCCTCTTGAATGTCATACACTGACATCAATCTCTCTTGCTTGGCTGGTGTTGCTTTGAGGAACTGTTTGTATACTTCTATTCTCAGCAAATCATTCTGTGCCTTTATTTGTTTGAAGGAAGCCTTGGTGCTTGAAGGCTTCTTGCTCTGCTGAGTGGAGGAGGACACCTCCAAGCCAAGCTGTAATCCCTGCTACTGCTGAAAGGAGCTTGTACCTGTTTGCTGGCTGTCTCCTCCTTCTTTCCTTGGACTGTCAAGGACTTCTTCACTTATTTCTTCTATAACTAGGGAGTCAACCTTTTGCCTCTTGGCCTTAGGTTGCTGGGAGGATCCACTAGCAGGAGTGGACATTTCTCTGTCTCTTTTCTGCCCCTCTCCTCATGTGCAGGAGTCTGCAAAATATGTGTTGTTGGTGGTTCTGTTTGTGGTGGAGGGGTCTGCTCTTGTTGCTGCCCAATTGAGGAGGCAGGCTGTTCTTTTACTGTTTCTTCTTCAGCACCCATTATTCCTTTACCCTTATCTGTGCCTGATGCTATTGTAGATGGTGCCTGGGTGGCTGGTGCAGTTGTTGTAGCTGAAGTCCCTTCTCCCACTGGATGTGGTTGCTTGAAGATTACCTGCTGCACAGAATCTAAGTCAAGAGTTTTTTCCAAATCCTTGACATTCTTTTGCATTATTTCTTCTTTAGTTAGTTTCTCAATTAATGTATCTTGCAGCCATTCTTGTTGATTGGCATACTGCTCAATATGTGGATATTTACAATGCTCATATCCTAGCAGCTTGTACTTGACCCTCCTAGCACAGATGAAGCCTTCAGGGTCATAAGGGACCCACCGGAAGCTTTTTGAGAGCTTGTACTTGTCTTTGAGGATTTGCTCAGCATCTTGCCATCCCTCTTTTTTGTTCATGATGAAGGGGCCCAGGTGGTGCTTAAACTTGAGATGGGCTTTCTTTTTAGCACTATGAAAGTGGGTGAGGTCAGAGTGAATGAGCTGCCTATAGTACTCCAAGGAAAACAGTCTCATTGCTACATATTTTGGGAGCCTGTATGGACAGAGCTCGCAGCCATAAATTCTGATGACTGTATGATCTTGGTATAGGTACCAATCACCTATTTTATAATTTTTGGAGAGCTGCAGAGTTTTTTGTATTTCAAATGACACTCTGGGAGGAGGGGACCTCATCAATAAGCAAGAGACTAGGTATACAAATTGATCAATAAATTCACAATATTAATATGGTGAATCTTGGACTTGGTGAAAGACAGATGTCTAGAAGATAACAGATCTTCTTTCTCCTCTAGAATCCAGCTTCTTAATATGGCATTGAAAAGCTTCGGACTGGTAATACATGAACAAGTGGTAGATGTAAGATGAATATTTGAATATGCCCTCCCTATCCACTTTGAAAAGCTGGTCATGTATCTTGTTGGCTATGAATTTAGCAAAATTATATTTGTAGGCAGGAGGCTGGCCTGGGCTGTAAGCAGCTAATAATGCGAGCACTGTCTCATCAACAAACTCACTGGTTCTAGAGCCCAACACATAAGCAATCATGTCCAGCAGAAGTTTGCCTACATCAGTAAAGTGGAAGTACAAGAAGGGAGGTGGCCCTGTGGGCTGGCGGTCGGCTCTCATAAATGTCTGGGTGATCCTCTGAATGTCAGTAGTGGAAAGATTGGCACCTGTATCCAGCAGATAGTTCATGGAGAAGGGAAACAGTAGCTGAGTTTATTTGAAGTTGAGCATCTGGTTGACGGACTCAGCATTAATGTGGAAGAGGATGCTCCCAGATGTAGACTTGACAGCTCTGTGATTTGGATCATAATTCTCAGCACATAGGGAGATAATCTCTGGAAAAATGTTGACAGATGGGAGGAAGTAATAAGGCAGATTAGATTCCCATATCCCATATGTATCATTGTTGTTCAAATAGTTATCCCTCAATTCCCTGAAGGTCTGCAAATGGTTCCTATCACCCACAAAGTCTTGGATGAGGAAATCTCTGTCAGCAAGAGGCAGGGACTCCAACTCTTTATTTGGTGGATTCATGGGGGCAACACTGAGAGCTGTGGGTGCAGGAGCAGCCATTGTGTAGTTTCTGGGTGCTGTTTTTTTTTTAAATGCAGTTTCTGAATGCAACAAGGTAAGTGCAATAGCTTGCAAGGCTTTTTAAAGGTCAGGTGACAGACTGAATGCAGATGATGCTAGATATGTTCTTCAAAGAGGAATAGATAGGTTAGGTAGGATTTCCTCTGCTCTGCTTTGGTAAATTCACAGGGATTGTGAATAATGAAGATGAATTGCAGAGGAGGGGGTATAATTATAATTTGGTAAAATTTGGTCCTTCAAGTATGTACCTAGCAAAAGGGAACAATGGCGGGCGATTGGGGGGTCAATTTGCAAATTTAAGGCCGCGAATTATTGTTGTAACATCGAATTTTGGAGCAGGGGGCAGAATTGACTAAGAGACAATCTTTAATTTGAGAATTACCAGGTGTTTAATGGACAATTTTGTAGAGAAATGGCATAAACACGGGTAAAACAGGTGAATTCTGGAAAATACCTAGATAAACGATGCCGAGAGCTACCGGGTTGAACAGTGGGTGCAGAACACAGTTGAATTGGTGAATGATGGCATCCTGAGCTTTGAATTTCGCGGCTTCGAGGCAATTTTTGGAGCAAACAACACACAATGGATCTGGCAACTCTTCTCAAATGGAAATGACACAAAATGGCTTGTTTGCGCGTTTTTAACGACAAATTTGAAAAATATGGGTCATTGGCGCTTTTATGCTGATGACGTCAGCATGACGTCATGGCAGGCCCGGGTACGGCTGGTGACGTGGATGCTGAGCTGGAGGCCAGCATGGCGGGACACGGTGGCGGGATGTGGGGGTGGCAAAATGGCGTGGAGGGTGACGAGGCGCTGTGGCGGGGGCCGGTGGTGTGACGTCACGATGATGCGGGGGTGACGTGACAGGGGAGGCGATAAGAGGGAGGGCGGTAAGCGGTCTCCCCGCACCGCTTTTGCGAGAAGGCGGTATGGGGGGGGGGGGGTCTCCGAACACCTCCGCCGGCTGCCACGCGTCCAGCGTACGGGAGCAAAACCACCCGCTCCCCGGACGCTAAACCGTGACAAGTTTAAATCCAAAATCGCCCGCCCACCGTTGGACTGAGGGCGGCGGGAGATCGAGGGTTGGCGGGCGCCCCGACCCATCGTGCAAGTTTGGGTGGGGACCCGCCAGCAAATAAAATATTTGTTTAAATATTTCGGGTTCAGGACTTTAGGTTAGGGGGTTTTTAAATGGGTTTTAACGTATATGGGTTAATCTGTCGGGGTTAAAAAACCTTTGAATGCTAGGTTTGAGAGGGGGGAAGGGGTTTTTCATGAAATTTTTCAGAAAAAAGGGTAAATGAGGGTTTAGTGTAGGTTATTACTCTAACCAGAGGTTAGAGTAATCCCAAAGCAAGGGTTGACTATACTCCCTGGTTTACTGATGTCTCCCTTAGAAGTGTTATTTAGCTATAATGCTAAAGGGGGGGGGGGGATATTTATACATTTTATGGGGTTCTATACACCATGGTGTTATAGTAATAGGGAAATGGGAACATAGGGGATTTAGTGTAGATAGAGCTAGTAGTTAGTATTGGAGGGGAATGTGAATGGGAAGTGATAGATATTAGGTTTTTAGGAAACAAACTTAGTTAGGGAGTAGATCAAAATGAAAAGAATTTTTACACAGGAAATGTGGCTACTTTTTAAGGGAGAAGTCAATTCTGACATGAAATTTCTACAAATGAGGGGTGTAAGGAGGACTGATCAGGCAGATCCTGCAGTGCTCATGGGGAGGTTAGTAAGAAACTTTTGAAGGGGATGAGGGAAGTTAGTGATGGTTTAGTAGTTTGCCAAATAAGCCATTTCTCTTGCCTTTCTCCTGCTGGTGACATAATTGTGATTTTTTTTTCCATGTCATATGCTTAGATCTTGCTTTCTGCAACCTTCAACTGCCTACCCTGCCTAATATGCCTAAAATTTTTTCTTCCTTTGGATGGGTGCACTTAGCCTTACAAACCCTAATAATTCTCTTTTCTTTTTGCTGCCCTCCTATCTAAGTCTACCCTTATGACTTCCAAGGGCCCAGATTAAGCAGTTGGGCTCGTTTCTTTCTCTATCCACCTAGTCATCTGTCAATCTTGGACTGTTTGAACAGGTACTTCCTCTCTAGTCTACAACATGCAATTTAAAACATGGTGAGGCCTAGCTTGAGCTGTTGGACCACCCATCAAATTAGTAGTGGCAATTTGGACTAGCCACTTTCATGGTCTTTATTTGGGGTTCATTTCTTTTATTTTTTCTTTGACCAATTCATTTTCTTGCCCTTTGATTTTTCTTTTAAGGCATACCCTCTTTACATTTTTTAACTGTCTGCTTCCTTCACAAAAATGGAACCTTAGTAGCATGGAAGGTGAACATTTTTGGCAGTTCCACTGTCAATCATGAGAAATGAAAACCTATTGGTATAGGAGGCTAACACGCGGTAGATACCTGAGTCAACTATAGTGAGGTGGAATGACACTTCCTCAAAGGGTCGTGAGGTAAGTATGCTAAATATTTGAACACTTGGATTAAAATTATACTGTGTGAAAAACGGGTTATGCAAATAAAATTATGTTTGAGGCTACACGAAGTGTGAGAATCTATAGAAATGAAGGTAGTATAGAACTAGAAACTAGCCCCTTGATTTCACCTCCACAAGGGGGTGGAGAAGAGCTCACGAGGGTCTCACTGTGAAGTGTGATCAAATTGAGAAGGCAAAGGATTCTGCACATACCACCCCCACCCACACCTCCACCAGCTTCACCATCTTCACCTCCATCTTCACCCATACCACCTCCGCCACCATTGCGAAGCAATATGGTGAGTGCAATAAAATTGCCAATTGTTATAGCTCCAAATATCACCCTTGGTATTTGTGATGCTCGGTTTGGGGCCTAGGGAAACCCCTCCTTCTAGAATTGGTCCAAATATTTAAAAAACAATGTTTTACTTCCTGTACACTACTTTATCCTGCGTTAAAAGTGTGTACACGCGGGTCAGTTAATACCCAACCCATGTATATGTGTTAAAACACTTAAAAAATTAAATGTCCTTAACTATGGGTAGATTTCATGAGTTTTACCTGTTGATTTCCTCCTAGAGCCCGTGGCCCAACTGTTCTCGACTGATTCCCAACTAAAAAACGAATTTCGGAGAAGTATAAAAATACTTCAATGGGAAGGCCTTAGGGATGAGAAAAATGATAGAATTACTATACTCAGATTATCCCCTGATCAAGTCTGAAGTATCCCTATGCTTCAAGCACTTCCTCAAGTTCAGGAAACCCTTCTTTCCTTGAGTGTTGATATTCTCCCACATGCTTGAGATATCATGGTATTGGTTATGGAAGAAGGTTGTTGAAGACTAGGATTGGACAAACCTAGAAGACGATTCCACTTGGAGTCAAAAGAGGAAGACTCAGGTGAACTCATTCCATGTTTATTATAGTTTTCTACAATAAAAAGAAATTTTGTTTTTTTTCCTAATATCGACTTTTTTTATGCATCAGATGTTATTGTTATGTTTTATGTATGAATGGCTATTTTGATGTATAACTAACCATCTACTTATATGATATAATGTTGATTTCACTACAATGCTTTATCTATGTGCTGCTATGTGTATTCGAATTGGTTGATTTGCAGATTCGAAGATCATTAGGAGTTGTAGAGGGTTTGAACCCTCGCTTGAACTACCTAAATGAAGGACATCCGGTTATGTTCATCCCTACATAGTTTGTTTATTTAAGCATGTTTCCTGAGTTGAATGCTTGTTTTTTTATGTAGATTACTCCTGCTCTGCTAGGGTCCAGACCCAAAGCCCTAGGGTACTTATTCCCTTAACAAAATTGGCGAATCCGCTGGGGATAACAATCTTGTTATTCCTAGTTTGGGTTATTTAATGCTAATTAGGGAACAGTTTTTATTTTGTTTGTTGTGACTACATTGCCTACTCTTGTAGGAACTTACACTTCAAGTCCGATCTTCTTCATTAGGCATCATTTTTTATTTTTCTTGCAAAACTTCATAAATGCACCTTTGTCTGTTTACAAAAGTGTACACACGCTTGTTTCTGTGAACTAAAAGCGTGTATACACGAGTTTCTTTTGACATAAGCATGTGTAGATGCACCTGTGCAGGGATACAGTCACATATAAACATTTTTGCATGTTCTTTTCATATCTTTCTGCCTAGAAATATTTGTTTCTTGGTCTGTGTGGTTTCTAAGCGGTCAGTTTCTGTTTTCAGAATTTAATTGTTCAATGAGCTTACTGTTACAAATTCTCTCCTGCTTTGAAAACTTTTTGTCCTCGGTTTTCTTTAGAGTGAGTTTTATTATTTGTGTTTGAACACACAAGGCTTCTTATAGAGGTTCTTGATTGTTCTGGTCTTCCAGAACAAAAGATTGCTTGCAATCTTTGTGTCAAACTTCATTTTTTGGTTTGCTTGCTTTGTTTATGTCATTTTTGTGGCCATACACTTTTTCTTAATTTTCGAAATTTTCTTGTTGATGAATTTGAAAGTGTGTCTTCCCTGATTTCTTCATCAGTTTCTCAAAGCTCTTTTTGTTGCTTTTGGATCGTTTAGAGAAAGTTGAAACACTTTTTTGTTCAAGTTTTCATTCATGTTGAATTGATAACTTACAAGGTTTCCTTGTGCTTTGCTTTCAGTATTTGAGTTTTTGGTGGCATTTTGAGTGCTTTTGAAAAGTTGTGTTTATTATTTCTTGAAAAAGATAACTTCTTCAAAAACATGGTTTTCGCTTTCTTTTGCCGAATTTGAGTTTGGTTTCTTTTGGTTTTTTGAGAGTGATTTAGGATCTTTTTCATTAGTCCTTCTTGTTTGGGAAAGATTTTGTGTTCAAAATTCATATTCTTTTCAAACAGTTAAGTTGGCTTATAAACAAATTGCTTTCATTTCCTTTTAGAGTAATCTAGAATTTTTGCATTATCATGTACATTTTGCATTAGGGTATTTTTGCATCATTAAAGCACCAATAGTCATTTTAGTTTTTGTGAGTGTGAAGTCTGCTATAAGAAAAGAAAAAGGAAAAAGTTTTTGCTTTATAGAAGTTTCTTAGAACACAAGTAGAAGTTGTTTTTCATCGAAGAACAAATAAGTGCACTGCATTTAAGTTATTTTTTCATTAATTTCTTTTGCGTCATAAAAAACACCATCGGTTTTGTTAGTTTCAGTCTTTCCAGCCTTCCTCCAGTGATCAAATATGCTCTTACAAAGTGATTTTGAAGTGTCAAGGTCAAATTTTGTCATTTCAGTGAGTCTTCAAGCAAAATTTGGTCACTAGGCATTAGGTCTAGGGTTTGCTTTCACACTTTTCAAAGTTGTCCAAATGTCAATCTATGTCACTATTCAGCTGAGCCTATCATCATTCAGAGGGTTGCTATCATCATATTAGGTTCCATTGGGTCATGTTACACCTTATTCATGCTTCAGTTGTGCCTAGGCAAGGTCATTTCCCTCTCCTAGGGTTTTGAAGGCAATTTCTCTTGGACGGTCAAATCATCGGCAAAACTTGTTTCCTGATGTTCATACACCTTCCCCTATCCTTAAAGTACCTTATCAAACACTTCCCATCCCTTAGATCCGCCAAATTCCTCATTTTTGCACAAACCTTAGTTTCTAGCTACAACTTGGCAATTTTCTATGTTTGGCCTGTGTTTTGCCCTTTTGGACCCCTTCCCCTCACTCAATCTCTGAGATTCCACTTTCCCCTGCTTCCTAACATCCCTCCCTACTCCCAAAAATTTCCCCAAGAATTTAGAAGCCCCCTATCCCCTTCATTTCGCTTCATTTCGACAAAATCCCTTGTTTCACACATCGGGACAAGTTGCACTCAAATGATGTTTCAGAGCAATAAAAGATGAATTTTGGAAATCTGAGAGACTTTTTTGTCCATAACATGCCAAAGAAGAAAAACCTCATTCACTTTTTTCACAGGTGTCATGGTTTTAGAGAAATACCAAAATTACAATCGCTGGATCCAAGGAGTTTGACCGAGGCCCGTAAGAGGAAGAAGAAGACCAACCCGCTCCGTATCTTGGCTGAGGCCTCTCTCACTCACCATGATACTCATTAGCATCCTCCTAGCAGAAAACTCAAGAAATTTTGAGAGTTTTGAAGCATTTTTGGCATTTTTGGGAATTTTACAGGTTTTGGCCATTTGACTGGTCTCACCCCGCGCGCGACCATACATGGGGGCAACTCAGAACGGGGAAAACTTTGCATTTTTGGAATTTTCATGCAAAAATACACTTGCCTATGGATGGGTTTCAGATTTTATGGAGATTTGGGCTTCCAAAAGCTCAAAATACATGCAATTTTTGACTTTCTGCCCCTATTTTGAGTTGCAGAAAGCTGTCTTGGGAGAAATGACTTTTGAGGGGTCAAATCAACTCCAAATTCAGCAATTCCAGTGGGGTTAGAACGTAGACTCACAAACCTTTCCAACGAGCTATCTTGCACCTGATTTGGACATCGGGAAGGCCCTCAAACAGAGCTGTGAATGTGCGTGACCAGTCAGAGTGATGTGCGCGACCTGTCAGGGAAATTTGCCTGTTTTGACCAGTTCGGCCAGCAAAACACTGTTTTCATCTTGGTTGATTTTTGAGGCATGTAAATGATGGATTTTTGTGTAATTTTTATGGCACTTAGATACTTTTACTCTCCTTGAACACTTCTAGAAGATTCTTTGATGTAAATGGTAAATATTTAATGCATGGATAGGTTTCCTAAGTTTTAGAGGCAAGTTGTTTTGACTGCCTATTATCTAGTGCTCAGTTTAGAATTAGTTGAAACAGCTCCTAGGATAGTGAGCTAGACCCCTAGAGGCAAGGGAATAGGTTGGCTTGCCTATATTATGTATTTTCTTAATCATTTTCAGAGGTTGGAAGGTTGGACTCTTGAGGGAGAAGCTCCTATTGTATATTTTACTTGTATCTCTGCAATTTGAGGAAAAGGAAGACCAGGGTTTTGCAGACATCATTGGGATTCTTGTGGACTCTTGTGTTGATGGTGTGTTCTCTTATTGTAATTTTAAGTGTGTTTATGTGTTCCATCCCTTTCTTTACTGCTGCTAATTAAACAAATGAAGTGATAAAGTTTGAATTCATGCATGTCATGCTCAGCTTTCAAATTTGTTTAATGTTTATGTTTTCCACTATCTAAAGAGGATTCAAAGTCATTTTTTGCCCTCTTTAGCTTCTCTTCTTTCCTCCTTGATCATCCATCTCAGCTAAAGGCATCAACACAAACTCCTACCTTGCCCCAAAGACCCACCTGCAAAAACTGAGCTCAATCCCCGCACCCTGAATTGCACTCCCTCCAATTGCCACCAAAAACCCCAAAAAACTTTAAATCAACCCTCCTTATTAGTTTACTAGCCTAATATCAGTGTTCCTAATTGGGTCAGCTCATCCTATTGAAAGATCTACCGAGTTTGACCGGAGAGAGCCTTCTCATACCCCGTAGGGCTAGCTACGAGGTGAAATGGTTTGATGTTGCCTTGAAGGTTTACCTTCCTCAGCCTAGGGTGAAATCTCAAGCGCTAACAGGTTTCATTTCCATATTGTCCTTCTGACTCGAAATAAAAACCACTTAAAATCAATCACTTAATAAAATAAACTAGAACTTTTTATATTGTCAATCAGATACACCAACAAGTTTTAGGTTTATTTAGGGCCTTGGATTAGGCGAGAGGAGAGTAAACTCTCCAAGGCCATTTTAAATTGTAAAACATAGAAGTCTGAATAAAGAGTGAAATCCAATAACGTTAGGGAGATCGAGAAAGCTCCGTGACTAGGAGTTAAGCACGAGTGTTTGTGAAGATAAGGATGAGAGATACCCCCTCTCTTACTTGTCAGATCTTACCTCACAACTATTCTACCCAGATTCTAATATGAGTTGGTATATTTAGTTGCCTACCCTAGGGATCTACATAGGTGGCTACTAAGGGGAATCCCATGGCACCTGAGGTTGACATTGCATCACATTCGACGATACTTCTGGAGGGCACCCTTGTAAAGCTTAGGGGCCTGCACCAGTAAAGGCTATTGTCTAGAGGTCAGCATAACTACCTCGGATACCTTCGCTAGTAGACCTAGGGCTTAATTACCCTAGTTTATTTTCGAAAGGCCCTTATTGTTAACTTTCTTTTATTTTGGTGTCTGGTCCTAATCACCAGGAGCGGAAATACTTGGAAGCTTTTTGACTACTGAATTCTTTAGGGACATTTTTAGTATGCGTTCTATGCTCATAGTCAGCTTAGCTTTCAATTTTCTTCAGTCTTTAAGTAGATATTATAAAAATAATTCAAAGTGGTTGACCTACCTCCTTTGTGGTCCTATAGACTTCGTGGGATTTCACCTGCGATTCCAGAGCCTTCTCCTAGAAGGCGTAGGAGTGACTCTACTAGTGGTTTTCAACCAGTGGTAGTAGGTGCATTAGAGGTTGATCCTCCGCTTGGGGGTATTAGTTCGCAAGATAGACCTAGTACTACTACAGAGCTAGAGTGGAACACACTAGTTCTTTCTCGAGTGCTCTTCCAGTTGGAAGATAATATTGAGGTAGAAGAGCGTTCAGAGTCAATTGAAGCTCCAAATTCTCCTCTCCCTTCTGATCATCCTGGCGTATTGCTATACGTTGGAACTCTAAGCCACAAGCCTTCAAGCCCAGGTCCACACAAATCTATCCCTTCAATGACCATTGCTGGAAGCATGGCATCTACCATGAGTTATGCGAGTATGCATACTCCCATGTCAGTGCAAGGGGGAGGAACTATATCCATCCCCTCTACATCATTATTTGGGTTTACTGCTAGCACATCCTTGTTTGGGTCTACTTCCATTCCATCCACGAGTGGAAGTTGTTAAGTCAATGCATCCAGTTTTGGATTCTTCCCTTTTGGAATGCCCTCTCAAGGTATTCCTTTAGTTCCATTAAATGTACCATTAACTGCCTCCACATCCATGATGAGTGGTTTAACTTCCTTTTAGGGTTTCCCATTTGGTAGTGGTCATATACCACATTCCAATCCAATAGTAGGGTCTATGCCTCTTCCTTTCATATGTCAAGGTACTAATCCTTTTCAGAGTTGGAAAAACCTTGTGGTTAGTGGGATAGGAACTGAGAATCAGTTTTTCGGCCAATAAGGGAATGTGTTGTATTCCTCAGTCAATTCATTTCGAAGTTTTCCACCATTAGCTAATGCTTAGAATCCTTACCAGGGGCTGTCTGACCCTTATAATAATTTGTTAGGGGAAAAATTTGCTAGCTAAGGAGGTTTCTCAGCTGGAGTTGGTCAGACTCTAAGTTTTGTTGGACCACAAGGGTCACCTTCTCGTTCAGTAGGTTCAACCAGTTACTTCAGGCAACCTACTGCCTTTCAAAATTTGGGTCATTCTTTTTACACTTTTGAGAACCCTTGCCAATCTGGGTGGAATCCCCATGGCCCATCACAACTTCCTTTTCTAGCCACACTTAATCTGCCAGACTTGACTAAGTTTACAAATGATCCAATCAGATATAATCCAGCTTGGCTTCGAGTCACACCTAAACTTCCATCGGATATTCTAAAATTCGAAGGGAAGAATGGTGAAGACCCAAGCGACCATGTAACCACATTCCATTTATGGTGCTCATCAAACTCCCTGATTGATGATTTGATCAGGTTGAGGTTATTTCAGCACACCTTAATAGGAAATGAAGCTAAGTGGTATATAGAGTTGCCAAGGGGCCCTTTTAATTCTTTCACCGATTTTGATAACATTTTCTTAAACCATTTCCAGTTTCCTGTTCGTTATAAAGTTGGAACTGAACTTCTGGCCAATTTCAATTAGGACACGACTACTCATATTTTGGATCGTACCCAGGAATGGGGACGGAAAAGAGGCTCATCAAAGACAAAATTCCACATAAATTCCATCTCGAATGGTTTTTAAAATCATTACAAGTAGAGATCTCAAAGGATGTTTCTATGTCCAAAGTTTATTTCGAACAACAGGCTATCTTTCGCACCCAACAGTTAGAACTGATATATTCTTAGTCTGGGACTCTTCAGAAAATCATGCTTGATGCTCCTAGATCCACAGTTGATATAACCAAACCAAAGCCAAGCCCTCATGCTGATGGTATTGCTAGATCAATTGATGAAAATGTGGTGAACCTATTGAGCCAATTACAACAGTTGTCTCTACTAATTGCTTTTTCCAATCAGGCTGCAACATCTACTCCTTCGCCTTCTAAACCTCCTTCTGTAAACGTCATTAAGGCTTCTAACCCCAAAGGAAATCAAAATTCCGATGGGAAGAAGAATGGATGAGGTAAATAGACGAATTGGGATGGGGAGGGTAATGTGAACAAGCCTGAGAATGGTGCTGGTGAGGGTGGGAAAGAGTCTAAAAAGAAAGTTAAATTTCCATGCAAGTTAAATTCAGTGGAGACCATTTGACTCATCTCTGCCTGGAAATTCAGGATGCTCAAGGCTTGTTAGTGCAGCAAGTGTCTTCTAGCTCCCAAGTTATCATAACTAACCCTTTCCCCCAAGGGTAGCAGTTACTTGCTGGCACGAACTCAAATCTTGGTACCTCTGCAAGGGGAACCAGGATGGGGACAATTTCTCAAATGTTTCATGATGAGTTCTAATGTCAATGTGGCTACATAGTCACAGGATTATAGTGAATCAGAAACATCTAAGGATAAATCTATTCCCTGAACTATGGATCCACTTCATATTGAGCGACCCTCTATTGAGTTTACTCCTCGAATACCAAAAGGTTCTGCTAAGTGCGCAACTATCAACCCTAATGCTAGGGCAGCCTAGAACTACTCCATTATAGAAGATCTGGCTCAAAGTCCATGCACTATGTCTACTTTAGCAGTACTCTAGTTGTGTCCAGCTCAATTTAGTGCTTCGCTTTCAGTGATCGGGGCAGTTGATCCAAACAATTCTTTAGTGCTCACTTTTGAGATGCTTAATGTCAAAAATAGACTCCCTCATCATATGGATTTTCAAATAAAGTCTACTTACTGGAAAACTAACATTTTTCGAACATTTATAGATGAGGGAGCTTCCACATGTGTAATGTCTATGTCATGTTGGAAGGCCATTGGATCGCCTTCGGTTGTTCCTTCACCCACTCTCTTGACAACATTTGATGGACATTCTCATAGGCCACACAGGATTATCCCGACCTTTCTTATATGTGTTAGAGGAAAGGTCATTAATGTCGAAGTAGAAATTGGTGATGCCAACCTCGATCACAACCTCATTTTAGGACATAATTGGATTTATGAAATGGATGCCATAGTTTCAACTCTATTTCGCGTCTTTTGTTTTCCTCATGAGGGGAGAATTGTTAAAGTTGATCAATTGGATTATTCTCTAGGGTGCCCTCGTGCAACTTCAAATTCTAATGTTCCCTTGGTGGATAACCCCCATTAACCTATCGAGAATCTAGGAGTTGGGATGTATTCATCATTCATGGGTACATTTGATCTTCCCACTCCTATATCTAGAATCAATGCCATTTCATCCTCCCAAGAGTCTTCACGGGAAGACTTCTTGCAGACACATTATTTTTTAGACCCTTGGACCTTATGTTTGCCTACAACCACATTAGATGAATGACAAGTGGGTGGAATGGCATTCCCTATGTCTACAGTATAGCTTAGTTATCACTTTATCATTAACTCTGTGAATGACCATCCTACTCCTTCTTCTAAAGAATATTTAGATGGTGATGTGGCCCCATCTTGGACCCTTGACTCTACTTCTTCTATGGATTGCTTAGATATGGTTTTACCATCTGAGGAAGCAATCTTAGAAGTAATGATGGATGTAGATTGACCATGGGAAGATTTACATCATTGTTCATATTTTCTTCCCCCACTACAGGAAGTCGAATCTAGGTTTTCCAAGCTACTTACTAGCGATGTTTTTACGGTTCCAAATCCTTTGTCTCTAGCACACGTCCATGTCAAAGGTAATATTTTAGTCATTTCAAAAATCGTACCAATAAACATCTTTGGGAACCCTAACATGATAGAAAATGTCTTCATCAGAGTTGAATGTTCCCCTGAAAAGGTTCAAATTTACACCAACTACTTTAAAGATTTTCAGGATGTATTCGCTTGGTCTTATGAAGAAATTCCTTGTATTGATCCATCCATCGTTTAGCATGAGATCAAGAAGTATGAAAACACTAATCCAATTCATCAGAAGCTTTGTCTGGTCAATCCTCGGAAAGTAGCAACTATTAAAGCTGAAGTAGAAGAGCTGCTCAAGGTGGATTTCATATACCATGTTCCTCTAATGGATTGGGTTTCTAATCCAGTCCCAGCTGATAAAAAACAAGGAACAATTCACGTATGCATTGAATTTAAGGATTTGCATAAAGCTTGTCTGAAAAATAATTATCCCACACCATTTATTGATTAGATAGTTGATGAATGTGTGGGTAATGAGACTTTCTTCTTCATGGATGGATTTTCTAGGTATAATCAAATATCTATCCTTCCTGAAGACCAACATAAGACAACTTTTGTTTGTCCCTGGGGTACCTTTGCATACAAAAAGATGCCTTTTGGTCTTAAAAATGTTGGAGCCACGTTTCAGTGGGTCATGTCTTACACTTTCCATGACTTCAAGCATGTCATCAAAGCATACTTGGATTATTTAGCTGCTCATTCTTGAAAGAGAATCGATCATCCTAGTCACCTTCAGTTAGTTTTTGAGAGGCTTTGTTTTTACAAGATCCGTTTGAATCCAAATAAGTGCATTTTCGTGGTTACATCTGGTTGATTGTTAGGGCTCATTGTATCAACTGAAGGGATTCGAGTTGATCCCTTCAAGGTTGAGGCAATAGTTCAGTTGCCTCCCATGCCTTCCATCCGACAACTTCAAATTCTTTAGGTGAAGGCAAATTTCTTGAGACGGTTTATAGCAAACTATGCTGAGATAACTAAAGGACTTATGCATTTGTTGAGAAAAGGAGTTCCATTTCTATGGGACGATTCATGCAATGACCTTTTGATGCCTTGAAGCAGGCGTTAATCTATGCCCCACTTTTGAGTCCACCGGATTATGGTAGAGATTTCCTTTTATATCTTGTAGTGAGAGAATCAACCATAGGTATGGTTCTAGTTCAAGAAGATGATACTCTCACAAAGCATGTAATTTACTACTTAAATCGAGGCTTTGTAGGTCTTGAGCTATGCTTTCTCCAGTTGAGAAATTAGCCTTGGTAGCTGCCTATGCTGTCCAACAACTTTGTCATTAAATTCAGCTATGAAAAACATTTGGCTTAGTGGTGGTCAATCCTTTCTAATTTGTCCTCAGTAGGCAAGTGAGTGGCAGAAAATACAATCGATGGATTGTTATTTTACAAGAACTAGATCTCGAGTTCTTATCAACCAAGTCTAAGAAATCTTTTTTTTTGCGGGATTAATTTCCGAGCTGCCTTATGGAGAATATACCATTTATGAGGAAAGTTTCCCAGATGAACATCTATTCCTCATATCTTCACAAGATCCCTAGTATGGAGATATCATAATCTATCTCCAGACTTCGAAGTTCCCTCTTGCTTCCTCCAAGGATGAACATCAAAAATTACGTCACCTGGCTAAGCACTATTTCATCATTGGTGATACATTATATCACCGAGGGGTTGATTAAATCCTTCAGTGGTGTTTAACCTTAGAGGAAGCAAAGTCTATTCTTAATGATTGCCACAATGGAGCTTATGGTTGTCATCTATCTACGCTTGCAACAGCCCAAAAAATCTTGCATGCCAGCTACTTTGGCCTTCGATTTTCAAAGATTGTATTGATGTGGTAAAACCTTGCCACCCTTGTCAAGTCTATACTAGGAAGATGTGTGTGCATCTAGCTCCTCTTTTCCTTGTTATCATTGTCGGCCCTTTTACAAAGTGGGGTATTGATTTTACTACTTGTAATCTTCCTGTAGCGGTGAATCACAAGTACATTATAGTGGTCGTAGACTACTTTACAAAGTGGGATGAGGGCATGCCTACTTATAAAAATGATAGTGAGATAGCGGCATTGTTCCTCTTCAATAAGATTGTTTCCCATTTTGGTATCCCGAGAGAGATTGTCACTGATCATGGCAGTCATTTCCAGAACTGACTGATGTCTAAACTGGCTCTTAGGTTCAGCTTTCGGTAGGAGCATTCATCTCCGTATTATCCTGATGCCAATGGGCATGTCAAAGTTGTGAATAAGTCCCTCAAGACGATCCTACAAAGGGAAATTGACAAAAATCACTCCAATTGGCATCTCATGTTATATCTGGCTCTTTGGGTGTACCAAACTTTGGTAAAGACTACCACCGGTTTTACACCTTTTCAGTTAGTTTACGGAATCTAATCTATTATTCTTAGTGTGAAATTCTATCCCTTAAGCTAGTTGTTGAGCCCCTTTCAGAGACCTATAGTCTCGAAGAGTGCCTCCGTCATTTGGAACATCTCGATGACCAATGTCGAGATGCCACTATAATCAATGAGGCTCATAAGGAAAAGGTTAAAACTCAGTACAATAAAGCTGTCCATCCTCAAGTCTTTTCTGAAGACAACCTTGTATTGGTCTATGACCAAGATAAAGATGCCTTGCGGGCACGCAAATTCAAGTCTATGCGGTATGGTCCCTTTATAGTGAAATAAGTTTTAGGAAAGGGGGCTTATGAATTAGTCAATTTTGAAGGGAACAAGTTGGCAAAGCCCCAAAATGAGCTCTACCTCAAGAAGTACTTTACTTAGGTTATGGTTGAGAAATGGTTTTTTTGTATATTTTGTATTTTTTACATATTTTATCGAGAGTTGTTGTGATATCGGCACTTTTTTATCTTCTTTGGCAGGTGTTGATGGTTGACTTGGTTTATTTTAGATTCGACGATGGCGCTAGTTGGTACACTCAGAATCTTGCTTTCATAGCTTGGGTGATTTATTATCCATCTAGTTAGTTGATGGTGTCAAGGGCAGTATGTATTGGTTCCACGTCAAATAATATTTCCGAATATACTGCCATCATTAATTTACTATCCGAAGCTATTTCTTATAGAATTGATTCATTGGTAGTGTACCATGACTCCAACTGGTAGTGTCAAAATTGAATAACATTTATCGGGTTGAGGATCCTTATTTATATCGTCAATTTTTGAGAGTAAGGATGTTACAATGATCATTTGTTTTTATTAGTTATTTACACATTCCATGATCTGAAAATTCATTAACAGATTCTATCAGTAATCAAGTATTAGATTGGCATATCATTCATTCCTCAAGATAAAAACAAACATAAAAAAACTTGAACTATATATATATATCATAAAAATATCATGTGTACATAAATTGTTTCAAAAATAATATACAAAATTGGGACTAAATGTCCATAATCATGTCCAGTATATCTATGACTCGGCTCAGGATGAGTAGCTAAGTAGGTGACTACTGCGTTGGTAACATGCCGAACGATTCGAACCCAGTCTCATGGTACTCCTACCACACGGTGTTGCATCTCATCAGGTAGGTCTTCTATGGCCACCATCGGTACTTGGTGAGATAATGTCACCAAGTTTCTTTGGACTACGTATAAGACCCTCTCTGTCTTAGCAGGTGCCTCTTCGGCACCTCTTCCATGACGCCTGTGCTATAGAAATCCGTCTGGTCGTACCAGACCCACATCTGGAACATGATCTTTATGTTAGTATTTTAATCCAATCAAAAATAACTTTAAGTTAATTTTCATAGTTAAAAAACATAAAAAAGATCTTAAAAATCGATAAAAAATAAAAAAATGGTTACCTATCTCTCCCCATGCTGCGTTTGGTTGCAGCACCAAATCCAGATCTCTTTTGAAATCCATGCCAGCATAGGGATATTTGTCCACGGGGATAATTTGTTGTTCCCAACATGAGAAGAACTCATCATCAAAAGTAGTCCTCAGCATGTCCCCACCTCCAAGGTGTGTCATCAAGGTATCCCACCTAGCCATCCGAGGATCTCAGGGGCTACTGATAGAGATTGATACCCTGGGATGTAGCCCAGAAACCTTCTCAATGAAGGAGTACAAAACGGTACCATATCTGAAATTTTTGGTCTGTCCTTTCTTAATGGAGGACAACTGGCTCTTCATATTGGTAAGAAGAGGTGTACACCAATCAAAAACAATGGTGAGGCACTCCATGACTAAGCTCATGGATACTCGTGATGCTTGGTGCAATGAGGCTGATCTGTTTATCCTAGCTATGGTGAACAGTAAGATCATCAGGGACAAGCTCTCAACATGTTTTATATGAATCTGGATTCCAATTTTTTTCAGATGCCTGGGACACTATATATGTACGTAGTCTTCCATTGAGAGACTACCTCGTGTCCATCCAATTGAATGTACAACTTTTCATCTTCGAGAGAGATCAATGATAAAGTAAATATCCTCTACCTCTGTCCTCAAAGGCATTTGATCAATCATAAATGCATCATCTTCGATACTCTAATAGTGGATTAGAATTTCAAGCAAATGGATGTTCGCCTTCATATTGGGCATTTTGAAAATTTTCAATAAGCCACATCCCCTCAACGCATCTAAGGCCTGCTGATCATTCATAACTTCATTACCAATGGTAGTATGCTCCCTCTCTCTCCATGTGATTGTCATCCTAAAAGAAAATTAAGTTTCAACCGTTAGATTTTTGTGTTGAAATTTCAAACCGTGTATATGTGGGTCCCTTTCACACACAGTCACATGCAGGGCCTTTATATACGTGGGTCTATAATATCCAACCTGTGTATACAATGCGTTGAAATTTTTTACTTGAATTCCTACGCTCAAACCTCAATAAAAATTTATAAAAACAATCATAAAGTAATGGAAGCTTGAATTGGGAGTTACCTGATGATTTTGATCCAATTTGAATGGTCCAATCCTTTGGGGGGAAAGTTTTCTCTGTTTTCTCCACATATTTTTCTCTCAACACAAATGGTACAAATGGTTAGTCAAAAGGTCATTTTTTAGCTTTAAAAATTTCAAATTTTTTCGTAACTTGATTTTTTTGTCTCATGAATCTTTTAACTTATGAGTTTGGATTGTTGGGAATAGGTTGTTTTTTTAAGACATTTTGGACACTTCTTCGGAAATTCCACATCGGTTCCATGACTGTTGACCCATCATGGCAAGTATCGTTTACTCACTAGCATATAGCTTACGGAAACCATTTTTCAGTTGCATTTTGGATACTAGCCTCCATTTGTCAATACACTTGCCATAGGGTCGATCCCATCATGTTATGGTCAGTAAACCATGTTCACTCACTAAGTTTTAAATCATGACACAATGGTAGAGCCATCCGTTACATGGGTATTGTAGTTAGCACTTCATTGACATTAGTTGCCCATGCTATTTTATTGAGTAGCCTTGAGAGTCCTCTTTAGTCCCACCATGACTTATGCATTGAAGACTCATTCCTCTTTATTTCTTCACTTCATTCTAGCTTTATACCATAGAGGCTTCTTTGTCTTGAGTTGTACTATTGCATTGCATTTTGACCATTTGCACCTTTTGGCCTTGAGCTGGCTTCACTTGGACTCATGCTTAAGCCACTTTTTTACCATGTCTTCTACAAACTCAAACTTGCAATCGCTTAGTTTCTGCAACTTGACACACTCTCAGGCCCATGGAAGGAACATCCCTTTGAGTGTCCTTGGCTAGCTTCACCTCCCTTTATTGAGCATAGGAATGTTCCCATCCCAGGAACTAGATTGTCTGTTTCACTAGCACTCGTTTTTTCCACTATACTATAGCATTCTTTTATTCTTTTTCCAACTTAAAGAAAAAGACAAAAAAATTATATATTCCAAAAAGAGCTTGAATGAGACAACATTTCCATATATTGTTGGCAGCTAGAGTCAGTTGTGTTGTCCTTGAACAAAGCACTCAAAAGAAAGTCTCTCCTCCATTTGGGTGAGATTTAGTTTGATTTAGGTGCACCTTAACCTTGTTATTGAGTCAGTTCTCCTCTGATTGGTTCTCTTCCAATCATATGGAGAGTTCGTTCATGCCTCCTGCATGACAAACTTATACAAAGTTATCATATGCTACCACATAGTCATCATTGAGTCATGCTTTTGTTCAAGGGAAGTAAGCCTGATTCGGCCTCTCTACTGTGTCTCTTGACCTATTTTTTAGTCAGCCATCCCTAGTTAACAATATCTTGTTTGTCATCACATCAGTTATATTCGTCCTTTACATGGGTTGGTTTGAGAAGGTCTCCATTGACTTCTTGTTGGCAGGTCATGTCCTTATCGATGACGACATATTGCTCTGAGGATAGGCCTAGAGCTGCACCCTGGCCCTATTTTCATTATTGATAGGTCACCTTGTGCTCAACATTGATCATTATCATGGGTCTTTGAATAATTGGTTTCCCTTGTGTTCGACATCATCTTTCATTATCACACATTGGAATTCGTTGACCCTATTGGTAGATTCCTCGCCTCTGTGTCAACTTTCATTATTGGTTGGTTGAGCGGGTTTCTATCATACACTAGCTACATATTGTGTATGCTCAAAACATGCTTCAGTCAAGTGACTACATCTTTTTATCTGATTCCTTCCACACTATTGGCCTACAATTTACAGTTGTGCTACATTGATGAAGGATGCCTTAATGCCTTCCTTCTAGCAGATCTTTCCCTATCGAATTCGACTCATTGCTCTGGGTCAAAGATCTAGAGTCAATTTGGTAGTACCTTGGGGTTTGCAATCATTAATGGGAGATCCTTCGCTATTAATAGTGGGAAACCATCATTGTCCCCTGATTGATAAATTATTCCAGTTGTTCGACTTCAGCTCCTTTATTCACACTTGTTATATTGTACTAGGTACCTTGACTCTCATTATCATTATCGGTGAGTAGTCTTGCATTTGTTAACGATATACATCAATTACCAGTAATGAAACGATTTCTCACATGGTCAACTCCAGATCATTTATTCCCATTATGTAGAAATGTACCACGACAGTCAGTGGAGACCTCGGTTTGCATCAACATTCATTGGTTCACTTGTCAGTTGCTCTTGTTGCTGCTAGTCGACACCATTCCACATTACATGTCGTTGTCCTTCACAGTGACATATTATATGTTGGCATCTTAGTTGCGATGTAGTATCATCTTATTCCATCATGTTCATCTGGTACTATTGGGATTACGTTTTTAACATCAGTGATCAACTTCATCTTATATCTTCACTAATCATCTTATTATATGTGATATTCAGACATGTACTTGTTCAATCAAGATCATATGATCCATTGTGTACTTTCAGTTCCGTATACTTGTATACATAATGGATTCGATTGCACTTGATATGCAGACATGCTCTACTTTCTCCGAGCTTGGGTATGCCCGCCTCAGACAATTGTTTCTTTTCTATCTTCTTTTTGATGGCGTGGCAGGATGAAATTTGGTGAAGTCCTTCTTCGTTTTTGATAGGTTTCCTTTCTATATATGTTATGAACCAACTCAAGAAAAATATAGAAAAGATAGATCCACGCCTTAAAATTCAGTGTCTTTGAGGGGACAACCTCCTTTACATTACATAAATGAACAATTCTTGGATGATTCAAATGACAAAGACTTCTTTCTATATATAGGAGTCTAAGGAGTCACAATATAACCCAATCGACCTAACTATAGTAATATAAAGCCACAAAAATAACAATAGAGGGATTCTATGGGGTGCAGTAATAACAATATGGGGACAATAGGGGCACAACAATATTAATAAGGGATACAACTACAATAGTAATGGGGTAATCACTAGTATTATAGGGACCCAACATGCCCCTGTCCTTCAAAAAAGTGTTGTCCTCAATGCTTTAGTAGTTCTAGACACTTCTGTATAAAATTCTCATCCTCCTATGTGGAATCTTCAGCGGATAAGTTCTTCCACTTGATAAGATACTCTGAAATTGATCGATTTCATCACTGTCGAGTTCTTGTTTCTGTAACTGCTTCTGGTTCCAATATAATTTTTCCTTCCTCGTCAAGTTCTGGAAATATTGTTTGAACTGGGAGCTTGTCACCTATAACCTTCTTTAAACATGAAACATGGAGAACCCGTTGCAATCAAGAAGTTGCAGGAAGCTCCAATCTGTATGCCATAGTACCAATCTTTTGCAACACCTTGTATAGACCATAATACTTTGGTGATAATTTATTATTCTTCTTACCTTACTTGAGGGAAATTTTCTTATATGGTTGTAGCTGTAGGAATACCCAATCACCTACATCAAAAAATTTTCTTTGTGATGTTGATCTGGCTATTTTTTCATTCTATTCTATGCGAACACGAGTTTATCCTTTAAGAGTTGGAGGACTTGTTGTTGATGTTCAATGTGATGTTCCACGGCTTGAACCTTAGAATTTTCTCTTAAATATGATGTGATGGATGGTGACTGATATCCATAAAGAACCATAAATGGGGTAATTTCTGTTGCTATATGGAAGGAAGTGTTATACCACCATTCAACCAAAGGCAACCAATTGACCCATTGTGTTAGTTTATCAGATACAAAGCAACGAAGATATCCTTCCAAACATTTGTTTACTATCTTAGTTTGCCCATCAGATTGAGGATGATAAAATGAGCTATGAGCTAACTGAGTACCAAGATAAAAAAATAATTCTGTCCAAAAATTTCCAATGAAAATGGGATCTCTGTCACTTACAATAATCTTTGGGTCTCCTTGTAGCTTTTGAATTGTTTCCATAAATGCAGAAGAAACTATACTGGCTATAAATGGATGTGATAATGCACAAAAGTGTGCATACTTGGTAAGTCTATCAACTACCACCATGAAGACACTCTTTCCCTCAGACTTGGGTAAACCTCTGATAAAATCCATTGAAACCTCCTCCCATTGTTGGCTTGGAATGGATAAAGGTTGTAATAGACCCGGTGTCATAATTGTTCCAACTTTATTTTGTTGGTAAACAAAACATTCCGCCACAAACTTTTTAGTATCTGATTTAAGGCCATCCCAAAAAAATTCCTTCTTAAACATGTGGTAAGTTTTTAAAAATCCTGAGTGCCCTCCTAAGGGAGAAGTGTGAAATTCCATAAGAATATTTCGTTTTAGCTGGGAATTCTTACATAGCTATAAGTGATCTTTGTACCATAAAAAATCATTTTTCCAGCTAAATGTATTAGACATACTGGAATCTAGGTGTAACTTTTTGAATAAGTGCCCACACTTCTTTTTCATTCTTCCATTTCTCCCTTGCTTCGTTTATCCAATCTAGTTGGATAATAGAAATGGCACACAAAAATGCTTCCACATCGTCATCATTTCTTGAGAGTGCATTTGCCACCACATTTTGCTTCCCTTTTTTGTAGATGATTTCAAAGTCATAACCCAAAATCTTTGTGACCCACTTTTGTTGCTCTTCAGAGGATAATCTTTGCTCTAAAAAGTATTTAAGGCTATCATGATCTGTTTTTACCTTGAAATGTCTTCCCATTAGGTAGGGCTGCCATTTCTTAAGTGCATGGAGTATTGCCAACATTTTCTTCTCATAAATAGCTTTGTGTAAAAACTTTCCCTTGATTGGACTACTTTGAAAAGAAATGGGTCTTTCATCTTGCATTAAAACAACACCAATTCAATTTCTTGAAACATCACATTCCACAATAAAGGTTTTTGTGAAGTCCGGTGTAGCTAAGATCGGTGCTTGGCACATTGCCTCTTTAAGATGTTCGAAGGCCTTTGTTGCTGCTGGAGTCCATGAAAATGCATCTTTCTTCAATAATGTTGTTAGAGGTGCTTCTATTCTCCCATAATTATTAACAAACTTGTGATAATACCCTATCAACCCAAGAAATCCTCGTAGACGCTGTATGGATGTGGGGATTTTCCATTCCTTAATGGCTTTAATTTTGCTAGGGTCTACCTTAACTCGTTCATGAGATACAATATCACCCAGATATTCCACCTCTTATACTCCAAAGAAACATTTGGATCCTTTTTCATATAATTGTTTCTCTTCCAATAGTTGTAGCACTCTGTCAACATGCTCAACATGATCCTTCCAAGACTTGCTGTAGATTAGTATATCATCAAAAAATACTAACAAAAATTTTCTAAGGAATGGTTTAAAAATGGAATTCATCAAAACTTCAAATGTTTAAGGTGCATTGGTAATGCCAAAAGGCATGACCAAAAATTCATAATGACCCTCATGAGTTCTAAATGATGTTTTTGGAATGTCTTCAGTCTTCACTCTGATTTGATGATATCCTGAATGAAGATCCAACTTGGTGAAGTAAACTGATCCATGCAATTCATCTAGTAATTCATCAATGATAAGAATGGGAAACTTATCTTTAATAGTGAGCTTTCTGAGCTCCCTATAATCCGAAAACATGTGCCATGATCCATCCTTCTTGTGCACCAATACCACTGAAGCAGAGAAAGAACTTTAACTCGGTTGAATTATACCAACCTCTAGCATTTCTGTAACCATACGTTCAATTTCACTCTTTTGGGCATAGGGATATCTGTACGGCCTGATGTTTGGAGGAACACTTCCTAGAATCAAATGAATAGCATGATCATGATCATGAATAGGTGGGAGAGCTTTAGGAGTCTCAAATATCTTGGAGTGATTGTCCAAGACTTTTTGGATATCTAGAGAAATAGATGATTCCAATGTGGAAACATCTAGTGAACATAATTGTGCAATTACACCTCTTTGTTCCTTTTTTAAGAAGCTTTGTCATACCGTTAGAGTTGATTATCTCTCTCGGTTTACTTGAAATACCCCTTAATTCAACTTCCTTTCCTTCCATAGAAAATTTCATGAAAATCTCTTGAAAATTAAAATCTATTGTACCCAAGGATTGTAGCCATTGGTCTCCTAGTACAACATCAACACCTCCCATTGGAATGTAAAGCATTGGGATTGTCAATACATATTCTCCCATGGATAGCTTGATATTATGGCACTTTCCTGAGAAATTTATTGTTCCTCCATTTGCAACCATCACTTGACACTCTGGTGCTGGATATAAGAAGCAATTCTATTCTTTTGCTACCTTACAATGAATAAAATTATGTGTACTTCCTGAATCAATCAACACTATTACCTTCTTCTTCTTCATTTCTCCTTCTATCTTGATGGTTTGAGGAGTGGTAATTCCCACCAACGCAATACAAGATATGTTTGGATTCATTTTTTCTTTATCTAGGCTTTTTTCCTAGAGTATATCCTCTTCTTTTGACCTTTCTTTCTACTTTTTCTCTTCCTCCTCACAATCTATGTAGAATAATTTCTTCTTAGCACACTTATGACTTTTAGTGTATTTGCTATCACAACTATAACAAAGCCCTTTTGCTCTTTTTTCTTCCAATTGTTGTGGTGTAAACCTTATAGGTTGTGGAAGACTAAGGGCAACAACACTTCCAGTTTTATAGTTGTAAGTGGTATGCTTCCTGGTTGCCATAATTTTGCTTTCCATTTTTCTTGCTAACCTAAATGCCTTCTCTAATGAATCAGGTTCCCAAAGGTGAACATCATATTAGATATTATCCTTTAAAGTCCCTATGAACACATCAATCCTATGCTCCTTTGGAATATTTTTTACCCTTATGTTCAATTTTTGGATCTCCTCAATGTGCTCCATTATTGAACCCTTTTGTTTGATACTTATCAATTGGCTAAAAAATATGTTTCTTCTTGTATCCTCATAATGTGTTGTCAATTCTTCCGTAAAAATTTCCCAAGTGATAATTTGTTTACAAGAGAAAAGCCATTGATACCATACAAACTGATTTGGTTCCAAATATAATGTTGCAATACATACCTTTTGTGTGTTTTGCACATTATCGAGATCGAAAAATTTCTCCATCTATAATATCCATGTTGCGGGATCCTTTCCATCAAACTTCCTCATATCAATATTTGGAATATGGTGTGTCTTTGATCTCACATTAGAGTCCATGAAATCATGATTAACATTTCTTTTGTTAGTATCATGAGTTTCCTTTACTACCTTTTCACCATTAGTAAGTATTTCTTGTAGAAAATTTGTCAAATCTGTCTTCAAATCTCCCATGTCTCTCTTCAAATCTGTCTTCAAATCTATCTCCAAATCATTAATCTTAGCTTCCATGCCCTTTATCTTATATTCCACGCCATTTATCTTAGTTTCTGTTAGCTTTTGTGAGAGTGAAATTTGTTGCACTTGGTCTTGTAATTTTGATATATCATGTAGCATTTCTTCCTCTTCTTCATGAGTCATGCTAGGGATTTCAAGTTTCTTACTAGGTGTTTGCATTTTCTTTCCTCAGGGCATCAGTTACCGATAACAATGCTCTACTATGCCCTTTGAATTCCTTCAAAATAATTTTTCAAACCAAGATTAAGCAAAAATTTAAAAAAAATCTACACACCTTTTTTCGCTTTGTATGAGCTCGATATTGCCTCTGATGTCTCTCTGTAATTTCCGATCATCTAGTTCTGAAATTTCAACCTGTAGTATCACTCTCTCTCCTCTTTCCAACGCCACGAGTCTAATCCCAATTGGATTCTCTGAGGAAGAGTTATGTCAAATCTCCCATAGTGACCTAATTATAGAGTAGTTCAGTAAAGCGAACTTGTACGACGTGCTAGGTGTCCTTGTTCCAAACTTTGGCTTCGAAAAAGGTATATGAGAAACCATAGTCCATACTCTTTCTATAACTTCTTAAGAAATTTCAATCTGATGCTTAGAGAGAAATTTATGATGATTTTCCCCAGGTCACCTACTTGGAATGTAATTTCGGAGTCTGCAAAAATACCATCTTCCTCAGATCATAGCTCTGCAAATATAGCGTGAAAAGATCTGAAATTTTGACCCGATATTTACCGTGATGACTTCTCAAATGGGTTTTTTTTAGCTTCTAAAACATTGCAGAAAAAATGTTTTAGTGAAAATTCCACGATGACCTATTTGGAGCAGCAAAACTCTAGAATCCAAAGCTCTGATACCAAATGTTATGAACTAGCTCAAGAAACAGATAGAAAAGATAGATCCACGCCTTAAAATTGAGCCTCTTCAAGGGGGAAACCTCCTTTACATTACATAAATGAACAATTCTTTGATGATTCAAATGACAAAACCTCCTTTCTATATATAGGAGTCTGAAGAGTCACAATATAACCCACCCAACCTAACAATAATAATATAAAGCAACAAAAATAACAACAGAGGGATTCTATGGGGTGCAGTAATTATAATATGGGGACAATAGGGGCACAACAATATATTAAGGGATACAACTACAATAGTAATGGAGTAATCACTAGTATTATAGGGACTCAACAATATACTTAATACATTTCAGCCATCGTGTACCCCTTCTGACCTCATATATTATGGGGCATTTGTTATAGCTCCAAATATCACCCTTCGTATTTGTGATGCTTGGTTCATGGCCTAGGGAAAACGCTCCTTCGAGAGTTGGTCCAAATATTTTAAAAATAGTGTTTTACTTCATGTACGCTATTTTACCCTGTGTTAAAAGCATGTACACATGGGTCACTCAATACCCAACCCGCGTATATGTGTTAAAGCACTTAAAAAAAATAAATCTCCTTAACTATGTGTAGAGTTCATGGGCTTTACCTCTTGATTACCTCCTAGTGCCGGTGACCCAGCTATTCCCAACTGATTCCCAACTAGAATACTAATTTGGGAGAAGTATTAAAAGACTTCAATTGGAAGGCCTTAGGGAGGAGAAAAATGATAGAATTACTATACTGAGATTATCCCCTTATCAAGTATGAAGTATCCTTGTTGGGTGATTTAATTGTCTATTAAATCCTCATCATTTAATTTATCAACCTGGGGGTTTCGTCAACCTAGAAGCAAACTAAAATATATGGGACGTCAGGTGAAACATGTGTAGAAAGTTTGTTTACAATGGAAATTCATATTACAAATCTAAACTATCAGATCTACTTTATGAAAGCATAAAAATGTTTGATCAATGGAATTATTTTACTTTATAATATAGAGAAGAGTCTCCTATTCACGAATCCTAATTGTCCTTCTACAATATTCCTATAATAACATTGTTAAACACCTAAGAAAGCAGGAAAGAAAGCATATAAATGAAAGCAAGTAAATATTGTTTTCAATTCAATTCTTAGCTCATGGAGAAGAGTCTCCTAACTGAGGAGATCTTGGTTGTCCTGCTCACATAAAAACTAGCTACTAAAATAAAATTAATCTTCACATAAATGTAATCTTGGAAAGCATATAAGAAAGTAAATCTTGTTTCATTTTAGTCTAGCTCATGGAGAAGAGGCTCCTAACTAAGGAGATCCCTCTTGTCCTTCTCACATAAAAACTAGGTACTCAAAGGAGATCAAAATTCACACAACAAAACATGGCTTTAACATGAATTCATAGTATAATTATTTACAACTATTTACAACAAATAAATAAGATGACCATCATAATTAAAATTAGTATATTCACAACATTACTCTACAACAACGTGTACTTATCTCATTGTGGGGATCCTTCCACTCCTGAATGAGCACACATGAACAACTATCACACCTTAAGAATCAAACAACACTCATTACTCATGATTTGGAGAAAATGAAAGTATTCATGTCGAATGACCAATCATAAATCTAATGTTAATGAATATCTGATAATTGCTCTATATCCTTTCCTTTGATGGATGCTCCTCTTATTTATACATGAATTAAGGATACCTTCTCAATAAATGTAGATCCCTTAAATATGTACTAGACCCATACTTGTCTCAACTTATCCCTAAATACTATATACAAATCCCATGACACATCAAAATCTCCGGGATATTTCTCCTTGGAATATGGTCCACCTCTTGAGTTTAAATTCGAATTTGATCTTGCGAGGCCACATAAGGGTGCCTTGGAAGCTTCCAAATGATCTACACATGTCATCAAAATCAAACCAGTTTTAGGTATAAGCAAATACATGTTATTTCTCTAAATTTTAATCATAAATTCACTTTAAATACATAAAATTAATAACCTTGGAAAATGAAGATATGAACCCATACGGTATTGGAAATATAGAGTTATGTAATGATAATGTGATGAGACGAGGTAACAAAATGAGGATAAAGGTGAAAATGGAGTGAAAATATATGTTAATTTGGTGGCCCAACATACTCCCCAACTTAAGTTATTGCATGTCCTCATGCAATCTATTGCATTAATTCACTTAATCATGATTTAATATTTTTGCATTGTCTTGCTTTTATATCGACTTTGAGTGATATCAATTTTTTAACTTCGGCTAATTTTATTTTTGGCAACTTTGTTCCTTTCTGCAGAGTCTTCTTTCTTAAAAATATTTGATTGAAACATATTATTTTGGTTTGTTCTTGTGTGACAACCAAAATTTGATTAGTATTGGTTCTTGTGTAACAATACTTTCATTGTTTTTGTGTTGCATCAAAAGACTTTGAAAACATTTAATCAACCATTCATTCTTTGATCATTATTTCCAAAACATGCAACAATTGAATCATAATGCAATAGTAGTTGTTTCGAAAAAGTATGTTGGTTAGGATGACATGTTCAAGAAGGACATATATGACATATGAAAGATGATAATGGGGTATGTATGTGAATATGAGGTATGAAAATGAATATGGTGTAACATTTTCCAGAAATTATAATTTTTGTATTAAAGGAATTGTATGATAAAAAGCTAGAAAAGAGCATACCTTTACTTACCTGAGTGGACAAACTCTTTATATGTAGAAAAGTATAGCTTCTCCTGTTGAATCATGGAATGAAGAATACAAGAATGTGATCTATGTCTTGGTTTCATATATGGATGAAGACACGAATGTGGATCCTTTATTATTGCTACTAAATCTCTTCCAAAGTATAAAATAATGTTGAATCTGCCCCTGAATCATAGTCTTCTTGTCATCCCATATTGTGGCACACTTATTTCCATGTGAATAAATGTGTCAATGTGGAACATGGAAAGAAGTCACTGGACTACTGACCATTGATGAATGTCATTAATCAATGCAAGGCAAACTCACTATTAATGTCATTGAGTTCCAAGGTACCCAAGTACATCTTGCGAAGTGTGAATAGATCAGTTGATGTTGAGTCACTTGCAAGATCCAAAAAACAAAGGACATTAATGTATTCCCATTGCTCGTTGGCGAGAGGACTTACCATTAGGGCATGAAAGCCTCAAGGTACTAATAATGACTCTAGTGTTTCTCCTAGATAAGGTGCTGAGGTCGATGGGTCAAGACTTGTCGAAAGGTGGGTCTGAAGGGATCCCACATTGGTCAATGCGAGTTCGTACAAAATAATTGGTAGGACTATAGATAGAAGATGTTATGGTCAAACAGTTTTTATGGCAAGGAAAACAAGACAATGTAGAGAGAGGGGTGGATTATTTTTGAGGGAAAAAGATGCACTGAAAAGAAGGAAAAAATGTATGCGTCTCAGAAAAGTAGATATATATGAAGTCATGATGGATAAGGTAATGAATCAATGGACTTTAACATGGATGATTGATGAGGCTTTGAAGGAGAAGTTTGGTTAAACATATCATGATGCAAAAGGTTTCTGTGTAGCAACAAATGTCATGACATATGTTATTATCTCTTTCAAGCTTTAAATGATGAATGTGATTTCTAGAGATCACATCTGCATGAACTTGGATCGTTGTACACATATAAAAGCTCAGTTCAAATCCTGCATGAAAACTGTGAAAGCATTTTGATGGACATAAAATGTAAGAATGACTATGAATTCTTAGCAACCAAGATATAAAATGAAAAAAAATTACTTGTTGCTTTTGCGTGCAAGTTCCTTCGAAGTATGTCCAGGAAAGTATGAAATGTCCATTTGCAATTTCTTAATTCTATTATTTTTTTTATGCATATTTGTTTTTTTTATTTTAATTTTTTTTTTATAATTTTTTTAAATGTTTTTGTTTTTTTTAATTGATTTTTTTATTGGTTCTATTTTTAATTTTTAATTTTTTTTATTAAGTGTTTTGATTTTTTTTTATATTTATATTTATTATTTTTTTTGTTGTTTTTTTTCCTAAAACTAAAATTTATTTTGTATAAAAATAATGAAATAACAAATATTTGTTTTGTTTGTTTTGATTTTTATGTTTTATATTTTTCTTTTATATTTTAATTGTTTATTTTTTAATTAAAAAAACTAAACTTTAAAACTTAAATTTATTTAGTATGGCTATTAAAAGAACTAAAAGTAAATAAAACATAATAAAATCCATGTTTCATCACTTGCCCTAGCAATCTAAAACCATCACTTGCCCTAGCAATCTAAAACTATGGGGCAAAGAACAGAGATGAAAGAAGGCCAATCCATATGAATAAATTTTGAGAGATCTGACCTGAAACTGATAGATTACGCAAGTTAATGATGATCGCTGGAGATCATACTTGCAAATTGGATATAGATGAATGCCTGCATTGCGGAAGCAATTAGTTGAAGAAAGACCCATCATAAAATCCTCCTTCTTGCGAGATCGACACCATCTAATCACAGTGACAAAAGAGTTGAACCCACATTCCAAACAAAAAGGGAAAGCCGAAGAATACCACATAACATTGCAATGTTAAAGGCAGACCAATTGTAAAAAGGTAAACCCAAGAAATGATGAATTTCTGGGTGCCATTGGCATTGTTGGGCCCGACAAAACTGCAAAAATGCATTTGAAAAATAGACATTGAAACACATACAAATTTAAGGAGAAAGGAAAGGAATTAATTAAACAAACATGCTTATCTGTTCACTTATATCAAACAAGCGTAGCTCGCCATTTTGCAAAATAACAACACTTTCTTCAGGTAAGTGTGGATTCTAGCAAGCATGTGAAACATCCTTTTTAGAGTTTGCAAATTCCAGTGAAACATAGGAAATCATTTTGTTGATTCTTCTCTAAACTAATGAAAAGCATATGCAGTACGAACCAACAGAAACCCCTCTGTAGAATCATTAGAAAGCTCATTCGAAAGCACTTTCAATTCAACCACTGTTTTACCCAAACAATCTGCAAAATAGGGGTCAAAAGCACCATAAACATATTACAAATAGCAATGAATTTGAGAAAACTATCTACGTGGAGAATAACTAGGCTCATTTTGAAGAAAACCATTTCGTTTTTCAAAAGTAATTTTATTTTGCTCAGAAAAAACAGTAAAAAATAGTGGCTTTCAAAAATCGAAATGCATTTCTGGGACTGAATAAAATTTCATAATCATTAAATTTGAAATCAATTTTTCTCTTCAAATGATTCTCCAGTGTCCTACTCACTTCTTTTTCTTATGCCCTTTACAAAGAGATAAAATCAATCCTAAAAAATATGAACTTACTTGTTCACCTTCTCAGAAACTGAATGGTGGAGAATGCTCAACGTAACCACTAATTCATTCACTACCTTTTGAGAAATCGATTTTTGGAAAAATGAAAATCAACCTACAAGGCGATCATAATTATGCTCAGCGACAATCTTCCTCAAAAATCGAAATATAGAAAATGAAACTAATCCTTCTCTGCCTTCAATTTCGGTGTCTTTCTCCCTTCTGTTGTAAAAAGGAGTCTGCTGCTCTAATAAAAAAAACTCTCTCTATATAAAACCATTTGACCATGTTTTTATTGCTCGATTCAGAAGTCAATCTCTGTTTCTCATGAAAATTCCCACTCTGCATATAAATGGAATGAAGTTGTTCATACAGACCATATGGGGATGATATGAATTATGCCCATATTATAAAAAGAAATAGGAAGAATTATGTTCTTAAAATCAAAATTAAAAATCACAATCACGGTACCATAACTATGCATGACGAATTTGTGAGATTTCCTTACCTGGAAGTGCTTTTGTAATATCTCTGAGATATCTTTGAGTTCCTGTCTTTAGACAGCACCAAAATTTCTTTCGATATTTGCAAGGATGCGTTCATTAAATTAATGTCAAATACATGTTTAATGGTGGCAATCGCTCAAGTTGTTTGACTGAAGTTTTAGCTCCTTTTTAACGTGGCACAATGCAATGCTTAACACAAATTTTTTTCCTTGAAATATGTTAAAAGTTGGAGGCGATCTCTTACCTTTTCTCATGGGATTTCTCTGCATGATTCAAAGGATTTTTGCGTAATTGATTTGCTTACATCCCAGTCAACTCTGCTTGCTACATTTTTCACAAAATTCTCTTCTCTACTTTTAAAATTTCTCTGATCTGGCAGCGACTGGAAGACATCTATGAGTTACTAATTTGTGTTCCTCTTCATTTTGCGGATTTTCTGGAATTTATTTGTGAGCAAGGTCAAATTGACGTGGAAAATATTTTGGCTTGTAATCCTCTTCGTTCAAACCAATTTTCAACTTCCCTACTTATTTCCACATTTCTTCTTCAGCATGGTGCTCTGCATTTCTCTCAATTTTGGTTTCCCTCCCAAGGTTTTTACTATACACAGCATTGAACTCTCCTTCCTAAGCTTGTTTTGAGCTATGATGTTGAAAGAGATATGTAATGCAGGTCTGGAGTATGCAAAAAATAACGCAATACATAACACTGTAATTGTTTTTCAAAGCATTTGAATTTTATTTGACCATTTCAATTAGGCCAACTCAATGCCCATTGTACCTG